>NC_069447.1:26066190-26081190 GCF_026875155.1 Cherax quadricarinatus | reverse complement strand
ACTGGAAGTCCAGTGGTGGGGGCCTTCCAGAAGATATTCCAGACGATATCCCAACAGATATTCCAATAGATCTTTTGTTGATACCATTATCTACATCTTTTAAAATCAAGTATTTGTTAAGGTTGATTATTTTAAGACGTAGACTGAAGGCACAACGAAAGATCTGTTGGAATATCTGATGGGATATCTCTCGGGATATCTCTTGGGATATCTCTCAGCATATCTCTTGGGATATCTCTCGGGATATCTCTTGGGGTATCTCTTGGGATATCCGCTGGAATATCTCCTGGACGGTCCACTGGACTTCCAGCCTGCTGGAAGTCACCAGCATTCCTGAGCAAGCTGACAACCCTAAGCATTTTGTTTTGGAACACTTTATGCACTGTTTTTGGAACACTTTGTGCTCTGTTTTGTTTTTGGAACACTTTATGCTCTGTTTTCTAATGCGCTCATAACCTGTACTGCGTCTCGTCATCTATGTCTCTGAACCCAGACTTTCACCTCTGAACCCAGACCTTCACATCTGAACCCAAACTTTCACCTCTGATCCCTGACTTTCACCTCTGAACCCAAACTTTCACATTTGAACCCAGAATTTCACCTCTGAACCCAGAATTTCACCTCTGAGCCCAGACTTTTACCTCTGATCCCAGACGTTCGCCTCTGAACCCAAACTTTCACCTCTGATTCCAGACTTTCACCTCTGAACCCAAACTTTCACCTCTGAACCCAAACTTTCATTCACCTCTGAACCCAAACTTTATTACCTCTGATCCCAACCTTTCACCTCTTGAACCAAACTTTCCACCTCTGAAACCTAGACTTTTAAACCTCTGAACCATGCTTTTTCCTCTGATCCCAGACTTTCACCTCTGAACCCAAACTTTCACCTCTGATTCCAGACTTTCACCTCTGAACCCAAACTTTCACCTCTGAACCCAGATTTTCACCTCTAAACCCAAACTTTCACCTCTGATTCCAGACTTTCACCTCTGAACCCAAACTTTCACCTCTGAACCCAGACTTTCATCTCTAAACCCAAACTTTCACCTCTGATTCCAGACTTTCACCTCTGATGCCCAATTTTCACCTCTGAACCCCAAACTTTCACCTCCTGATTCAACTTTTCACCTCTGATCCCCAAACTTTCACCTCTGAACCAGATTTTTTTACCCTAAACCCAAACTTTCCCATCACCTCTGATTCCAGACTTTCACCTCTGAACCCAAACTTTCACCTCTGAACCCAGACTTTCACCTCTAAACCCAAAACTTTCACCTCTGATTCCCAGAACTTTCACCTCTGAACCCTAGATTTTCACCTCGAACACCAAACTATTCACCCTCTGAATCCAGACTTTCACCTCGACCCAAACTTTCAACACTCTGAACCCAGAACTTTCACCCCTAAACCAAACTTTCATCTCTGATTCCAACTTTTCCACCTCTGAACCCAAACTTTTACCTCTAAACCCAAACTTTCCCCTTTGAACCCAAATTTCCCCTCTGAACCCAGACTTTTTACCTCTGATCCCAGACTTTCCCTCTTGAACCCAAACTTTCACCTCTAAACCAGGCTTTACCTCGGGACCCAAACTTTCACCTTCTGAACCCAACTTTCACCTCTGACCCAAACTTTCACCTCGGGCCAAACTTTCACCTTTAAACCCCAAATTTCACCTCTGAACCCAGACTTTTAATCTGACCCCAACTTCCCTCTGAACCCAACTTTCACCTCTAAACCAACTTTCACCTCTGAACCCAATTTTTACCTCTGAACCAGACTTTCACCTCTAACCCAAACTTACACCTCGGGAACAGGTTTACCTCTGACCCAGATTTTCACCTCTGAACCCAAACTTTCACCTCTGATTCCAGACTTTCACCTCTGAACCCAAACTTTCACCTTTGAACCCAAAATTTTCACCTCTGCCCAGACTTTACCTCTGAACCCAGACTTTCACCTCTGAACCCAAACTTTCACCTCTGATTCCAGACTTTCACCTCTGAACCCAAACTTTCACCTCTGAACCCAGACTTTCACCTCTAAACCCAAACTTTCACCTCTGATTCCAGACTTTCACCTCTGAACCCAAAATTTCCCCTTCTGAAAACCACAGACTTTCACCTAAAAAACCCAAACTTTCACCTCTGAACCCAGATTTTTTAAACTCTAAACCCAAACTTTCACCTCTGATTCCTGACTTTCACCTCTGAACCCAAACTTTCACCTCTGAACCCAAACTTTCACTTCTGAACCCAAACTTTCACCTCTGAACCCAAACTTTCACTTCTGAACCCAAACTTTCACCTCTGAACCCAAACTTTCACTTCATAGCTTAGCAACAAGACAAAGTGAAGTCAAGGATTTTACAGTTTAAAACCTTTTGTTTTAGCATAATATAATAATATGCTTCATTACAGTTTAACAATGATCTACATTACGTTATAACAATGGGCAACATCATAACAATGCGCTACATTACAAATCAGTGAGCTATATTACATAAAAATGCGTTACGTTACCTTATAACAATGCGCTACATTACATCATAACAATGCGCTATTTTACATTATAAAAATTCCTAGCACCATGAATTCTTCACCAGCTTCTAAACTTGACGGTTTTGAAAGGTCAGCTAATAAGAGTAGTGATGAATTGTCACTATGATCTTTTGCATTAATGGAATACTTTAACACACACTAAGGCTGAAGGACTGACCACCTCCAACTTCTCCGGTCTGAGGGACTGATCACCTCGTGTCTATATCTCCACAGCTCCTGCTGTCTCCTGTGTATTTCGACTGAAGAATCCTGCCGACCAGACGTCTCGTTAATAAAGATGTCAAACTCTTATACATGTCATCTTCATTTAAGTCACACTTATTAAATGTATATATATATATTTATACGTTTTATCATTATATATATATATATATATATATATATATATATATATATATATAATATATATATATATATATATTATATATATATATATATATATATATATATATATATATATATATATATATATATATATATATATATATATATATATATATATATATATATATATATATATATATATTATGTATGTATATTTAAAAGCAGTCGGTAAACCCACATGGCTTATACATCAGCAACTTTCAGTAAACTGGGATACGTCAGTGTCTCCAGTTTTCAAAAGAAGAGTTTTTGTTCAGTGGTCTCCACCCTTGGCTAGGGTGCTGCTCGCACCGGGTCTGCTCTATTAACTTCAAGAACACGGCTTCAAATCATCTGCTTGGTCGACTTAATTGTCTGGGAAAAAAAATCTCATTATTTTTTTACTAATCGGTGTGGAACCATTGCAGTGGTTGTATTTAATGTGGAGATGTATGCGTTGGCACTTTAGGTGCAAATGGTCATGTAAACGAGTAGACAAAGCAGTGATCGCAATTTGGTGATATATTTAACATTAGTGTTACTGGTGTTGTTGCTGCTGTGGTTGCCGTGGCTGGTTTTTCCTTCTGCTGTGGCCGTTGCCATTGTTGATGAGGTTTCCACTGTCGATACTTTCACTGTTTCTACTGTTGCTGCTAGTCTCGTTGCTTCTACCCTTGCTGTTCTCTCCGTTTTTGGTCCTACTGTTGCTGCTGTCGCTATTGTTCTCCCTGTTCTACTGTCTCTGCTTTTTGTTCATAGTGTTGCTGCTGTTACTGCTGTTGTTCCTATTGTTGTTTGTGTCTGTTGTTGTTTCTGTTCTTGGTTGTTCCTAATGTTGCTGCTGCCATTGTTGTTGTTCCTCCCGTTCTTGCTGTTTATACAGTTATTGCTGTCACAGTTGCTGTTTCTACTGTTAATGCTGTATGGTCAAGGTGCTCCGTGATTGTCACGTCACGACTGCAGCTACTACCACTGCTGTTGTTCATACTTTTGTTGCTGTCACTGCTGATATTTATACCCTTGTTGCTCTCATTGTTCCTACTGTTTCTGTTGTCACTTATCGTTTCTAACATCGCTGCAATGATTGTTGCTTCTGTTATTACTTGCCACTGCTCTTGTTTCTATTCTTGCTGCTCTCTCTTGCTGTACTGTTCCTGATTTCAATGTTATTGTTTCTATCGTCACTGCAATCCCTGTTGCTCCTGTTGTTACGTGTCACTGCTATTGGTCTTACAGAGTGGCAAGATGTAAGTTTGCGCGTCAAAACCACTTTTAATTTATTATTGTCAGAGATATACAAGTCAGTCCACGGAGGTACAATATTCCCAGCTAGGTGTGAAGAAACATGATTCTTTCTTCATTAAGTAATATTGTCAATAGTTTTACGAATCTGAACAACAAACTTGCATTGTTGGGGCACGGTTAATGACTCATGAGAATCGAATTAGATATTCTAAAATGACCTCAGCGCAGGAAGTGATCCTGGATGTTTAAGGTTCCACCTGTTGTTGTTCTAAAGTTCCAGAAAATCCAGGTCTTAGTCTCTCCAAATGCCTCACGACGCCAAAACAAGAGAGTACATTGATTAGATATTCCTCTCACGACTCCGCCAGTGGATGCCTGAAGGAACGTGCCAACAAGCCATCGACTAGGTGCAATTCACTTCTGAATCCCTTGAGATACAGAAGTGAATTGCTTAAAATAGTGTTCCTCTTCATCTTCGAGACAATGCATTAGCGAAAATGGTCATCAAAAGTGGTTCTGGAAAATAACTCACAGATAACTAAGAAACGAATAAGAAACATATCGGGTGGTGCACACCTTGGCTTCAAGAATGCTGGGCTTCGCTATCGAAGTCTCACGACATCTTCCCGAGAACGCATGGAAAAAAGCAACCAACAGAATAACTTATGGACAGCAAGGGCACGGATTATTTGGAGTAGGACGAGCGATGCACACAAAATTGCTTGAAGAATGCCACACATCGGCATTGAATGAGTTCCTGATTCTGCAAATGCGGATCGCGGCGACACTGGCGTGTGTGGTGCGTGGGTAACCCATAGGCAAGGCCATACCAGTGCCTCTTACACGATATCCGTAGTGCTTATTATGATGTGCTTTTTATACAGTCACATCTCTATAATACCAGCTATCTTTGGAATTGGGTTTCCGTCCCGCCATCATTGTGATCTTTATCATTCACCCTCTTATATGTCCACTTCATAATCGGCCGTAGCTAATTTAGACATTTCAATACCAAAAGAGAGAGACCAAAAAACAGAAGGTTAGTGATTGATGCTGCCGTAACATGAAGGTGAGATGAGTTGTGCTTATCATTACTGGGATCAGCATGGTACGTTGTAAAAATCTTATCGCTAGTGGTGAGACGGATTTGATGAAATAGCAAGACGTACGCCCGACCTGGTTTGCCTTGCATCACAGTGTATTATTCAGACTTATATGTCGACTTTAACCATTGAGAAATTTTGACTTTTCACCTTTTTTTCAAAATTCTTTATCGATTATTATAATCATGGCTGTTAATGTTTTGTTTCAAGAGGTATGAGGTAGCATCAGTGAGGTCTATCAATCATCATACATTCAAGTGGTGTACTACAAGGTTCAGGCTTTCACCGTCTTTTTTTTTTGTAGATATATATATATATATATATATATATATATATATATATATATATATATATATATATATATATATATATATATATATATATAATATATATATATATATATATATATATAATGTAAATGATGCAGTAGTTGAAATAGACTCCATGTTACTGTGGTCCAAACCTATATGAAGAGGGAATTGAACAGGAAGGCTGAATATTTAGGCGTCTCGAACCCCTCAATTTTTTCTAAGACATATTTAATGAAGGTTATACAGACAACAGTTAAAAATAACTCACCGTGTTAAAAAGGAGTATTTACACCTGTTCAGTAAAGAACCCACGGACGTGTTGAAAAGGGCTCTCACGTGTGTTAAAAACAGAGGACACAGGTGCCAAGAAGAATCCTCACCTACCTGCCAAAAAATATGCAAATTTTTACCTTTTGTCCGCTGGCGGCTTTGGGACACCCACCGCCCTGCTGATCTGCAGAAGAGATAACCCGAAAGATAACCCCGATAGCAGAGACGTCGAAGGACACGAGCAACATCAGCTTCCTGGCACTCAACGGAGAAATCATCAAGTACGCAACAACTTCTGAGAGTAATGCCGAGGGATGAAAATTTTACTTGTATAATAAGAGATATGGAATGACCTCAAGGAGAAGCGCAAATTGGCGTATTGGCGTAAATTGGTGGTGCCTGGCCCCGGCTGGACCTATCGTGCAGTCTTGAGAGCTGCTTATCGTGGAAGTTTATAGTTGCCCCTCAGAGCAGCTCTCATCTTCACCCTCTCGTTGCAGCTATCAGATTTACGTAGCCACGGCAGGCAGCAAGTTATAATTAAGGTATTTCGACCTCATGACTGTCATCAAGATATCCATAAACATTTACGCTAACATCAAGAACACAGACATCCTCAAAATCAGGAAAAATTAAACTCACAGTATAAATACATTGAGAAATACACTTCTCTCACTTAATATAAATACTTAGAGCTGTGCACAGTTCATATACACTATGCGTATTAGCTATCAGCGCTACCCATCCATGTCAGCTCTCATTTGTCTCCATCCGTAGAGGTGAGCGCTCATGTGGTAATAGCAGTATTCAAGGGGATTCAGTATGGCATCTTCCTTAAAAGTTTAGCGTCTTGTGAGTCAGCGCTGTATAAGACCAAACATTTTCTTGACATTATGGACTGTAAATCGTAAGCTCTCCCTCCCTCAAGACGACAAAAAATTAATTAAACTACTGAAGGAACAAACAAGTTTCCTGACGCTGTGTACCAACAGAGGTGTTGTTGGTCCGGTCGTGTGTAGCACCAGAACTACGTACACGGAGAGAGAGAGAGAGAGAGAGGGAGAGAGAACAAGAACGGTGTTCCCTGATAATTCGTCCTGGCTCCACATACCATTGTTAAGTTTTAAACCATTCCTCTCTCGGGTGATTGTCTAATGGTCGCGCTAATTTCTTTCTTTCAATTTCCCTGAATGGCCGTGAAATTACCATTCGTCGCGGCCATTTCTTAATGTGCAATAGCAAAAAGGACAAAACTGTGCCAGTCACTGACGAGATTGCAATAACGCAGAAAATTATAGCGCGTATAAGGAGGTGATTTGCAATTGCAGACACTGCCAGTTATAAGTTAACTAATTGAGGTTGTTTCTAGGGACAAAGGATAATCGTAAATTGCCTAATTAGTGTTAAAGGAAAAAAACTGCCAATTTTCGCCTTCAAGGATGAAGGAGGTGCCTTCAAGCCAGTGAAAAGCCCTCGATTCAAGGAATTGGAGCTACCCTCCCTGTCTTTGCAACAAACCTGACTGCCTCTTACTTCTTAGGTATTGCGTGTTAGTGGGCCATAGGTGTAGAGTGGCCTCGTTCAAGAGTAAAAATCCTCGGTTTTTTAGCTCGTCTATCTAGTTCTCGGAGCAAAAGGACAATGAACGTTAAATGCGTACACTGCTAGTGGAAAGAATTTTAGATCAGATACTGTCAGTACACGGAAACTTTAGTCTAGGTAGACTTTGTGTGAGTAGATAGACTGTGAGCGGAGGGAACTTTAGATCGGATAGTGTGAGAGGAATTTAAGATCTAACAGACTGTAAGTGGAAGGAACTTTAAATTAAATACTGTGAGTGAAGGGAAACTTAATACTAGACTGTGAGTGCAGGGAAATTTAATACCAGATTATCTGTGAGCGCAGGAAACCTTAGTCCAGGTAGGCTGAGAGTAGTTCCAAGTACTGCTGCACACGTCGATCACCACTTCCCTAGTATTTAATGATAGCCGAGTGAGAAAAGTCGCGCGAATGTCTTTCACTTATTTGTAAGATATGCACACAAGGTGGGATATAATGAGTGGCCCAGCGACCGTGTGTTGAAACCTGAGTCTTACGAAGAATCAGAGGCAAGTCCGTCCCCTTTGGGTTGTCACCTTTGTTCTCTAACCACCATGCAACACTGCCTATTACGGCGTATTGCACCGGGCAAATTGCAGAAGAACACATGTTCTCGAGTGTTATTGTCGACCACGGTACGTGTGAGATAAATATTTGAAGAACGGGTGAACTACGCCACCTATAATTCCGCTGATCTTATCAACAACAACCATCAGGTCTGGAAGGCCCAACGTTAGCTCCACTCTCAAGACCATAGATCTGGCATCTATATGGAAAAAAAGGTATATACAGATAAAAGTGTACGGAAATTGCGTGAGTTCTTAGAGTTAGAGATATATACATGTTTTCTTACGTATGCAAATGGAGCTGATGTGTTTATTTACGCAAATCCTGGGAGTGTTATATAAGTCTGTACTGGTCTACTAAATATTCCGAGAATATATATATATATATATATATATATATATATAATATATATATATATAATATATATATATATATATATATATATTATATATATATATATATGTCGTGCCGAATAGGCAGAACTTGCGATCTTGGCTTAAATAGCAACGTTCATCTTGCCATATAGGACAAGCGAAAATTTGTGTATGCAATAATTTCGCCAAAATCATTCTGAACCTAACGAAAAAAATATATTTCACTGTGTTTGTTTAGTATTAAATTATTGTAAACAAATCTAAAATATATTTAGTTGGGTTAGGATAAAATAAATTGTTCTTGTTATAATAAGGTTAGGTAAGTTTTCTAAGATTTTTTGGAGCAAAATTATAAATTTTTACATCAACATTAATGAAAAAAATATATCTTTAAACGTATAGAGAAAATTTCAGAAAGGACTTAATTTTAAATGAGTTCTTGCTAATTGACCAGTTTTACATATTCGGCACGACATATTTATATATATATATATATATATATATTATATATATATATATATATATATATCGTGCCGAATAGGCAGAATTTGCGATCTTGGCTTAAAAAGCAACGTTCATCTTGCCATATAGGACAAGTGAAAATTTGTGTATGCAATAATTTCGCCAAAATCATTCTGAACCTAACGAAAAAAATATATTTCACTGTGTTTGTTTAGTATTAAATTACTGTAAACAAATCTAAAATATATTTAGTTGGATTTGGCTAAAATAAATTGTTCTTGTTATAATAAGGTTAGGTAAGTTTTCTAAGATTCTTTTGGTGCAAAATTAAAATTTTTTACATTAACATTAATGAAAAAAATATATCTTTAAACGTATAAAAGAAAATTTCAGAACCGACTTAATTTTAAATGAGTTCTTGCTAATTGACGAGTTTTACATATTCGGCACGACATATATATATATATATATATATATATATATATATATATTATATATATATATATATATATATATATATATATATATATATATATATATATATATATATATATATATATATACATAATATTTATATATTATTGTAATCACGAACGAGTGGTATTTAATCAATGACAGCACTGCAACTAGCCGAGAACTCATGTTGTTTTGGCCCGCCTCATGGTGAGCGAACATCACGGTATAACACCTAGCTCTCCTGGGGGTGTGGTTCTTGTAGAATTGAGTGGTCCTGTGGGTTAGAGCGTCATGTAATTTTCGCTAACCATGAGGCAGGCCAAAACGACATGGGTTCGAGTCCTCGGCTAGTCGCAGTATTGTTATTGATATATGTCGTGCCAAATAAGTAAAACTTGCCATTTTGGCCTAAACAGCAATGCTCTTCTTGCCGAATAAGGCAAGCGAAAATTTGTATGTGCAATAATTTCGCAAAAATTATTCTGAACCTAACGAAAAAAAATATACTTTATTGTGTTTGTTTATTATTAAATTACGTGTATTGTAAACTTATCTAAAACATATTTAGTTGGAGTAGCCTAAATTAAATTGCGCTTGTTATAGTAAGGTTAAGTAAGTTTTCTAAGGTTCTTTTCGTACAAAATTATTATTTTTTACATTAACTTAAATGAAAATATACATATATAAATATATATATATATATATATTATATATATATATATATATATATATTATATATATAGTATAGTTTTACCAACGCTCTTATATGGGTGTGAAGCGTGGGTGATGAATGTTGCAGCGAGGAGAAGGCTGGAGGCAGTGGAGATGTCATGTCTGAGGGCAATGTGTGTGTGTGAATATAATGCAGAGAATTCGTAGTTTGGAAGTTAGGAGGAGGTGCGGGATTACCAAAACTGTTGTCCAGAGGGCTGAGGAAGGGTTGTTGAGGTGGTTCGGACATGTAGAGAGAATGGAGCGAAACAGAATGACTTCAAGAGTGTATCAGTCTGTAGTGGAAGGAAGGCGGGGTAGGGGTCGGCCTAGGAAGGGTTGGAGGGAGGGGGTAAAGGAGGTTTTGTGTGCGAGGGGCTTGGACTTCCAGCAGGCATGCGTGAGCGTGTTTGATAGGAGTGAATGGAGACAAATGGTTTTTAATACTTGACGTGCTGTTGGAGTGTGAGCAAAGTAACATTTATGAAGGGATTCAGGGAAACCGGCAGGCCGGACTTGAGTCCTGGAGATGGGAAGTACAGTGCCTGCACTCTGAAGGAGGGGTGTTAATGTTGCAGTTTAAAAACTGTAGTGTAAAGCACCCTTCTGGCAAGACAGTGATGGAGTGAATGATGGTGAAAGTTTTTCTTTTTCGGGCCACCCTGCCTTGGTGGGAATCGGCCGGTGTGATAATAAAAAAAAAAAAAAAAAAAAAAAATATATATATATATATATATATATATATATATATCTTTAAACGTATAAGAGAAAATTTTAGAAACGATTTAAATTTGAATGAATTCTTGCTAATTGACCAGTTTTACATATCTGGCAGCCAGGTTCATCATCCGTGAAAATGAATCGTTGGTGTGTCTGGGTGACGCTGGTATGAGTGATCACCTGGGTGATGAGGGACACCACCTGCCATGTCCCATGGAGATATCCCGCTGGTGACTTGATTGAACACCCTTGTGCAATTTTTTGCAATTCCAGAAATGATTCTTCTATACCAGCTAAGAGGGAGAACGCAGTTAGGAATCTTATCTTATCTGGTGATTGCTTGACAGAGGCTCGAACCTCCTGATATCCATTATATATATATATATATATATATATATATATATATTATATATATATATATATATATATATTATATATATATATATTTATATATATATATATATATTATATACATATATATTATATTATATACATATTATATATTATATATTTATATATACATATTATATTTATATATAATATATATATATTATATTACATATATATATATATATATATATATATTATATATATATATATATATATATATATATATATATATATATATGTATATAATAGGGTAGTACCCTTTATATACTTCTTTATCTTTACTTTCATTGTTCCTTGATAATGTGAGTAGTCACGAAAGCCTTGGAACTCTCTATTCTTCACAGTGGTTTTTTGATATATATATATATATATATATATATATATATATATATATATATATATATATATATATATATATATATATATATATATATATGTGTGTGTGTGTGTGTGTGTGTGTGTGTGTGTGTGTGTGTGTGTGTGTGTGTGTGTGTGTGTGTGTGTGTGAGTGTGTGTGTGTGTGTGTGTGTGTGTGTGTCTGTTGTCTGTGTGTGTTCTGACAGCTCATGCTAAACCTCTGTCAGTCCATTAGCACACTGGACTGAGGATTTGTTTAAACGAGGCAGTTTATGATGTCTGAATTAGCATAATCGTATCAGACATGATTTGAAGTGTCGCGTGAGGCACGGAAGGCGACCACATGGTTTGTGTCTTGGTTCATTTTTGTGTCCAGCGTAATGACTTGGACATACAAGAAGTTTATTATGATGGCTTAATATGATGTAGTGAATTAAGGTAGTGTTGAAGGTGAATGCAAAGTGTAATACAGAGCTTGGGGAATGGAACAAACTCCCGAGTATCGTTATAGATGCTAAGACGTGTAGTTTTAAAAATAGGTTAGATAAGTACATGAGTGGGTGTGAGTCGGACCTGACTAAGTTGTGCTACGAGGTCAGATGCCGTGCTCCTTCCTTAGGTGAACGCGACCTGACCTGACTAGGTTAAGGCATTGGCTTAAAAGACAAGACGGGCAGAAAGCAGCAACTTCACTCTGGCTGTACCCTTCTCCAGAACATCACTCCATCTGAGATCATATATACCTAGGATGACTCGAGTATGGAACACATTCGTACAGCATAATGATGTCAACGAGATAACGTCAGTTGATCAAATAAAAATGCTGGCCCACAGATGGCTCCAACTTCATCCTGTTCCCTACTTGTATGTCTCATAACAATAAAAATGCTTTCAAATGAGCTGATGTAGGTAACAGCTCTTAGCTTGTCAATAAAGTTAGGAATCCTTAACTTGTAAATAGCTTGTCAATAAAGCTAGGGATCCTTAACCTTGTCAAACCCTGTGTAAAAAAAAAAAAAAGACCTGCCTCTCATGGGTCAGTAGGCCTGCTGCAGTGTTCCTCTTTCTTATGTCCTTATTAAAGTAATCAGATTTGTGCCTAAGAAGGGAAGAGAAGTTTTAATTCCAAATCTCAAGGGCATTTCGCCAGCATCAAGGAAGCGGAAAACCTTGATGATGGAGATGCTTTCAGAAGATACACAAAAAGAGCAATAACAACAGCTCACACGACGAGTACAAGCTCTCAACACATGAAACTAACACCGCGAGTACAAACTCTCAACACATGAAGCTAACACCGCGAGCACAAGCTCTCAACACATGAAACTAACACCGCGAGTACAAGCTCTCAACACATGAAACTAACACCGTGAGTACAAGCTCTCAACACATGAAGCTAACACCGCGAGTACAAGCTCTCAACACATGAAACTAACACCGCGAGTACAAGCTCTCAACACATGAAACTAACACCGCGAGTACCAAGTCTCAGCAAACAGTTCACCCGTGTTAATACTGATATCACTTATTCTAATCCCATAACATTTTTTGTGCCTAAGACCGGGCATAGGATCCGTGCCGTTTTGACGCTCGGGAGACTTCTTTCCTATAATTATCCTAAATTAAAAAAGAAGAAGACCTCTTTCGTTTTTTCTTGTCAATGAGCAGGTTTGAGATTGTAACGAAGGGGTTCTAGATGAATAAGGTGCTAAATTGATATGAGAATCTCACCTAGTGAAAGCCACAACTTCTGTAAGGCAGCGTTCCTCATACATTTTTCCACAAGATCCTTGGCAATAAGACGCGCCCTTACGACATTGCTTTCGAGTTTGGCGTAAAATAGAAAGTCTGATATCATTCTTGTTTCCTTAAAAACTTTTTTTTTTAGTATATATCTAACAATTTAAGATAAATGATAGCATTGTTAATACGGTGTAAAAATCATAGGCTGCAACCTGCGCTTTCCAGAAAACTGGTATAAAGAATACCATTCTTACATAGTTGGAAGACTGTGCTTACAGTCTACCAACTATAAGGACGGCGGTTCGGTCCCCGGTACTCCAGCAAACTGCTAAACTTAGTCAAGAAAAATCTCGGATACGCTGGGCGATGCTCCATTCAGCCCCCGTCATTACTGTGGTAGATTCTTGTTATGAGCGCGACTGTTAGCAGCCTCCCTGACCACAACAATTCGCGATCAGATAACTTCTTCGCAACCGCACCATCCGTGGCTATCGCTGTCATTACGCCTCCTGGCCCTGCGGTCAGTCGAAGTACATATATGAGCTGCCACCGCGAAAGAGGCTGTATCGATCACCTTGATCCGGTGATAAGGCGAAATGTACATGTTATTATATCTCTCCTACTGTTTAATGCCAGTTAATTTTTATTTCTCATCTTTGGTATATATTATGGAACAAAAACTACTTTTGAGATGTACTCGCACCAGTAATTGAGATAAGGGACTACGTAAATCTTAAGTAAATGGAGATTAGACTTCCTGTTAAATGATTTCCAACAGTACACGGTACATACTTTAAGAGCGTAATTTTTTCAACGATTTAAGCTGTCAGAAGTTATCATTCTAGTTATGTGAATTGTTGACTAGGGAATACATTAAATTTAGTATATCTTAAAGATAAAATAATCTAACCTATTCTACCATAACTTATCCTAACTTAGACTTGTATAAACTAGCCTAATCTAATCTAGAGTGACCTATCCTAACCTAACCTACCTTAAACTTGTACAGACTAGTCTAACCTAATCTACAGTGACCTATCCTAGCCTAATCTACCTTAAACTTGTACAGACTAGGATAACCTAATCTACAGCGACCTATCCTAGACTAATCTACCTTGTACAGACTAGGATAATCTAATTTACAGTGACCTATCCTAGCCTAACCTACCTTAAACTTGTACAGACTAGGATAACTTAATTTACAGTGACCTATCCTAAGCTGACATAAAATAACTAGTGATTTTAAGGCTCGTTGGACCGTTCAGAAATTTTCGCATATAAACTCGGTACGAAACTGATGGTTTCTAATAAATCTTTAGAGATATGGCTTAAAACCTCATAAAACGACAGATCTGTTACAGAACCTCATAAAGCTAGACACAAGGAAAAGAACGTCATAAAGCTAGACATTTGGAAAAAGCCCATAAAGATATGCACAAAGAAAAGAACCCCAATAAGCTTGACACTAACAAAAGAACCCCAATAAAGATAGACACTAGGAAAAGAACCCAATAAAGCTAGGAGCAGAGCAGCAAACCCCATAAAGCTAGAGATTGGATAATCAACTCCATGATGCTGAAGACTGGGAATTGAACCTCATTATCATATTATTCACAAAAAATCATTATACCATAATGGGTCGGATTCTACAAAAAAAAAAAAAATGCTTCGAGATCTGACTTCGACTCCCACGAAATTACCGAGCAGAAACCTGCTATGTTTACTGGGAGTTTAAGTACATCAAAATGCTGTAAATGCATTTGCT
>NC_069447.1:26051190-26061190 GCF_026875155.1 Cherax quadricarinatus | reverse complement strand
CATGACTCCGAAGTGTCCCTGTTTGTAGATGATATAAAGTTGATGAGAAGAATTCAATCTGACGAAGACCAGGCAGAACTACAGAGGGATCTGGACAGACTGCAGGCCTGGTCCAGAAACTGGCTCCTGGAGTTCAACCCCACCAAGTGCAAAGCATAAAGATTGGAGAAGGGCAAAGAAGATCACAGGCGGAGTACACTCCAGGGGACCAGAGCCTACAAACCTCACTCAAGGAAAAGGATCTTGGTGTGAGTATAACACCAGGAACATCTGAGGCGCACATCAACCAAATAACCGCTGCAACATACTGGCGTCTGGCAAACTTAAGAACAGCATTCCTACATCTAAATAAGGAGTCATTCAGGACCCTGTACACTGTGTACTTTAGGCCCATACTGGAATATGCAGCTCTAGTTTGGAACCCTCACCTAGTGAAGCATGTTAGGAAATTAGAGAAAGTGCAAAGGTTTGAAACAAGACTAGTCCCGGAGCTACGAGGTATGTCCTACGAGGAGAGGTTATGGGAAATCGACCTGACTACACTGGAAGACATGAGAGTTAGGGGGATATGATAACGACATATAAAAAACTGAGAGGTATAGACAAGGTGGACAGAGACAGGATGTTCCAGAGATGGGACACAGCAACAAGGGGTTACAGTTGGAAGCTGAAGACTTAGATGAACCACAGGGATGTTAGGAAGTATTTCTTCAGTCACAGAGTTGTCAGGAAGTGGAATAGCCTGGGTAGTGATGTAGTGGAGGCAGGATCCATACATAGCTTTAAGAAGAGGTATGATAAAGCTCACGAAGCGGGAAGAGTGACTGAGTAGCGGCCAGTTGAAGAGGCGGGGCCAGGAGCTGTGAATCGACCCCCGAAATCACAACTAGGTGAGTACAACTAGGTGAGTACGTACACACACACACACACACACACACACACACACACACACACACACACACACACACACACACACACACTAATATATATAGACAAATGCAAACACAAACACCCGTGTTTACAAACATGCACACACATCTTATCGTACTCCACAATATGACTGCTTAGGCAGTCAGTAAACACAGATTTTCTATATGATCACCGAATAATAAGATCAAGCTTGCATATGAATTCCTAGAACGGCAGATCGAGCCTGCACTCTTTATCACTCTGACTCGCTCCGATTTCGTACTAAATGAGATACGAAGCTAATGCATTTCTAAGTGCATAATCAGGGCTTGAAATATCTTGCCAAATTAAGGGCTATTCCACGTACAGTGTAAAACTTGTCTTACCAAAAAAATGTAAGTGAACCTTTAACATTACAGATTAATATTATTTTCATAAAAAAGTAACTTTAATGTATAATTAATCAATACCCCGAAAGGATAATATCACAAAGAGATGTGTGTCTATCAGTGTTAATACACAGGTACATTTCTCGCAGTATAAATACATACTGGTATATTTAAGATGAGGGTTATTTGAAGCATTGCTGATGTTAGTGTCTCAGAACGAGCCCCGGGAGTGTTGACCCCCGAAACTCTTTCCAGATATACACCAGGTATACTCCAAGTATACTTCAGGTATAGACGTGAGACAGAGCCTTATTGACTCACGTACAGCTGATTGACTTTGAATATGAAAACACAATGGCTGGAACAATTCATTAGGCCTATTGGCCCATGCTATATAAACCTTTTAACGTTAACAAACTGGTTTTTTGTAATTTTAGCTAAAATGTGCCTATAAATAATAAGAATGTTATATTGTGTAGAAACACATAGATTACCTTAACTGTACACCAAACTTTCTAAACTGCGTTTTAATGGGAAACTTGAACAACATCCTAATACAGACACAGCAACATGTAATGCCTTTTTCCTGCAGGAAAAATGTATGCAATTAAGTTGTGATATAACCAAATTTAAGAGTTTATAGTTCTGTGGACAAAATACTAAACATCTGCTGCAGCGATTACCACACTGACCTCTGCCCTCTCTTCGTCTCAGCAGTTGTTTTTTTACTGTTACTAAAGAGAGTTTTTACTGTTACCACAAGAGTCGTAAGGTAGCGCTTGATGAATTTACAAAGACCAGGTACACCCAGGTATAATCACTGCGACTGCCAGAGCTCCCGGGGGCTGGTCCTGAAGGAGTCCTCGAGGCTAAAGTCAAAGGCGCCGCAGACGTGGAGGGTGACGCTACCTCCGGCACCTAAGACATAAAATAACCTGTTTGGGTGCATCAGGTGCAACACACGAGCAACACCTAGGATGCACTACAAAGATGAGTACACCAGCAGCATCTAGGTGAATTCCCAACTGATTCAGGTGACACACAAGAACAGCGCTAAAAGGAAACTCATAAAACACATAAGCACACATACACAAATATATACACAAGCAGCACCCAGGGAAAACACTAGGCTGCATCTGGTGACATACGAGCAATAATTAGGTGAACCCAAGGATCCAGGCAATAGACAAAATCATTAACCAGTTCTTTTTAGTCGAGAATTCGTATGAAGCCTCAGGCCTGACCGTGAACCAACGGCCGCAAGGCTAAGCCTGTAGTCTCTCTAGGTCAGGTCGCATGATAAGACTCTTAGCAGCCCTGATAACCCTCAGGTGCTCTTCTGGGTCTTTAGGTGGTTCTTCTTCTGGGTCTTTAGGTGGTTTTCCTTCTGGGTTTTTAGGTGGTTCTCCTTCTGGGTCTTTATGTGGTTCTCCTTCTGGGTCTTTATGTGGTTCTCCTTATGGGTCTTTACGGTGCCTTCTTCCTGAGTCTTCAAGTGGTCTTCCTTAATCTGAGTCTTGAGATGGTGGTAATTCGTAGCCACTTCATTTACCCCGAGCATTGGTATTGACCTTATTAGCTCTCTTGATTCCTTTCTTCAGTCTCACTCTTGGAATCTTCCTGCCTGTCCACTTTTCATGGTGCTCTCCTTTCTTCAGATGATCTTTCATGAGCCTGGGTTCGGATCCATTGGGACGTAAGGAAATATTTCTCTGGTCTCAAGGTAACTAAGAAGTGGATTGACTTTGACGAGGAATTGAAAGAGGCAAACTCTACTCAGCTTGAAGAGAAGATATGATAAGGCCCGAGTAGCCAGAAATCAGTGATGCCACTGAAGGTAGCCTAAGAGACGAGGCCAGTAGCTGAATCTCGACTCCCTTCCCTCCGCCAACCCAGATCAGCGCACACACATACACACAAAGTTACTCTCAGTATATCTGTAGACACGTCTATCCAGTGGACGGTCGGGGGCTCAGCATAAGTTATGAGATGCTTCTTCACAATTATAAACTCTATGTAGTACCCTGCACCCACCTTCTCAGCTACACTCACAAAAAGGCTAACCATTGAGAAATGAATACTGATAAGATTGGTCAGGATTGGGCCAGAGAATTTTTCACTGCACTGCAGTAGATGTGTTTTTAGTAAGTATTGTTAAAAGGTAACGTCAGAAGTGCGTCGGTAGACCTGCGACGGTAGACTTGCGACGGTAGATTTGTGACGGTAGATTTGCGACAGTAGACATACTAGGATCTGGGTTTGGAAAAGGTATTCAAGAGGGTGTGTATGATAAGACAATTTAAATGAGCATCCAAAATGAGCAAAGTGATGAGAGTAAGATGATGTCTTTGATGGGAAAGACTGGACGTCAGATTGAAGTGAAGTATGGAGGAGACTATTTGGGAGAAGGTGTGGGGGCAGATGGGAGTATGAAAGAAAAAGAGAATCAGCGAATAGATGAGGAGCAAGAAGGTAACAAGTGTTTTGAAAAGTCTGCGGAAAGAAACAAGATTGTCACTAGATGCAAAAAAAAAAAAAATATTTCAGAGTAATGTGGTTCAGTATTTTTACATAACTGTGATTTGTATCATTTTCTGATGTTGTAGTGAGGAAGGAGCTGAAAGCAGTGGAGATATACTAAGAGATTAGTGTGCCACAAATATTATACAAAGACTAATGAGTGGAGAAATTAGATTGTTGGTAAGACAGGTACAATTCAGGGAACAGTTGCCAAGATGATTATTAATTTAGACTCGCCCGAGCGAGACGTATGGGCAAGTCTCCTTACACCCGTTGCCTCTGTTCACCTAGCAGTAAGAAAGTATCTGGGTGTTAGTCGATTGTTGTGGGTGGCATCCTGGGGGATGGTCAATGCCACAACATCTGAGAGACTCGAACTCCTTCTAGGATCAATTAAGTCGCTCATTGAGTAGAACCAGTGAAGCAAACTGAGAAATCAGTCCCAATGAATAATGCCGCAAGGAACACAAACAAAACTGCCGAAAGGCGATGAAGATATCGAAAGGGAAAATGTGAAGTGGCCAGGTAGACAATGAGTCAGGATAGGCTATTCAAGAAGTGTATAAATCTAGCGTAGATGGAAGCAATAGGAAGCATCACACAAAGTGTTAAGAGGAGGTTCTGAAGGAGTTTTTTAGAGGTGAGGATTTCAGTATCTTGCAGGCATGTATGTTGAGTGGAGACGTGTGTTTTTAAGGATATAATATGCTGTTGGAGTGTGAGCAGGTAACATCTATAAAGGAATTTAGGAGAATTGATTTGCTGAACTTACGTTCTGAAGGTGGGAAGTAAATTTGCGTGGACCTGTTGCGGTATGGTGGGTTATTTGCGTTGCATTGTTCGTGCATTCACCTTGTTAGAAAACAGCCGAGTTGATACCTGACTCTCAAAAGCGATTTTATTTTCAAGTTCGCTCCTTAAAATAAGAGAAGACCACTTAAAGAGAAATGTTCTCCCAACTGAGGCTTGTTCAGAAAACTTCTCATCTATCTCCACTTAATTATGTAGGTCGAATTTACTTTAAAGGTCACTAGCATGATCGATTTCTTGCATAACATATGAACCTTTAATTAAGTCACGAATTTCTAATTAATATTTTGAGAAAATCTCTAATGTCTATCTTGGGACAAAATATACTTGGAAGACGAAGGAAAAACAAAATCTGTTTGGATTATATTCTCAGGTTAAACATATTTTGAATAAATTTTATTTTCTTCCACTTGCCGACTTCTAGAGCCTCACAAAAATCAATATTCCTCACAGCATCAATAACTTCAGAGGATATATATACTGGGAGGTGCATTTTTCTCTTAATCGCTGTTTAAGGGATTGAAGTATATTCTTGTCTTATGGTGAAAAGGTTACGTGTTCTTGTAATGCCTCTAGTGAAGTCGCTAGTCTTTAAACCCCTTTAACAAACTAACCAATCGACATTAACAGAACCATCAACAGATTCCAACATCACCGGCTTCGGCAGAATCACCGTCATCATCTGTTTCTACAGAACTAGTTCCACCAGCAACATCGCTCACATCAATACAATAATCATCACCAGCGACGATACAACTCTAGCACCACTGTCTTCAATAGAACCACCCCGCAACACCAGTACCACCACTCCCTACAACCAACCCAACCACACACAACCACCACCTCCATCCACCATTACCACCATCAGCACCACTATCATCACCAACATTACACAGCCCTATCACCGTCATCATCTCTCACAATAACACCATCAGCACCACAAACAACAGCAACAATAGCAGGAAGGAGCTGGCTACCTTATTAGGCAGTCTCCGTAATGTGGAGGTCAAACTATGATTTACACACACACACACACACACACACACACACACACACACACACACACACCATTACATCCACACACCTTGACTGTGTTGTGTACTTTTTAAGCTGTGCGAGGGTGTGGTAGAGGGTGTAGTGAATGATATGGTAAAATGAGGTGTGACTGGTAGTTTGGTAGTTAGAATGGTGCTTCGAGAATTAAATGACATGAACTGCAATATGGTGAGGTGAAGGGAAGATGTTAGGTGGTTATGGTTTGTCCTGCTTAGTTCTAGGTCAGGTTCTTGACGCCGCTGAAGGATTCAAGAAATTGCAGCTCCCTCCCTCCTGGCGCTCAACGATCCCAAGGAATTTAGAGCATCCCTTGAGTAAAGTAATACCGTAACAACCAATATTCAATCGAAAAAGAAATTCTTCACTAAATAAGGTAATTTGAAGCGACAGTCAAAAATGATATGATCCATATCAGTCAGTCTGGAAACAAACCTTCCACTAGAAGTCAGGAAACTGATGAGTATCAGTCAATTTCGATATAAACTTTCCACTTAAAATCAAGTGATTATTGAATATCAGTTGATGCTAATCGACTGATATGAAATATTTTGTTCTGAACGACTGCTAAAGTTTGCTTCCGTAAGCAAACATCATAAATGTTAGTCTCTGTTGTATACTGAAGCAAATTAATCAGAACAGTGATCCTGACGTATGTGCCAGACGAGTTTTAATTAGCTCTAATTATTTTTTGTATTTAGTCACGTTTATTGCTGATTGTCTCTTGTAGTAGTTGTTGGTAAGGTCTTAATAACCGGAAAGGTAGCATTAATAATGACTTATGTCAACATCTTAATGCATGAAGACATCAGATTTCTCACACACACACACACACACACACACACACACACACACACACACACACACACACACACACACACACACACACACACACACACATACATACACTCAGATCCCCGTTCTGCCGTGGAGAGAGAGACAGAGATAGAGAAAAATCTAGGAGAAATTATTTATGCTGTCTTCGTTAACACAAAACGGAGGCTGTTTACCTGTTAATTTATTCATCAGGGGTAATCACCAGACACGGTTGTTTCCCAGAAGGTGGCCCGGTTATTGGTTTCACCACTATGGCTGAGTGAGACAGCCGATGGCCAGCAGCAGCAGCAGCAGCAGCAATACTGCTATGACACGGCAGAAGCAAGTCTTTAAAGGATTATAATATTTCGTTCAGATCTAAGTGCTTGTAACTCATCTTTGAGGGGAGCGTTGGCCCAATAAAGTTACTTTGTATATAAACGAAGTTTATAAAAAAATTAAAATTAAGCCATTTTAACCTACATTAACGTTTAATTTAACAAATAATATGCGAATCTCAATGAGGAAATAATTCCACTGTAAGTGCTCAAAAAAAATTCTCAAATCTTTTCCCAAAGTCTCTCGCTCCCTTCGGATTTTTGACTACCAGCCAGCAGCAGTGAGTCCTGCAGTAAGTGCAGCAGTGAATCCTGCAGTGAGTGCAGCAGTGAGTGCAGCAGTGAGTCCTGCGGTGAATGCAGCAGTGAGTCCTGCAGTGAGTGCAGCAGTGAGTGCAGCAGTGAGTCCTGCAGTGAGTGTAGCAGTGAGCCCTGCAATGAGTGCAGCAGTGAGTCCTGTAGTGAGTGCAGCAGTGAGTGCAGCAGTGAGTCCTGCAGTGAGTGCAGCATTGAGTCCTACAGTGAGTCCTGCAGTGACTGCTGGCTTAACCATGGGACTGTAGACGTGAGTGTAGTCAGGGGTATTAGCTGAAGCCATTCATCATTAGCTTCGCACACAGTCCAGCTGGACCCGTCCCGTGGAAAACTCCTGTACACATCAAGAACGTTATACACGCAGCTTGTAGGATGCAAAGACAACCCCTTCATAAGGAATACCTACTATAATGTGTCCTCCAAATAGAACGGGCGTTTTCGCAGCTCGTTTATTTATGTCCGATATAAATCTTCATACGAATTTGATACCTGTTCTTTAAGGTTAGAAGAGAAAGACACATGTGTAGGAGTTGGGTACCTTTGTTACTGACTTATTCTGTCTGCTCTGCAGGCTTATTCAGTCGAATATAAGATGACTGAATGTTGAAAGCTAGGTTAGTGTGAACTGGGTTAGTGTGAACTGGGTTAGTGTGAACTGGGTTAGTGTGAACTGGGTTAGTGTGAACTGGGTTAGTGTGAACTGGGTTAGTGTGAACTGGGTTAGTGTGAACTGGGTTAGTGTAAACTGGGTTAGTGTAAACTGGGTTAGTGTGAACTGGGTTAGTGTGAACTGGGTTAGTGTGAACTGGGTTAGTGTGAACTGGGTTAGTGTGAACTGGGTTAGTGTGAACTGGGTTAGTGTGAACTGGGTTAGTATGAACTGGGTTAGTGTGAACTGGGTTAGTGTAAACTGACTGTTAGTGTAAACTGGGTTAGTGTGAACTGGGTTAGTGTGAACTAGGTTAGTGTGAACTGGGTTAGTGTAAACTGGGTTAGTGTGAACTGTGTTAGTGTGAACTGGGTTAGTGTGAACTATGTTAGTGTGAACTGGGTTAGTGTGAACTAGGTTAGTGTGAACTAGATTAGTGTGAACTAGGTTAGGTTAATATATTGAAACGACGGAAATAAATGGCATGAAATACCGACACAAGGGAAACGACGATGAAGAGATGGCAAACTATCACAAAAGCGTCGGTATTCCCACATTCACTGTTAATGTTACAGGACGGGAAATGCGATGGTAAATATCCTAACTGAAAAAAAAAAAAGAAAATCCATTGGGTATTATGTGTGGATGTTCAGAATCCTTGCATAATTTTTTTTTAGGTGATAGTGAATTGATTTGCAGATTATCCTTTAGGAACTGTAAAAAAAAAAATTGAATTTAAAAATTCGAAGAAAACTGTTGGAGTGAAAGATTCTTCGATGTTTTTGCTCTATCGGGAAGGAATAAGTATTAAACGACTGAGATAAAAACGAAAATGCATAATTTTTTGGCTCTTCTGGAAATATAAAAAAAGAGGAAGTGAGAAATGGAAGAAAACAGCGATAGCAACAAATTCTCAGATTTTTTTTTTATGTGCTATGAAGTTGAAGAACAAATTTAAAATGAGATAAAGGGAAAAATGCATAATTTTGAGGCCCATTACATTTCGGATCAATTTTTCCGACACTTAGTTCAAGTGGCGTTTAAAATGCCGCCCTATCATGCATTCACGGGTGCGCGATTTCGGGTCTGACACAGCCATCGTCATGCAAGTTTGCGTCGATAACCTCTCATGGATATCCTGTTATCGAGGTCAGCTTCACATTCACAGTCAAGAATGGGCAAAAAAAAATCAATTTGCACAAACCTTACGAGGAAAAAGACAGGGAAATGTGCCTTGCTTCTAATGAAGATCCCTCCCCTTTCTTAGGTAATACTTGACTGCCTCCTATTCCCCGGGCGATGTATGAACTATACAGGTATTAACGCTTCTAATGAATAATAATAATAATAATAATAATAATAATAATAATAATAATAATAATAATAATAATAGTAATAATAATATAATAATAATAATAATAATAATAATAATACTGTTTGGTCCCGTATTATCGTTATAAATAACAGTCAATCTCGGTGTCCAAAGGATTTACAGCCTTATACACTTATGGAATAGGTATGAAAACGAGGTTTTTGAAAATAAATGGAGCACAATTAGCCAAGAAACTGGAATGTAGGTAGACGACATGTCGGTCCATCATTATGAAATATCGACATTAATGTGTTCCATAACATACCGAAACACATGTCTAGCTCAGTATTTTGATAGACACAGTGCTGTTGGATGACGACTTCCAAACCTACACTTCAGGAAAGCCATCGGGTTCTAAGTAATAAGTATTGGGTTGATAGCAGTAACAGCCATAAGGTCATGAGGGTGGAATGAAAACAGACAGGTAGTGTGTACAGGCGATGTGTGTTATTAATACCATTAGGAAGGAAAATGTAGGGGCAGGAAATATATGATCAACACACACACACACACACACACACATAGGACAGGGCTAGGGGAGACATTATAACGACATGCAAAATACCACGAGAAATTGACAAGATGTTCCAGAGATGGAACACAGAAACAAGGGGTCACAATTGGAAAATGAAGACTCAGATGAGTCAAAGGGATGTTAGGAAGTATTTCTTTAATCATAGAGTTGTCAGGAATTGGAATAGTCTGGACAGTGACGTAGTGGAGGCGGGAACCATACATAATTTTAAGATGAAGTTCGATAAAGCTCATATAACAGGGAGAGAGAGGACTTAATAGCGATCAATGAAGAGGCGGGACCAGGAGCTGTGAA
>NC_069447.1:26036190-26046190 GCF_026875155.1 Cherax quadricarinatus | reverse complement strand
AGGCTTCTGAGTGAGCTAGATACCTCAAAGGCAATGGGGCCAGATAACATCTCCCCATGGGTATTGAGAGAGGGAGCAGAGGCGCTATGTGTACCCCTAACAACAATATTCAATACATCTATCGAAACAGGGAGATTGCCTGAGGCATGGAAGACAGCAAATGTAGTCCCAATCTTTAAAAAAGGAGACAGACATGAAGCATTAAACTACAGACCAGTGTCACTGACATGTATAGTATGCAAAATCATGGAGAAGATTATCAGGATGAAGAGTGGTGGAACACCTAGAAAGGAATGATCTCATCAACAGCAGCCAGCATGGTTTCAGGGACGGGAAATCCTGTGTCACAAACCTACTGGAGTTCTATGACATGGTGACAGCAGTAAGACAAGAGAGAGAGGGGTGGGTGGATTGCATTTTCTTGGACTGCAAGAAGGCGTTTGACACAGTTTCCACACAAGAGATTGGTGCAAAAACTGGAGGACCAAGCAGGGATAACAGGGAAGGCACTACAATGGATCAGGGAATACTTGTCAGGAAGACAGCAGCGAGTCATGGTACGTGGCGAGGTGTCAGAGTGGGCACCTGTGACCAGCGGGGTCCCGCAGGGGTCAGTCCTAGGACCAGTGCTGTTTCTGGTATTTGTGAACGACATGACGGAAGGAATAGACTCTGAGGTGTCCCTGTTTGCAGATGACGTGAAGTTGATGAGAAGAATACACTCGATCGAAGACCAGGCAGAACTACAAAGGGATCTGGACAGGCTGCAGAACTGGTCCAGCAATTGGCTCCTGGAGTTCAATCCCACCAAGTGCAAAGTCATGAAGATTGGGGAAGGGCAAAGAAGGCCGCAGACGGAGTACAGTCTAGGGGTCAGAGACTACAAACCTCACTCAAGGAAAAAGATCTTGGGGTGAGTATAACACCAGGCACATCTCCTGAAGCGCACATCAACCAAATAACTGCTGCAGCATATGGGCGCCTAGCAAACCTCAGAACAGCATTCCGACATCTTAATAAGGAATCGTTCAGGACCCTGTACACCGTATACGTTAGGCCCATATTGGAGTATGCGGCACCAGTTTGGAACCCACACCTAGCCAAGCACGTAAAGAAACTAGAGAAAGTGCAAAGGTTTGCAACAAGACTAGTCCCAGAGCTAAGAGGTATGTCCTACGAGGAGAGGTTAAGGGAAATCAACCTGACGACACTGGAGGACAGGAGAGATAGGGGGGACATGATAACAACATACAAAATACTGAGAGGAATTGACAAGGTGGACAAAGACAGGATGTTCCAGAGATTGGACACAGTAACAAGGGGACACAGTTGGAAGCTAAAGACACAGATGAATCACAGGGATGTTAGGAAGTATTTCTTCAGCCACAGAGTAGTCAGTAAGTGGAATAGTTTGGGAAGCGATGTAGTGGAGGCAGGATCCATACATAGCTTTAAGCAGAGGTATGATAAAGCTCACGGCTCAGGGAGAGTGACCTAGTAGCGATCAGTGAAGAGGCGGGGCCAGGAGCTCGGACTCGACCCCCGCAACCTCAACTAGGTGAGTACAACTAGGTGAGTACACACACATACACACACACACACACACACACACACACACACACACACACACACACACACACACACACACACACACACACACACACACACACACACACACACACACACACACACACACACACACACACACACACAGTTCAACGAGGGAATAAATGAATGTTGAATAAAATCATTGAGAAGGAAAAATGTCTGAAGAATTTCTGACTCCTTAATATTAGGAATTTTCTCTCGTCTCCCCATTGTGGTGGTGAGGTGGAACTTATGGTGATGAGGAGGTGGAACTTATGGTGATGATGAGGTGGAACTTATGGTGATGATGAGGTGGAACTTATGGTGATGATGAGGTGGAACTTATGGTGATGATGAGGTGGAACTTATGGTGATGATGAGGTGGAACTTATGGTGATGATGAGGTGGAACTTATGGTGATGATGAGGTGGAACTTATGGTGATGATGAGGTGGAACTTAGGTGATGATGAGGTGGAACTTATGGTGATGAGGAGGTGGAACTTATGGTGATGATGAGGTGGAACTTATGGTGATGAGGAGGTGGAACTTATGGTGATGATGAGGTGGAACTTAGGGTGATGAGGAGGTGCAACTTAGGGTAAAGAGGTGCAACTTAGGGTGATGAGGAGGTGCAACTTAGGGTGAAGAGGAGGTGGAACTTAGGATGAGGAGGAGGCGGAACTTAACGTGAAGAGGAGGTGGAACTTAGGGTGATGAGGAGGTGGAACTTAGGGTGATGAGGAGGTGGAACTTAGGGTGATGAGGAGGTGGAACTTAGGGTGATGAGGAGGTGGAACTTAGGGTGATGAGAAGGTGGAACTTAGGGTGATGAGGAGGCGGAACTTAGGGTGATGAGGAGGTGGAGTTTCGGGTGATGAGGTCGAACTTAGGGTGATTAGGTGGAACTTAGGGTGATGAGGAGGTGCAACTTAGGGCGATGGGGAGGTAGAGCGTAGAGTGATGGGGAGTTGGAACTTAGGGTGATGGGGAAGGAAACTTAGGGTGATGGGGTGGGAGAGCCTAGGGTGATAAGAAGGGGAAAGTTAGGGTGATGAGAAGGAACTTAGGGTGATGGGATGGGAAAACTTGGGGTGATGGGGTGGAAGAACTTCGGCTGATGGGGAGGGTAAACTTAGGGTGATGAGGAGGTGGAATTTAGAGTGATGGGGAGGTGGAACGTAGGGTGATGGGGTGGGAGAACTTAGGGTGATGGGGTGGGAGAACTTAGGGTGATGAGTGGGAGAAACTTAGGCTGATTGGGAAGTGAAACTTAAGGATGATGAGGAGGAGGAACATAGGGTGATGGGAGGGGAACTAAGGGTAATGGGGAGGGGAACTAAGGGTGATGGGGAGAGGAAGTAAGGGTGATGGGGAGGGGAACTAAGGGTGATGGGGAGGGGAACTAAGGGTGATGGGGAGGGGAACTAAGGGTGATATGGAGGGGAACTAAGGGTGATGGGGAGGGGAAGTAAGGGTGATGGGGAGGGGAAGTAAGGGTGATGGGGAGGGGAAGTAAGGGTGATGGGGAGGGGAAGTAAGGGTGATGGGGAGGGGAAGTAAGGGTGATGGGGAGAGGAAGTAAGGGTGATGGGGAGGGGAACTAAGGGTGATGGGGAGGGGAACTAAGGGTGATATGGAGGGGAACTAAGGGTGATGGGGAGGGGAAGTAAGGGTGATGGGGAGGGGAAGTAAGGGTGATGGGGAGGGGAACTAAGGGTGATGGGGAGGGGAAGTAAGGGTGATGGGGAGGGGAAGTAAGGGTGATGGGGAGGGGAAGTAAGGGTGATAGGGAGGGGAAGTAAGGGTGATAGGGAGGGGAAGTAAGGGTGATAGGGAGGGGTAACTTGGGTAATAAGGAGAAACTTAAGGTAATGAAGTATAATTTTTTATTACTGTACACAATAACACTGTAATAACATTACGATGATAATATTTAATATTAATATTTCGTAATAAAGAGTGACTCTTTTCTTTAAAAAAAAAGGTAAAAAAAGATGCATTATATAACCCCCCTACGGGCAGGACCCCCCCCTCCCCCCACGAATACAATAATAATACAGCTGAAAACGAGAGTCGGTTTTAGCATTTATATCCCTCAGGCCATTTTGATTTCAGCTTTTTTTTTTTTACGTATATTGAAACCTGTTTTCAAACACTGTAAAAAAAAAAAAAGAACTGATGTAGTAAGTCTTAGTCTTTTTCAGTCTTCTTAAATATAAGAAACCGGCTCTGGATAACAAGACGAGCCGTGACCTTCGTGTACCCTTGTGGAGGCAAGTGTTAAGTGGGAAGGGGTATTAGTTAAGTGGAAGTGAGTAGTAAGTGGAAGTGTGGATAAGTTTGTGTGTGTGTGTGTGTGTGTGTGTGTGTGTGTGTTTTCAGATAGGGAGCAGCGTGTGGTAAGTGGGGATAATGGAGTGTTAATGAGAGATAAGTGGGCGTTAAGTGGAGCTACGTGAATGTTAAGTGGCGTTATGTTAGTGCTCAATAAAAGTGGGCATTTTAAGTGGTGATAAGTTGCGGCTGTTTGAGGATAGATATGTGGTAGAGACAAGTGTGACTTAAATGAGAATAAATGTAGTGTTAAGTGAAGTAGATGTTACGTATTATTAAGTTGACGTTTGAGGAGGTAAATAAGAGCTTTATCGAACGAGAGAGAATAAGGAAGAGAGAATGAGGAGGAGAGAATGAGGAGGAGAGAATGGGGAGGAGGGAGAAGAGAGCATCGAGGAGGGAGGTCGGACGCTGTTGCAATACTAATTTAGAAGACTTAGATGCCCTAGGCAGTGGCAGGTGACTCTAGATGAGAGAGAGAGAGAGAGAGAGAGAGAGGAGAGAAGAGAGAGAGAGAGAGAGAGAGAGAGAGAGAGAGAGAGATTCACTACAATTTGTCAGCTCTAAATCAAGGATTAACAAGCAAATTCATTAAATTTTAAATACTGCCGTCTTAAAACTTCACTTTTTACGATTTAGTGAGTCAGTTTTTAACTCCATCTCTTCTGATCTGAGGTGACGAGTGAGGGAGGAGGCAAGAGGGAGAGTGAGGGAGGAGGCAAGAGGGAGAGTGAGGGAGGAAGCAAGAGGGGGAGTGAGGGAGGAGGGATAACACCAACAACCTAACCCTATTGCAACCTATGATAACTAGCGATAACACGAGGTTTCCTGACCTTCAAAGACTTGATAACTTGACACTGAAGGATATATTACTATTGAACATAGCTTAAAGTCTCACCCTCATGCGATAACAGGGAACAATTTGGCCCTTTGGAATTATGATAACAACAGTTTGGTATTGAATAACTGACGATAGCGAACTACAGCTGTGTGTCAACCATTATAACCAGTGATAAGAATAGTCTTCCAACACCTGTCCAATCTGAAAGAGAAATTAACACCTGTTAATACGAATAAAACACAAATAAATAAGAGGTTTAGTGCGGTATATAAGAGCAGAGATTAAGCACAGGTGCAAGTGAAAAGTATCCATAGTATCCTCACTATTACATTAATGTTATACTCTACCGGAAAGTTGTATACCTGTATTTCAACGTGCTTAGTAGTTTACCAGAAATATTCAGTTTGTCTTTTGTCCTATTTTCTTAAAATGTGTTTTTTTTTGGGAGTAAATTGCAAGTGTGACACTGCAAAAGTAATATCTATACAGAAGCAGGTAGTATTTTGTAAAATTTCATAAAGGATTTATTTTCAGATGAACGGAGGCTTCAGAAGTAAGATTGTACAATGTAGATAAATGGTTGATAGAACCGAAAACTTGATAAATTAGACACATGTGCAACACTTGGGTATATTTATTGAGGATACGTTTCGCCACACAGTGACTTGATCAGTCCAGTACAAAGAAGAATGGTGAAGATTATAAGGAGTTTGAGGTAAACAGTTCATTAGCCTGGAGTCCATATAATCAGTCCATCAATCTTGAAAAGATTGATGGACTGATTACATCGACTCCAGGCTGAGGGACTGATTACCTCAAACTCCTCCTGATCTTCACCATTCTTCTTTGTACTGGACTGATAAAGTCACTGTGTGGCGAAACGTATCCTCAATAAATATACCCAAGTGTTGCACATGTGTCTAAACTATCAAGATTGGGCAAGCTGAAACATTTGAAATTCTAACAATGGGAGTCTTGCATTCGCCACATGTACCCACTCCATTAGTGGGTACATGTGCCGCGGTACATCTTGGCTGCAGTCCAAGTGTGGGACTTGGTCAGTGGGTCATACAATGCAGGTCCTTGGTCATGTCTCCAAGATGATGCTGACACTTTCTGCCACTCCTTGTTCATATCTCTGAGATGATGCCGATATTTCTGCAGATCCTTGACTGTTCCTCGTTGATGATGCTGTCGCTGCTCCGGTTCCTAAGTTGTCTCAGTAATGACGGTGACATTTACTGCAGGTCTTTAGATAATGCTGACACATGCTGTAGTGCCCTGATCGTGTCTCCAGGATGATGGTAGCTCTTTGCCAGCGGAGAACCAGATTCCCAGATTAGTCAGATATTAGATGCTTGTCATTCTGTTACCTGTTGTGCTGGGGTTGTGATTCACCAATTTATAACTAGTTAATAGTCGAAATCGGACTGAAACGTAGTCATAAGTTTCGTTCTGCTATGTTTTGACAGTAAGGATTGACAGTTTAACATCAGATGGTCATGTGATGCTAATTTTTTTCATATTGGCCCTATTGCCTTGGTAGCGTTGAAAACGGGATGGGCAAATATTCTGTTAGTGGGATGGATTTGTGATGGACTTGTCCAGTATGGGCCAACAGGCCTGTTGCAGTGTTTCTCCTTTTTTATGTTCTAGTATTCATTCTTACTTCACCTGTTATACATAATGGGTAAAAAAATCTTTATCAAACCATCTATCGATCTATGAATTATTATTCCTTCTCTATACACAAACTATCAAATATTTTATCTATTCCTTATAGTATGCATAACATTCACACAACACATTGATATCAGATCAGATGTTTCCACTGTGTGTGACGAGAATTCGGGAACAAAAAAAAAACTTTCCAATCTCCTTTAAAACCAGTGGAAAAACACCTTGTAAAACCCATGGGAAAAACTTTAAAATCAACTGAAAACCACTTTATAATCAATAGAAAAAACTTTAAACTCAACGTAAAACGCTTTTATAACCATTGGAAAACACCTTTAAAATCAATTGAAAAGCATCTTTAAAATCAATGGAATTTTTTTTTAAAATCAGTTGAACTTTAAAAATGAATTTGATTGATAGATTGAACACTGAAGTCAGGACACTGAGAGCAGAACTCTTGCCAAGCAGATGAATATAAGTATTGTAGCAGTCAGAGCAGAACTCTTGCCAAGCAGATGAATATAAGTATTGTAGCAGTCAGAGCAGAACTCTTGCCAAGCAGATGAATATAAGTATTGTAGCAGTCAGAGCAGACCTCTTGCCAAGCAGATGAATATAAGTATTGTAGCAGTCAGACACACTAACACTGAGCCACGTAGTTTAAAAATATATCGAAAGTGGTTTGGCTAGACATCTGGGTTTCCCAGACCCAATTTACATTCTGAGTCACGTTATATGAAGTTCAATACCATATGACTACTTATTATTCAACTTGTTTCATTTACAGTAATGTAAAATGTAAAATGCAAGAGTGAATAACTTATAATCAGCATTACCCTGAACCATAGAGGCATCAGCATACAAAAAAAATAGGTCCACATTTAGATTATAGGTAAAAATTATAGGCTGATAGCATGAAGAGAGTTTTATAGATACAAACACTGAAGGTCTTGGATAAAAACTCTGGTGGACTGTCCTGCAGTCTTTACACCTGCCCTGACGTCACGCCTCATCAGCCAATCAATGAATGGATAGTGATTGTTACTATGCTAGGTACGTCCCTTTCTGCACTGCCTGTCTTGCCTGCATGCCTGCTCTGTTTGTTCCGTCTGTCCTGCCTGGCCTGCCTGTCCTGGCTATTATGTCTGCCCTGTCTGTACTGTCTGTTCTGCCTGCCCTGCGTGTCCTGCCTTCACTGCCTTCCCTGCCTGTCTGCCTACCTGTCCACCCGTTTGCCTGCCTGTTTGCCGTGTTGGTTATTCAAAACAATTATTATTATAATTATTGTTAGTAGTAGTAGTAGCAGTAGTAGTAGTAGTAGTAGTAGTAGTAGTAGTAGTAGTAGTAGTAGTAGTAGTAGTAGTCGTTGTAGTAGTAGTATTTGTGATGCGCTAAACCTGCCTGGGTCACTCAACCCATGGACTGGTAGAGGCTCGAATTCTCCGTCGCGATGATGCTATTCCTCACAGCCATAAGAGAGGCAGGATCCCCCGTGATGCAGCATCCATTACCATCCAGTTTTTCGTGTGGATACAAATTGCTGCTGGAAATCCTACATAGCTCTTGTGTCTGGCGTCTTCTGCAGCTGAAGTTTTTACCTAACTTTTTTTTTTTTACAGATCCTCAACATGTCCTCTTACCAAAGAAAAAATTTTTAATGTTCAGAGGCCTATAATATGGAGTGAATATAACTGCCCATTCTCATGGTAGGAAGGGTTGAACACACGAGGGTGCGAAGCGAGCTCCTGGAATGGGTATATGAACACGAGTCAGGAAAGAGAAGAAGTGATACATAAGAGGGGGAACTCGCCATGGTTAGGTTACTGGAGCCCACTAGCGAGGTGGTTGGTCCTTGTTAACGCGTCACTAGAACCAAGACAGATGATGGTGTTGCTGCTTTGTAGAGTGTTAACCTGTTCCCCTTCACCGGGAGAGAGAAAGAGAGCTTTGTATCTTTATAATATAATTAAGAGGAGAGAGAGTGAGAGAGAGAGAGAGAGAGAGAGAGAGAGAGAGAGAGAGAGAGAGAGAGAGAGAGAGAGAGAGAGAGATGGAAACCTTTACGCCTCTCATTCTTCACAAATTAATCTTTAAGACCTTGTTTATTGTCGTACACTAGCAACAGTTAGAACCACCCTTTAATAAATATATCGAACCATGCAACAATGATAACTATTAACAATGGACATAAACAGTTGCATCCAGTAACCAGAGACCTATGAGGCACTGATCGCCAAATTAAGTATAATGATCTCGTCAAGTGTAACTGATAAAACTCAAACATGAGGGTAGTGACGGCGCAACAAGCCGAGTGAGCCCAGTGAACCCAGCGAGCCCAGTGAGCCGAGCTGCCTTTCGCTTTATGACTCTTACTCTTGATCGACGCTCGAATTTCCTCTTGATTACCTTTAAAAAAATATGTTTCGGAAGTGGTAACCGCTAAATTAAGACCGACACCGTTATCCTACTTATTCTGAAGGGCTTGAGGAGCACCGGGAGCTACAATCCTAACGTAAATCATAACATTCCCGACCTACGGTCATTTCTTTCTATGAAATGAACAAGTAGAGACTTGTATGATTATAACCAATTGGATGGAAAAGATTACCTTTTTTTTTTCTTTCCTCTGGAGTAAATTCTTCCTCGTCTCGTTTTGTTTTTCTTGCTCGAGTGTTTTAATAGACAATTCCTACACGGGGTTCGATTCATTGATGAAGTGGGGGGGGGGAGTAGGGCAGTGTAATGTGTATAGTTAATGATGGAATTTCCACGGAAATCTTTAAAGAGTGTTATTAGCGCCGGAAGTCACGTTGCAGTCTTAGTTTGTGTAAGAAACTGACTGCATGAGTGGGCGCGCTCGCACACACACACACACCCCACACACACACACACACACACACACACACACACACACACACACACACACACACACACACACACACACACACATACACACACACACACACACACACACACACATACACATTCACTGACTCTCTCTCTCTCTCTCTTTCTCTCTCTGAGATACGATAAGGCTGTTGGAGAGAGAAAAGAGTGGCTTTTGTAGTAACTAGCGAAAGAGGCGGGATCAGGAACTGAGACTCGACCCCTGTAACCACATATAGATGAGTACATATAAGTGAATACACACACACACACACACACACACACACACACACACACACACACACCCACACACACACACACACAAACAACAACAACGTTAATTAATGGTTGTCAAATTACCTTTGACAACCGGTAACTATCTAATACATTTCTGAGATAAGGTCTCAGGAACCTCAGCAAGAAGTCATTCACGATACTGTATACAGCATATGTCAGACCTCTCTTAGAGCATCCAGCACCAGTATGGAATCAACGTCTGATCATGCACGTCAAAGAACTGGAGAAAGTGCAGAGATTTGCAATTAAACTAGTCCCGGAACAGTGGGTTGTGAGAGTCTAAAAGAGCTGAATCTCATATCGGAAGAAAGACCACTAGTGACATGATAGCGACCCAAAAAAATATTGAAAGGAATTGAAAAGGTGGACATGACAGA
>NC_069447.1:26001190-26031190 GCF_026875155.1 Cherax quadricarinatus | reverse complement strand
AGGTGTGGGTTCAAAGGAGATGGGTGCTGTGTGAGGTGTGGGTTGAAAGGAGATGGGTGCTGTGTGAGTGTGGTTGAAAGGAGATGGGTGCTGTGTGAGGTGTGGGTTGAAAGGAGATGGTGCTGTGTGAGGTGGGTTGAAAGGAGATGAGTGCTGTGTGAGGTGTGGGTTGAAAGGAGATGGGTGCTGTGTGAGTTGTGGGTTGAAAGGAGATGGGTGCTGTGTGAGGTGTGGGTTGAAAGGAGATGGGGTACTGTGTGAGGTGTGGGTTGAAAGGAGATGGGTACTGTGTGAGGTGTGGGTTGAAAGGAGATGGGTGCTGTGTGAGGTGTGGGTTGAAAGGAGATGGGTGCTGTGTGAGTGTGGGTTGAAAGGAGATGGGTACTGTGTGAGGTGTGGTTGAAAGGAGATGGTCTGTGTGAGGTGTGGGTTGAAAGGAGATGGGTGCTGTGTGAGGTTGGGTTGAAAGGAGATGGGTGTTGTCGAGGTGTGGGTTGAAAGGAGATGGGTACTGTGTGAGGTGTGGGTTGAAAGGAGATGGGTGCTGTGCGAGGTGTGGGTTGAAAGGAGATGGGTGCTGTGTGAGGTGTGGGTTGAAAGGAGATGGGTCTGTGTGAGGTGTGGGTTGAAAGGAGATGGGTGCTGTGTGAGGTGTGGGTTGAAAGGAGATGGGTGCTGTGCGAGGTGTGGGTTGAAAGGAGATGGGTGCTGTGCGAGGTGTGGGTTGAAAGGAGATGGGTGCTGTGTGAGGTGTGAGTTGAAGGAATGGGTGCTGGGGCGAGGTGTGGGTTGAAGGAGATGGGTCCCTGTGCAGGTGTGGGTTGGAAGGAAGGGGGTGCTGTGCGAGGTGTGGGTTTGGGAAGGAGATGGGTGCTGTGCGAGGTGTGGGTTGAAAGGAGATGGGTGCTGTGTGGGGTGTGGGTTGAAAGGAGATGGGTGCTGTGTGGGGTGTGGGTGAAAGGAGATGGGTACTGTGCGAGGTGTGGGTTGAAAGAGATGGGTGCTGTGTGAGGTGTGTTGAAAGGAGATGGGTCTGGGAGGTGGGGTTAAAAAGGAATGGGTCTGTGGGGGTTGGGGTTGAAAGGAGATGGTGCTGTGGGGGTGTGGGTTAAAAGGGAAAGATGGGTGCTGTGCGAGGTGTGGTGAAAGGAGATGGGTGCTGTGTGAGGTGTGAGTTGGAAAGGGAATGGGGTGCTGTGCGAGGTGTGGGTTGAAAGGAGATGGGTGCTGTGCGAGGTGTGGGTTGGAAGGAATGGGGTGCTGTGCGAGGTGTGGGTTGGAAGGAGATGGGTGCTGTGCGAGGTGTGGGTTGAAAGGAGATGGGTGCTGTATGAGGTTGTGGGTTGAAAGGAGATGGGTGCTGTGTGAGGTGTGGGTTGAAAGGAGATGGGTGCTGTGCGAGGTGTGGGTTGAAAGGAGATGGGTGCTGTGTGAGGTGTGGGTTGAAAGGAGATGGGTTGCTGTGCGAGGTGTGGGTTGAAAGGAGATGGGTGCTGTGCAGGGGGTGGTTGAAAGGAGATGGGTGCTGTGTGAGGTGTGAGTTGGAAGGAATGGGGTGCTGTGGCGGGGTGTGGGTTGAAAGGAATGGGTGCTGTGGCGAGGTGTGGGTTGGAAGGAATGGGTGCTGTGCGAGGTGTGGGTTGGAAGGAGATGGGTGCTGTGCGAGGTGTGGGTTGGAAAGAATGGGGTGCTGTGCGAGGTGTGGTTGGAAGGAATGGGGTGGCTGTGCGAGGTGTGGGTTGGAAAGAATGGGGTGCTGTGCGAGGTGTGGGTTGGAAGGAATGGGGTGCTGTGCGAGGTGTGGGTTGGAAGGAATGGGGTGCTGTGCGAGGTGTGGGTTGGAAGGAATGGGGTGCTGTGCGAGGTGTGGGTTGGAAGGAATGGGGTGCTGTGCGAGGTGTGGGTTGGAAGGAATAGGTGCTGGCAAGGTGTGGGTTGGAAGGAATGAGGTGCTGTGCGAGGTGTGGGTTGGAAGGAATGGGGTGCTGTGCGAGTGTGGTTGGAAGGAATGGGGTGCTGTGCGAGTGTGGGTTGGAAGGAATGAGGTGCTGTACAAGGTGTGGGTTGGAAGGAATGGAGTGCTGTGCGAGGTGTGGGTTGGAAGGAATGGGGTGCTGTGCGAGGTGTGGGTTGGAAGGAATGGAGTGCTGTGCGAGGTGTGGGTTGGAAGGAATGGGGTGCTGTGCGAGTTGTCTCTTCTGTATATGGAGTAGAGACAATGGTGGTCAGGTTTGGTCTGGGTTACTCGTATATATTCGGCAAGTTAGTGTAACAACCCCAAAAGAGAATGAACATTGTAAGATGAGTCGGTTTTTCTTCTTTTTCTTCTTCATCATTATTATTATCATTTTTACAAGAAAGTGCTAATCCCGTGTTATATATTGTTCCTGGGAAACTGGAAGTCAACGGGTTTGATCCTGGAATCAAGAACCCTTCACCAACTTCAAGGTGCCTCCATGGAATTGGCCTTATAACTAACCTTCGAACACCCAAGGATAGCGTTGTATCTCTAACTAGACCTGTCAGCTGTTTTTTGTTGGATGAACACTGCAGCAGGCCTACTGGCTCATACTAGGCACGTCTTTCTCAAACCCAAACCCACTAAACAAAAATATTTGCTCATCCCATTTTCAATGCTGCCCAAGGAATTCCCGCCTCTGTTTGACGGCAGAATTTTTGTTTACGGGATTAGCGGCGGTGTACAATCTCAATAAACTGGCCATTCGGACTAATGTGCTTCATATATCTTACTTTCTGCCGTATGAGTATGTTCCACGCATGATCTCCTGGCTATAAAATCTGCACTGCTAGTATGCGATGCGTCTCCTATAATCAAAGTTAATTTTTTTAGCATTTAAGTTGGTAAATTTTTTTCGTTTTCCTGGTTTAACTTTCTCAGAATGTTGTCCTTTTCAATATTCATAGTATTTTTTGGTTATTATGTAAAAAACCACTTCGTCTGCGTTGTTTGTATGAAGCAGGTTGATCTAATTACCTCTGGTAAGAGGGCGGGGCCACCGCCTTAATTATCCACATTGTTAGCTACCGAACAGCTTGCCTTCCACAGCGTAATTCCACACTGATTGGAGCCCTGGTCAAAGACACCGTCAGGGCACACGTGCGGGTGTTCCTGTTTATCAGCGATCTGATTATTTTGCTCTCTCTCTCTCTCTCTCTCTCTCTCTCTCTCTCTCTCTCTCTCTCTCTCTCTCTCTCTCTCTCTCTCTCTCTCTCTCGCTCTCTCTCTCTCTTCCTCCCTCCCTCCCTCCCTCCCTCCCTCCAGAGTATCTACGGTAGCTTAACTAGACAAGTTTGCGGGAAATATGACCACCGTCACATACCCGTGCCGTCACCAACCACCAATTAAAATTCTCTACGCGTCTTCGCCCGAGTAACGGAAAGCCTTTCCATACAGGCAGAAGGATCGGGATACAAGGCAAGACAATCGCATCACCAGGGAGACAGACAGGGCGAAATTCGCCGACCGAAGCTAAGAAAGATGAGCCGTTACGTCATTTCTCATCCATGGCGTTACGGATTTTAGTGTATATGGACTAGTCGTGATGAGGTAGTGGAGCAGCTGGGACGTTTCTTCCTCAAAAACAGTTCAGCAATTTGTATCGCCGGTGACCCATGACCTGGGTTAAGTAGGTGATTACGTTATGTGTCGCCTTCCGAGTCGTTCTGCTCGCCTAGGTAGTACAGTCGCGCAGAAGGAGGCTGACCTGCATGAGAGAAAGAGAGAGAGAGAGAGAGAGAGAGAGAAGATCGCAGTCAGCAGGATTCGAACCCACTACAGGGAGACTGGCAAGGCTCCCCTGCTATTGATCCCTCGTTCTGTTTCTGTTTTCATTTTCCCTTTGCCATACATAAGGTTCACTCTTTCGTAGGTGTATCTTCGCTCGGGTTCTTCATGGATCAGTCTCCACTCCGCTGATATCTTGTATGTCGTGTTCTTATCTCCTTTCACTCTTTGTGGAAACCTGCCTGCGAGAGTTGCATGTTTATGTTACTATTAACCAAGGGAGGCGCGAGCCTCCACCACTCATGCTGAATAATAATAATCAACGCTAGTACAATGTTACACACGAAGTTAAATAATAATTTCCCCACTATTTAGCTCCAGCTGTCTGTTGGTCGTCTTCACTCCTGTCCCCTCTCAGCTCCGAGACCATGATCTGGCTTCAACCTTTCGGCATTCTCAAGTTTCTGAGTGTGCCTGATATAGCGTGTGTATATGTGTGTGTGCGAAGTGAAGACAGCAGAGCAAACACTGGAAGTGTGGCTGCCCGGGATGATCACGTCTGGTGTGCATGACTCCAGCAGGTTTGCTCTGTAAGAAGATCTTACTTACCAAGAGAATAAGAATCTGACCAAGTTGATAAGTCACATGTACAATATTTAGGTATCTTTATCCCGAAACGCTTCGCCTACACAGTAGACTCTGTACTCGACTGAAGACGCCTACTGTATAAGCGAAACGTTTCAGAATAAAGATACCTAACAGTTGCACATATGTCTTGCTTATCAACCTGTCGGTATTGTATACCATTATCATGTTCAGCCGGACCAAGACAGAAGGCTACCTCTGCCGACTCCACCTGAAGTCAATAACACAATTGCATAATATTTACCAACTGTTAATGATTAAACCATAACTAACTTAAATGTACAGCACGTCATATAATTTTTTTTTCTTTCTAACTTCCGCGTAGCTCTATTTTGTACTAGTGGCAGTAACTCGTTTAAGTGTTCAACCTCTACAGTTTATCTACACGTTTTTTTCCCCCTTAAAGATGACTGGCTAATGTTTATGTAGAGGAAAGATTAACCAAAATACTCTTTGTTATATCTCATGCCTTATAAAACTGTATGTTTTTTTACGAAGCTGATTTTACAGGCTAAGAACTGTTATCGTACCTCAGCTTATTTCAAAGCCTATCTGTATCTAGGGCAGTGTTTCTCAACCGGGGTTTCCCTGGAACCTTAGGGTTCCGCGAGAGGCCGCTAGGGGCTCCGAGAGAAAATGATAATTAGGCTAGTCATATGTAAATGCATTTTTGAGTCATTTTATGTTGAATTTTGTATTCGTAATTTTACTATACACGTAGGGCATATTTTTGGGAAATTCTTGGGTATTATAATAAAATTTTCAACCCGAACAAGACGTTTGATTTCATTTTTTTTTTTTTGGTATTGTGAATAAACTTGAGAGAAAAGTAAGTTATTTTGGCTTAAACCAGTTATCAAAAAAGATATATTTTCCTTGTGAACTTTAAGTTTATAAAAGAGAAAGAAACAAATTAATAATAATATATAATAATTTTTATGTAGGGGTTCCCTGAGACATAAAAAATATTTCAAGGGTTCCACAAGGGTAAAAATTTTGGTTGAGAATTGCTGATCTAAGGTATACTATCACCCCCAGGATGCGACTTACAACAGTCGCCTAGCACCTACTTGCTGCTAGGTGAACAGGGGCAGCAGGTGTAAGAAAAATGCCCCCTGTGACGGAGGATTGAAGCGAGAGCGCTACCAGCTGAGCCACGGGACACTTTATATAAGAGGAACCTTTCTCAATAAATTAATTTGACCACTTAGAAATATATATAATAACAATATAATAATATATATATATATATATATATTGATAATATTTTCTAACCAGATTTTTTCTGATTAAAATTTTTTTTCCCGTATATATTCATAGCAAAATGAAAGGTGAACCATTACTACGTTCCTTTGCAACAACGTTTTAAGATTACGTTCTCGATCACGTTCGTTAATCGAGTAATCTCGTAAATATCTTTCCCTCTTAAAATTATCGTATCATTAAGCTCCGCTGACAACAAAATCCCACTTAATAAGGCAGCATCTTTCTGACTCGCTCCGAACTCTGACTCGTACTTACAAGAACTTGTACTTGCGACCTGAGTGGGTCGTTCAAGGCAAGGAATGGTGGAGTCTCTGTCGTGAATTTTATACGCTAATTCTGGCCATCCAACTTCATTATGGGAATAAACAGAAACAGCATTATAAGTGTTGGCTGTAGTGTTGGTAATAATAGTAATAGTTGACGTAGTAGTGATGGTGGTAGTAGTAGTAGTAGTAGTAGTAGTAATGGTTGATGCAGTAGTAGTAGTAGTAGTGGTGGTAGTAACAGTGTTAAGTCTGCTCTCGAAATCTCCATTTCCTTTAAGAAATCAAGGTTTGTTTGTATATACAGCCTATTATTTCCCTACCTATGTGTTGAAGCCGACAGCGTGGAAGATTGGAAGAGAGCCTTCGGCTTTACTTTCCCGACCTCTGTCTAGACAGAAGCTCTTCCCATGCACTCCGTGTTCTCTTCCCTTCTCTTAACTGCATATTGGCTGAAATATTCCACAAATACATCAGCATTCCTTACATGTGGTGGTCAAGCCGCCCTTCCGCGCACCCACGGAATAGTAATAGTAACCATTAGTACCTGAAGCAGGTGAAAGGGAGAGGTTAAATGGGATGAAGAATGGGGAGGGGGAAGAGAATAGTGGTGGTTTATTGCCCAGCAGTGATTGGACCAGCAAGCAAGCAAGCAAGCAAGCAAGCATGGGACACGACTGTAGTTTTGCCTTGAACGCCGCCGCTGCTCGGAGTCTCTTTCAAGTTGGTGGCACCAGTGCTGCTGGTGTGAGCGAGATAGGGTTCACTCAGCTTAATGGACCGTAAAGTATCTGTATGCACGCTGAGTAAGTCAGAAATGTTGGGTTTGTAATTATATTTGACGGTGTTTGTGTTGTTGTTGCTAATGATGATTGTGTTGATAGAGTTGATACTGCTCTTGACGTTGTTGTTGATATTGCTGTTACTGGTGTTGATGTTAGGGTTGATATTGTTGTTGACGTTGTTGTCGATATTGTTATTGATATTGTCGCTGATAGTGTTGCTAATATTGTTGCCGTTGATAGTATTGATATTGTTGCCGATGTTATTGTAAATGCACTTTTGTTGAGAGGTAAATAAATGAAATTTTATGGTAACATTATGCTAAAGTCAAGAATTTCAAGCCGAGGTACATCCAGACCTCTTGTCTCTCACGAGAAAGCATTTAGCTATACGTTGACCCAATAATTGAAAGGATTCGGGTGAGTGGAGTTGGCTATTATGCTATCATGCAAATGCATTCGACTATTGAGATGCATTTGCTTGCTCCGCACGCAAGCTGGTACACAATTACTTTTGGCATATGTGACAATAGTAATGGAACAACGTCGGAAGTCTGTTACGATGAGAGGATTAACTAAAAGTCACACTTATGTATAAGTCAGGATATTTATTTGCAGGCAACGTTTCGCCAAGAGTGACGAAGCCACTCATGGCGAAACGTTTTCTTTAATAAATGTCCTAAACTGAGCACTCCGACATTGACAACCGAATTATGTAGCATCGTGGTTCATTTGTGTGAAACGATGAAGGTTCGAACCTTCACTCTGGGATAATTAACCAAAAATTAACCAAAAATCCGTTCCGAACCGAAAGTTTTTTTGTGTGTGTATGAATTGTTCTAGCCACGGTATTATCATTCTTTTATTATTCACTCTGGGACGAAACCTTCCTATTCACGCTTGCTTTTGAGTGCCGTAACTTTGGCACCCTGACCAGGCAAAATGGCACCTGGGAAGGCAGGGGTTTATATTGACACATTAATTTCATTTTTTCTTATCTACTGCTTGTACTTACGAGGCCTGGTCTCAGACCGAGCCGCGGGGGCGTTGACCCCTCGAAATTCCTTTCCAGGTAAACTCCAGGTAAACCATAACTCCCAAGTCTTCACATTCTGTGTGATCAAGCTCTACATTACTAAGTCTATAAAGGTGAAAATTTCATTCGCAGGAACTTGAACTGTGCTCTTATTGACATGAAGGAGCGAATACTAGGTCGATTAGTCTATAAAACAGACCAGTCAATATAGCTTCTATATTGACTGTGTGGCAGTCAATTATAGAAGCTATATTGACTGCCACACAGTCAATATAGAAACTATATTGATTGGTCTATTTTATAGACTAATCGACTTAGTACTCGTAGGCAGCATAATACCATTTATATTGTCCCCTTCAGTATAAATTATTATCTTTTAAAATGCCATTGAGACATTAATTAAGGTAATCACGAACGACTTCCATCACGTAGAGATAGGGCTCATATGACTGTATTGTATTCATGGGGTAGTGATAAACCTCTTGGGTTCATTCATGGGGTAGTGATAAACCTCTTGGGTTCATTCATGGGGTAGTGATAAACCTCTTGGGTTCATTCATGGGGAAGTGATAAACCTCTTGGGTTCATTCATGGGGTAGTGATAAACCCTCTTGGGTTCATTCATGGGGTAGTGATAAACCTCTTGGGTTCATTCATGGGGTAGTGATAAACCTCTTGGGTTCATTCATGGGGTAGTGATAAACCTCTTGGGTTCATTCATGGGGTAGTGATAAACCTATTGGGTTCATTCATGGGGTAGTGATAAACCTCTTGGGTTCATTCATGGGGTAGTGATAAACCTCTTGGGTTCATTCATGGGGTAGTGATAAAACCTCTTGGGTTCATTCATGGGTGGTGATAAACCTCTTGGGTTCATTCATGGGGTAGTGATAAACCCTCTTGGGTTCATTCATGGGGTAGTGATAAACCTCTTGGGTTCATTCATGGGGTAGTGATAAACCTCTTGGGTTCATTCATGGGGTAGTGATAAACCCTCTTGGGTTCATTCATGGGGTAGTGATAAACCTCTTGGGTTCATTCATGGGGTAGTGATAAACCCTCTTGGGTTCATTCATGGGGTAGTGATAAACCTCTTGGGTTCATTCATGGGGTAGTGATAAACCTCTTGGGTTCATTCATGGGGTAGTGATAAACCTCTTGGGTTCATTCATGGGGTGGTGATAAACCCTCTTGGGTTCATTCATGGGATAGTGATAAACCTCTTGGGTTCATTCATGGGGTAGTGATAAACCTCTTGGGTTCATTCATGGGGTAGTGATAAAACTCTTGGGTTCATTCATGGGGTAGTGATAAACCCTCTTGGGTTCATTCATGGGGAAGTGATAAACCTCTTGGGTTCATTCATGGGGTAGTGATAAACCTCTTGGGTTCATTCATGGGGTAGTGATAAACCTCTTGGGTTCATTCATGGGGTGGTGATAAACCTCTTGGGTTCATTCATGGGGTAGTGATAAACCCTCTTGGGTTCATTCATTAGGTAGTGATAAACCTCTTGGGTTCATTCATGGGGTAGTGATAAACCCTCTTGGGTTCATTCATGGGGTAGTGATAAACCCTCTTGGGTTCATTCATGGGGAAGTGATAAACCTCTTGGGTTCATTCATGGGGTAGTGATAAACCCTCTTGGGTTCATTCATGGGGAAGTGATAAACCTCTTGGGTTCATTCATGGGGTAGTGATAAACCCTCTTGGGTTCATTCATGGGGTAGTGATAAACCTCTTGGGTTCATTCATGGGGTAGTGATAAACCTCTTGGGTTCATTCATGGGGTAGTGATAAACCTCTTGGGTTCATTCATGGGGAAATGATAAACCTCTTGGGTTCATTCATGGGGAAGTGATAAACCTCTTGGGTTCATTCATGGGGAAGTGATAAACCTCTTGGGTTCATTCATGGGGTAGTGATAAACCTCTTGGGTTCATTCATGGGGTAGTGATAAACCTCTTGGGTTCATTCATGGGTAGTGATAAACCTCTTGGGTTCATTCATGGGGTAGTGATAAACCTCTTGGGTTCATTCATGGGGAAGTGATAAACCTCTTGGGTTCATTCATGGGGAAGTGATAAACCTCTTGGGTTCATTCATGGGGTGGTGATAAACCTCTTGGGTTCATTCATGGGGAAGTGATAAACCTCATGGGTTCATTCATGGGGAAGTGATAAACCTCTTGGGTTCATTCATGGGGAAGTGATAAACCTCTTGGGTTCATTCATGGGGAAGTGATAAACCTCTTGGGTTCATTCATGGGGTAGTGATAAACCCTCTTGGGTTCATTTATGGGGAAGTGATAAACCTCTTGGGTTCATTCATGGGGTAGTGATAAACCTCTTGGGTTCATTCATGGGGTAGTGATAAACCTCTTGGGTTCATTCATGGGAAGTGATAAACCTCTTGGGTTCATTCATGGGGAAGTGATAAACCTCTTGGGTTCATTCATGGGGAAGTGATAAACCTCTTGGGTTCATTCATGGGGTAGTGATAAACCTCTTGGGTTCATTCATGGGGAAGTGATAAACCTCTTGGGTTCATTCATGGGGAAGTGATAAACCTCTTGGGTTCATTCATGGGGTGGTGATAAACCTCTTGGGTTCATTCATGGGGTAGTAATAAACCTCTTGGGTTCATTCATGGGGAAGTGATAAACCCTCTTGGGTTCATTCATGGGGTAGTGATAAACCTCTTGGGTTCATTCATGGGGTAGTGATAAACCTCTTGGGTTCATTTATGGGGAAGTGATAAACCTCTTGGGTTCATTCATGGGGAAGTGATAAACCCTCTTGGGTTCATTCATGGGGTAGTGATAAACCTCTTGGGTTCATTCATGGGGTAGTAATAAACCTCTTGGGTTCATTCATGGGGTAGTAATAAACCTCTTGGGTTCATTCATGGGGAAGTAATAAACCTCTTGGGTTCATTCATGGGGTAGTAATAAACCTCTTGGGTTCATTCATGGGGAAGTAATAAACCTCTTGGGTTCATTCATGGGGTAGTAATAAACCTCTTGGGTTCATTCATGGGGAAGTAATAAACCTCTTGGGTTCATTCATGGGTAGTAATAAACCTCTTGGGTTCATTCATGGGGAAGTAATAAACCTCTTGGGTTCATTCATGGGGTAGTAATAAACCTCTTGGGTTCATTCATGGGGAAGTAATAAACCTCTTGGGTTCATTCATGGGGAAGTAATAAACCTCTTGGGTTCATTCATGGGGAAGTAATAAACCTCTTGGGTTCATTCATGGGGAAGTAATAAACCTCTTGGGTTCATTCATGGGGAAGTAATAAACCTCTTGGGTTCATTCATGGGGTAGTAATAAACCCTCTTGGGTTCATTCATGGGGTAGTGATAAACCTCTTGGGTTCATTCATGGGGTAGTAATAAACCTCTTGGGTTCATTCATGGGGTAGTAATAAACCTCTTGGGTTCATTCATGGGGTAGTAATAAACCTCTTGGGTTCATTCATGGGGTAGTAATAAACCTCTTGGGTTCATCCAGTGCATGGGGAATGGGAGGTAATTAGGTTTTTCTCCGAGGAAGGCGAGTACAGTTTTAATTCCTCGTCTTTTGAGTTTTTTTTAGTCCTAATCATCCTCTATACAACAATAATATGTATGTATGTGTGAAAAGAATTCTTTGTATTTAAAGGTTACATTGTATAAGATACTTTGTTTAAAATTTATACCTTTTATTAAAAGAATACCTTTAAAAAATGGAATTAAGAGGATAACATTTTATGAAAGGATTAACAATGATATCTTGTAAAAACAGGATACCTTGTGTGAGAGGGATATCTCGTGTTAATAAAAAGGGCACCTTATGTGAAAAAGCACCGTTTTTCAGAAAGGCCCTTTATGTGAAATGGTCGATATTTAGGGCATCCTAAAATCTCTAAATGGCATTTCCCTCGCGAAGGAAGAAATGAGAGACAAGTCGCGGGGTTATTCTTAACATCACATTTGTCTTAACTAAATAGAAAAGGTACAGTACCGTGACTGGAACAATGCACCGAAACAACGTTTCGATCCGACTTGAAGCATTTATCTACAAGGCATAGTGTGACCTGTAAATGGTCCAAGTCGGACCGAAACGTCATCAGCATCTCTCTCCTATGTGCGGGTTATTTGTGAACTGACTTATCCAACTGTTTGTGTAGCACTTCGACACGACCTTCCATCGCTGTTGAGAAGTGGGATCGAGAGTACTTTGCTCCTCAGCTGGGTGGACAGTAATTAGGGTTAAGTGTCCCTTACAGTATAATTATTACTGGCATGTCATGTAATTATTATTTTTGGGTTATATAAGGTCCCTATCAGGGTGGCCTTACTAGGCCCTTCACATCAATTCTATTAATTTCGTAGTTATATATAAAATCATTACTTTATCTAGCACATCAGTACAAAAAAAAAAAATCCTTATTTAATGCTTATTAAAAAGCAGGGTATGTTTTTCTAACGCTAAGACTCGTACATAAACAAAAAAATACAGACGAAAAACACTAAACACATACAACTTAGAAACACTTAAATTAAATTAAGTACACCTTAAACACAGTCATGTGTACGTCTGTACACAAAAAGTAAACAATACCGTAGGTACATAATACCTATGTTAGCACCGGATAGCAATACCACTTACAGAGGTCGCTAACTATGAGTTTACTGCCGGGGTTACTATATGGAGAGCTTATCTAAGCGTTATCTAGTGGTCACAGTCGCGTCTTTTGTCAGTGAAGTTGCTGGTTCACTCCCCAGGAGGATGATCGAGCCTTCACATATTTCATTATTTTAGTTGAATATAAAGAGTTTCTTAAAAACTATTTTAAGACATATTTTCATAATTTTTTTTCACTGACATCTAATTTAGTGAAAATAACGAATTTCCTAAACAGAAGCCTGCCAACAAATATGGCGCAGTCCATGACACTTCAAAACAGATCAATACCTTATGGAAAAAAACATTTGCTAAAAAAGACCTTATTCATGCCTAATAAAGTTGTCTTTGAGTGATATATTGTCTTATTAGAGGTCTGTTCTGCTCTACATAGTTTTGTGCTGACGTAGACTACTACTGCGACTATTACTACTACTACTACGACTACTTTTGCTACTACTACTACTACTTCTACTTTTTCATATTATTATTATTGGTGTTGTTACCTATTTATCTTTAGCACAAAGAGGTGTGGGGCCTCGATCCTCCGTCCGGTAATCGCGGTCCAATCTCTGACCGGTCGAGTTCTTGATTTGAACTCCCAGTAAACAGGCGATGAAGAGCAATAACTGGTAAGCCCCAAGCTATCCTGGTAGTATAAAAAGTAATATTCTCCCCGCAAGTGGTAATTACACCCATAATATTATCTCCGCCTCCCCCTCTCACTTTTCCTTCACCGCCCTTCCTTTATCATCTTCCTTCACTCCTTTTCTTCCCCTCATCCTTTCCCCATTCTCTTCCTCATCAACCAACTATTAAGTACTCAAATTAGCTTAGGATCTGCCGCCTCCGACGTTAAAATGGCCATTAAGACTAAGTGGAAGAATACTTTGTTCTCACCTGTCCACGAATATTCTAAAGCATTAAATGGCAAGCTTACAAAGTTCTTATTTAATTCCTCTTAACACTCTGTCAGCTGCTAACTCTAAACACCAAGGAAACCAGGAAGCCATTAAAATTGTGTGTGCCCCTGGATCACTATAAGATAACGTATTCTATTATTATCCCTGAGGATACCACCCACGAGAGTGGTCGAACTCAAACGTACCTGTTTACTCTTGGGTGAAAAAGAGGCGATAGGTGTATTGACAGCTGACTTCACCCTCCCGAGGATCAATCCCGGGCACTTTGGCTGTGAGGGGGAAGACCCTACCAAATCATAGTGTAGCCATGTCACTAAATGCCCAACACTTTGCACTAATAAAGAGTTATAGTTCGGAAACAATCCCTAAACCCGAAAGGGTCATGCAGTGCCTGGGGAATGAGAGGTAATCTAGTTTTAGATATGAAGTGGACGGCTGGTCACATGTCCTGGAATAAAACACCTCCGACAACATCAGCACACCACCTTGATGAATGGAAGTTCCTTGTTGTCAGAGTTCTGTTAAAATTTACAAAGATCTCCTTGTTGGACAATGTGTAGCCTTTTAATATGTTTACTCGATGTCCTAAGCACTTGATGTTGGATGTGGTGTGTATACTTACCTAGTGTAGGTCCCTGTGTGATTTAGTTCCCTGTGTAATGTAGGTTCCTGTGTGATGTAGGTCTTTGTGTGGTGAAGATCCCTGTGTAATGTAGGTCTTTGTGTGGTGAACGTTCCTGTGTGATTTAGTTCCCTGTGTGATGTAGTTCTCTCTGTGATGTAGGTCCCTGTGTGATGTAGGTCCCTGTGTGATGTAGGTCCCTGGGTGGTGAATGTCCCTGTGTGATACAGGTCCCTTTGTGATGTAGGTCCCCGTGTGAAGTAGGTCCCTGTGCGAAGTAGGTCCCTGTGTGATGTAGGTCTTTGTGTGGTGAAGGTCCTTGTGTAATGTAAGTCCCTGTGCGGTGAAGGTCCCTTTGTGATTTAGTTCCCTGTGTGATATAGGTCCCTGTGTAATGTAGATCGCACTTAGCATGTTTTACTTATGCAAGAAAGGTATAAAATACCTACAATATGAAAGCTAAGACACATGTGCAACATCTGGATATCTTTATTGTAGACGTTTCGCCATCCAGTGACTATGTCCTCGTCTGCTGCCCGTCCTTATCCACTGACGCCTATATAACCGCCAGTCTTCTTGCCTTTGCTCCAGATTCTCCTCCACCACGATGCTGTGAACACTAACTCCAAGGCTGAGGGACTGATTACCTCATCTTTTGTATATAGTTCTACTGTCTTCCTATTATGACCTAGAATCTGTATTGATAAAGCCACTGGATGGCGAAACGTCTACAATAAAGATATCCAGATGTTGCACATGTGTCTTAACTTTCATGTTTTACTTAGTTGAAACCTACCTAGTTGTATTTAGCTGTGTGTACTGGGGCTAATTCGTAGTAACTGGCCATACCTTTCAACTCCTTTCAGCAGGCTTTGTTTATTTCTGGTCGGCAGTTGCTCGATCATATCTAGTCTTGTTATTGTGAACGGGACTTGTCTCGTACCACCTCTTCATTTTGAGTGTGTGTGTGTGTGTGTGTGTGTGTGTGTGTGTGTGTGTGTGTGTGTGAATTTACCACCCAACATCCAAGTCATTTCACTTCTTTGTCACCCCGAGACTAAAACTACTTACTAACATGTCTAACTACTGCTGGCGGTGATGTTTTTGATAATGATACTGTCGCTTGTGATGTTGAAAGTAGCAATCATGCGGACATGACAGTTACATTATCGGCTACATTATCGTTTTCCACCTTGTTGATGATCAGTGATAGTTATGGTAGTAGTCATGGTGATAGTTTTTGGTGGACGTAGAGAAGATGGTGGTGATGATGGAAGTGGTAAGAGTAATGATGAACACAGCTACAGCATTTCACTATAATTATCCACTTAGCTTGTAGAGTGTAGGCTCGAGTCATTCTAGACAGCCATTTAGTGTGGTCGATGATGGACTAGCGTGAGTAATTTATATCCCATACACACTGGTAAATAGCGGCCATTATACTCTACACATCTTGTCTTCCATTTGTTGTTGGGAATAATGTAAGAGAAGCGGACGGAGGATCGAGCGTCCATCAACTCAGTCTTAGAGGTTTAAAATAAGCACGAAAGTAAAGTTCATCCACGTGTGCTTTTGTTTTGAGTGTATTAAAAAATACCAAATTCAGCAGTTTATTAAATTCTAATAAAATATTCAAATCGAGAAACTGAAAGTTCCCTTTAATCGCAGTTTTAGGGATTAACATGTTGTTAACCGGTACTGAACACGTTTTATTCATTTTTCTTGACCCGTTAGGTAGTCCATCGACTTTCAACACGACTAAAAAATTTCTCAGATTGACAATGTATATATTCTAAGGAGGACATGTGTCCTGCTGTGTGCGCGCTGAGAGCAACAGCGCATTTACAGAGGTATATATTGTGGGGTATGTACGCTAGGAGTACAGGAGACACGCAGCCTTAATGGTCCTCGTGCTGTCTATAAGGGTTAAAGTTAATAAACTAACCATCTGAGAAGTGTTAAAAATACACTTCGAGTTTCTGAAGTATGATTTCTAGCAATAAAGTTCGTTCAGTTAATTCTCTTCAACACCTTAACTGGTATAGATAAAATATCTGCTTGTCTGAACCATTCATTCTGCTCTTCCTCGCAAGATTAAACTTTTCGTAAACATCACACTTCATCGAATGCTTCTTATACAAAGCTTCAAAAAAGAAATTAGCATATGTTAGTCTAGGTTAGGTTATGTTTACGTAAGTTACTCTGCACGTTTATCCAATCGACAGTAACGAAATACAACGAAGTTAAGCTTACATGTGAAGAGTTAGTATCTACTTGTTTATTGTTTATGCTAGACGATGGGTTTTTATAACTACAAATTTTCGCCTTTTCTCTCCTCTTATAGTAAGATCCTGTTTAACAACTATCTGGATACTAATTTCGAGTGTGTGAGTCCTCGACCCTTGCTGGGTGGGTGACCCGAGCTGTCCCGTGATTAACCTCTTGACACAAGGCGCCGTGGAGAATGTTTAGTGAGGAGGAAAAGTCTGGCGAATACAAGATTGTGTGTGTGTGTGTGTGTGTGTGTGTGTGTGTGTGTGTGTGTGTGTGTGTGTGTGTGTGTAGTATTGTGGGTGAGAGAAGGTTGTTTTGTTTTGTGGTTGTTTTGTATTATGATTGTTTACTACTAGCTATTAGCGATTGCAATATTTAGGGCTTGTGGTTAGGGAGTGTGGTTGCTGTTGATGAGCTATTGTCGGCCTTGAAGAATTTTGGTTGTTAGGGATTGTGATTAAGGATTGTGGCAGTTTGGAGTTGCTGCTGCGTAGGAGAGTTCGGGTGTGAGACTTAGCGTTTTAAGATGATACGGGAGTCAGTTTATGTACAAATATATTTCCAAGGAAACAGAAAAGATGTTTATGATGCATGTATTCTACAATCCTGTCAGACACTGCAACTTCTTGGGATCTTAATACTTGGGAATTCTTCGCTTGCCTAATTCTTGGGCACGACCTACTTCCACATTGAACAAATGTGACACCACCTATTACTGCTGCACCTCTCCTGCCTACGGTTTATAAGCTCCTCCTCCACACGTATGCCGTATTCTATTCAAGATTGATGGACTGACCACATCGACTCAAGGCTGAGGGACTGATTACCTCATTCTCCTCATGTTCTTCAAGATTCTCCTTTGTATGGACTGATGAAGCCACTGTGTGGTGAAACGTTTCCTCAATAAAGATACCCAAGAGTTGCATATGTGTCTAATTTATTATCATGATGCATATATATAAATATTAATGTTAAGAGAATAATAAAGGGGGTTATAGGGGTGAGATTATGATGAAGTGAGGTTATGGCAGAGGGAAGTTGCAAGAACGCAATATCATGAAAATAAAGTCTTGGAAATAGTAAATTGTACAATCTTCCAAAGCAAAACAAAAGTGTAAAAAGCAATCGTCAGCCTTGGAAGAATTAACGCATTTAAACCAAATAGTAAATGGCTGACTGAGATTATATTAAGCGTTACGTCAAGAATGAAGTGGATTAACAATAGAATTGTAGATTAAAGGGGAAAAACTCCATGACACTACTAGGGAGATTGTTGGGTTCAATAATAATAATAGTATTAATAATTAAAAGTATTAATAATATGAATATTGCTGAGGTACTCTTGGAGTGTGAACGGAATTATACATGAAGGGATTTATGGAAACCGGTAACCCGGACATACTCCTGGAGGTCAGAAGCACCGTGTCTCCACTCTGGAGGAGTAAGGATGTTGTAATTAAGATTATTTCAATTGGAATGTCTGCTTACTTCTAGCAAGACAGCTACTGAACGAATGGTAGTGGATATGTTTCCCTTTTTAGGGTCACACTGCCTTAGTGGGAGACGGCTGTTGTGTTGAAAAAATAATAACTCGCTTACTGTTTTACAATAAGGTGATTATCACAGTTGAGCCAATGAGCCCAAACAGGTACAAAGGCAGGTGAACCTTTCTGGGTTTAATGAATTCACTTACTCTCAATTATCCGTGTAATTAAGGTGTTATAATACAATCTAACGCCAGAAGGACAGAAGAATAAGACAAGATCAAGTACAGCCTATATGAGGACAACCCATTTTCAGCTCCACAAGTCTGAAACTATAGGAAAAAGACACGGCAGTAATAAAGCCTTCTAATGGTAAGAAGTGTTCAGTGTGCATCATTATTATTGATACATAAATACAGGCGAGATACTGTGTCATCAGGTACGCGACGAATGGACGACAAATGATGTTAGGAGTGATGGTGTCCCACGCGCCAATGATATGTTCCCACCTTTATGGCGCTGGACATGCGGGACATCCTGTACATTCCCCTGCTTGGAGAATGTACAGGAGAGCCATTAGTTTGATGCACTTCTTGCTATTGTGTTTTTGCTGCTAACAGTGTCGTATTATTATGTTAATTCTTAGACCTCTAAATTTCCCTCCTGCTGTTAGTCGTTTGTCTAAATCACAAATTGGTGAGAATATTCTCCGGACGAGTGAACATATTAACCGTGCCAGAAGGGAAATTTGCCACGTTGGTTGCTGAAGCTCTGACTCCAGGTCTTGCATCGTTTGTGTTCCTGGGAGCTTATCGTACGTGTATTCCACATCTTCTCTTCTCCGTCTTCTTTTTCTTCTCATCGTCTTCATTTTCCACTACTACTGCTGTTCTTGTTTTTGTTCTTGTTCTTCCAGTATCCAAGGCGTCCCAGAAGATCCAAAGTGATGATATTAGCATTGAGTATCCTGACTACTCCCGTCTTATTAGCACTAATGAGATAATGCGGTAATTAGAGGGTACGGTTAAACGCTGTGTCTGGGAAGATAATAGGTCTATCGGAAATTATGGGTGAGAGAGAGAGAGAGAGAGAAAGAGAGAGAGAGAGGAAGAGAGAAAGAAAGAGAGAGAGAGAGAGAGAGAGAGAGAGAGAGAGAGGAGAAAGAGAGAGAGAGAGAGAGAGGAGAGAGAGAGAGAGAGAGAGAGAGAGAGAGAGAGAGAGAGAGAGAGAGAGAGAGAGAGAGAGAGAGAGAGAGAGAGAGAGAGAGAGAGAAAGAGAGAGAGAGAGAGAGAAAGAGAGAGAGAGAGAGAATCACTGAAGGATTTTTTTTTTTTTTTAGAAATTAAGCCCGAACTTAACATTATAAAAAGCTGAACTGTTTTGCATCTACCTACGTATAGACGAATACATTGATAGACAGCCAGACAGACATCTTCTGAACAGTCAGACAGACCCTAAGATTCTGAAATAAACAGTAACTCAGGCAGTCAGACAGCCACAAGAACTAACAGGAAAACTCCCTCGACAAGAAACACTGAAACAGACAATAAAACAAATTAAAAAAAAAAATAAGGAATCGTATGCAAAGTTGCTGTCACAATTTTTGCTTTTACTCCATAATTGGTCACAGACCGGGCCGCGGGGGCGTTGACCCCCGGAACTCTCTCCAGGTAAACTCCAGGTAAGTTCTTTTGGGAGATTCTGAAGTGGCTTGTGGTAAGGTTGGAGGGTGAATTTGGGATGATGTGTAAAAGGATGTTAAAAGTGAACACAGAGACAACAATGTTATGAAATGATAAATTAGACACATGTGCAGCATTTGGGTATTTTTAATGAGAATAGCATAATGTAGGTAGTGAAATATTGCAGACATGACTGACAGAAAGGAGAGTGAATATACCGTTCTTCGTCTCCATGTGTGTCCGTTCTTCCACGATCCGAAAGTCGTACTGCCAACAATAGTTAGTAAAAAGCTTTATATGCGACAACGTTTCGCTCTGTTGTAACTTCATAAAGATAACAGCGAAAAGTTGTTATCTCTTTTTTCCTCACATTGTTCCCCCCAAGTTAATGAGCATTCACTTGATAAGCTGAAGTAAGATCAGTTTCCTGATCTCGTGAAGCGTCCTAAGTACTCGTTAGTAATTAACATGTCATCGTTCGTTAGTCTGTTAACTGTAAGGCTGACGACGATGTTCCTGCTTCTTGTGCCTGCTTTGCTCTGGATCCAGCCAACACCCCGTGGGTACTGAGGTCTCAGCTAAGACCTTCTTACTCCTAAACTGGTCACATGCAAAACATTATGGGTCTCATGCTGATCATAACCAAAACCTTCTGGGTCTTATGCTGGTCACAACCAAAACCTTCTGGGTCTTATGCTGATCACAACCAAAACCTTCTGGGTTTATGCTGATCACAACCAAAACCTTCTGGGTCTTATGCTGATCACAACCAAAACCTTCTGGGTTTATGCTGATCACAACCAAAACCTTCTGGGTCTTGTGCTGATCACAACCAAAACCTTCTGGGTCTTATGCTGATCACAACTAAAACCTTCTGGGTCTTATGCTGATCACAACCAAAACCTTCTGGGTCTTATGCTGATCACAACCAAAACCTTCTGGGTTTATGCTGATCACAACCAAAACCTTCTGGGTCTTATGATAATCACAACCAAAACATTTTGGGCTTCATTCTGATCCCAACTAAAACCTTTTGGGTTTTATGATAGCCTCAACCGAACACTAATGGATTTTTTTCTTCGTCACAGATAAGACACACGAAGGCTTAATTGTAGTCAAACAAGAAACCAACGAAGGTTATATTCTAGCCACAGATAAGGTTCTCGTAGGAATTTTCCTGGTGGCAACTTAAAGCATGAACTTACAACTCAGAATTAACGAAACTAACAAATAATAGGATGTATTTTTTAAAAGCTTTCGTGTTGTCACGGCGACTGAGTCCTGAGCTGATGGGTAAGGGAAAGTGTGAGACAAGGAGGAAAATGTGAGGTAATGGGAAAGTGTAAGGTAAGGGGAAGGCAGGTGTAAGGTAAAGGGGAGGTGTATGGTAAGCAGGTTGGTGTTTGGCGTTCTCTGTGTTTAACTGCAACAATAGTATTAACAGGATGGCCATAAATTTTTTATAGCAAAGATGAATCACTATTCACCTCATCCTACTACTTGACTATCAACAATTGTTCTCCATATCACTTCGTATATTTCCAAATCATTCGGATAGCAGAAGAAAAACTTGCGTGAGTGAAAATCTAAAACTACTTCAATAATGTGAGTGCAACAAATAACAAATTGAATATATAAAGACAATAAAAAAATGACGAAATATTTGGCTGTCTCGTTTATGTAAATGATGAACAGATCCTTCGCTCAACACGAGCAACAACATGTTCAGCTCATGCGAAATAATAATATACTGCATTTGCTATCGAAGAAGCAGATGATTCGAGACTTTATGATCATTAAATAAATGAAAGGGCTGTTGTTTTTACTGAAGCAAGAAGCAATGGCTTATCTTAATAGTTATAAATGTCATATATTGAGTTAAGATAGCACATGACTGCCGCCAACTTGAGGGACATGGACACGAATGTATTCGTTAACGAAGAATTTGAAGTGACAAGGATTTAAAGACCGAACTGTCCTCTATGAATGTGTCCTAAAAGAATGCATTCCTGTCCATCTCCTTTAAATTATTTTGTTACCAGTAGTGTCAAAAAGTGACAAGATCAACCACTGTGAGGGCCTGAAACTGTGGTAGTGGAGTATATTAACAAATCACCATTATTAGAGAATGTCAGGGAATATCTTAGGGTGAATGTTCACCAGGGTATTAAGGGTATTAAGCAGGCAGGGGAGGAGTGTTGTATCTACTGATAGTGACCTTAGAATTATGATTAATGAACAGAAGTATAAGATCTACTGAGGGTGTTCGAAGAGCGTGAAATAACAGCGGAGTAGAACTAAAGGTCCCAACACAAAATAAATGACAGAAGCATCAGCGCGGAGGAATCTCAGAGGCAATGAGCTAATGGGCAGAGTGAAAGAAGAGCAACTAGACATTATAACTCTAACAGAGACATGACTCTTAAGTCATAGGTTTGTAAAAAGACTATTCCTAGAACAGCCATACTGAAAAGAGAGTGCAGCAACTGAGCCTGATGTCCTTAGAAGAGAGAAATATGCAGGAAAGACGTGATTACGATATGCAAAATACTCAGAGGACTTAACAGGGACAGACTATTTAAAACGTATGCATTGAGATGAGAAGACATAGGTAACAGCTAATTAAAAATGCAAATGAACCACAGGGATATTAGAAAATACTACTTTAGTCTAAGGAAGGTAATTATAGGCAATAATCTGGATGAAGTAGTGATGGAGACAAACTTTATGGAGTTTCAAGAGGAGATACAAGGCTCTCACAAAAACTTTCATTCACCTGTTTTGCCTTTTGATGCAAGATATCAGCATAACACGGTCAAGAGAGCAATCAAGAGGGAAAGGAATAAGGCATATATTGTTTACACACTGTGCAACAGGCTTACCAAATACCAAAACATGAGAGTGCTTTTAAAGAAAGAATGTAAACATGAGAAATCTGACAGCTACAGCTTTAAACATCCATACAGAGAACAGACTCTAATATGGAGTTAACGAGCTAGAGGCTCGTGAGGATCTAAAGCCCAGAGTTACGCCTATATGGAAGGTCGCTTACTCTGGGGTAAGCTACCACCACCACCCCACACTCGCCCTGACTAGCAAACCTCCAGCACAGACTAGTACTCACCACAAATTCCAATGGTGCACTTCATTCTAACAACGAACTACCGTGTTTAAAAGCTGGTTATTGATGGCATGCAGGAATGTGGTTACGTGTGATGCACGTCGAATGTAATATTGTACTTGGCGTACGCCACACTTTAAAAGCTAAGGACTAATAATGCCAGGCTAGAAACTAGTAATGCCAGAGGCTAGGAGCTAATAATGCCAGGCTAGGAACTAGTATGACCAGAGGCTTGAAACTAATAATGCAGGTTAACAGGATGAACCATGAGATGAGACGCAAACACTTACAACTTGATGAATTCTGGGAAAGTACTGAATTGTGAAATCTACTGCTATGAAACAGAAGACAAGCTGCAAAGTGCTTGGAATAAGAGGAACAATCGCACGAAGAGACTCGCAAGAATGCAAGTTGCGTTGAGCCCTATATTATTTTACAGAGGAGATCTTATTATTAATCCTATTAAGGCTCCCTCTTCATGTCTATCATCATCGCCCGCTGCCAACCTCACGACAATCTCACCAATTATATTTTTAATTACTGTGGATGTAATTACGGTGTTATCTTCGAGCGATGAGGCTTGAAGTTCACTCGCAGTCCAAGAGTGTTTTGGCAGCGCAAGGAAAAGTTTTGAAGACGTAAGGACGGGAGGAGCTGGGACGAGGAATTGTATTTCTCTCGTAATTATAGATGCCGTCAATAACATGGCTCTTGCGACAGTGGAGTAATCTATAATCAACCACTCAATCGTAATTGTGGGTTTGAGTGTTCATAACTAGAGTAGGGTGGAGAGGTGAGTGCTTTACTACTGGTGTTGTTTCATAGTGGGAGAAACAGGCGAAGCTTTGGATGGCATTCTCTCTCTCTCTCTCTCTCTCTCTCTCTCTCTCTCTCTCTCTCTCTCTCTCTCTCTCTCTCTCTCTCTCTCCATTTCTCTTTTTTTACACAGAGTTTGACATGGTTAGGCTAGGGATCCCTAACTTTATTGACAAGCTATTGACAAGTTAAGGATTCCTAACTTTATTGACAAGCTATTAGCTGTTACCTGAATCAGCTCATTTAAAAGAAATTTTATTGTTATGAAACATACAAGTAGGGAACAGGATGTAGTTGGAGCCATCTGTGGGCCAGCATTTTCATTTGATCAACTGACTTTATCTCGTTGATATCATAATGCTGTACGAATGTGTTCCAGACTCGAGTCATCCTGGGGATAAATGATCTCAGATGAAGTGATTTTGTGGAGAAGGGTACAACCAGAGTGAAGTTGCTGCTTTCTGCCCGTCTTGTGGTATAGAAGCTTGCTTCTGACTGTCCTGTCTCTCTCTCTCTCTCTCTCTCTCTCTCTCTCTCTCTCTCTCTCTCTCTCTCCTCTCTCTCTCTTCTCTCTCTCCCTCTCTTTTTTTTTTTTTTTTTTTTTTTTTTTTACACAGGGTTTGACAAGGTTAAGGATCCCTAGCTTTATTGACAGCTATATTACAGGTTAAGGATTCCTAACTTTATTGGCAAGCTAAGAGCTCTCTCTCTCTCTCTCTCTCTCTCTCTCTCTCTCTCTCTCTCTCTCTCTCTCTCTCTCTCTCTCTCTCTCTCTCTCTCTCTCTCTCTCATACACACACACACATACAAATCTGACAAGAATAATTACAAATTCAGAGATCTTTAAAAAAAAATAGACGAACCAATTAAATACGAATCACACAACTCAGGATATCCAGTGTATATCATTCAGTTAACTTTACCTCTGGCCAAACAAAAAAAAAAAATGCTGATAGCACTAATCAAATGCTAATTGTGATTTTTTTATTCATATCTAGAGAGTATTCTGCTGTCATTAATCAAGCGAGATAAATGAATTTAATTACATTGTTATTTCTCTTGCTCTAAGTTGATATTAATGTGGGGGGGGGGAATGTGGGTCACCTTGAAGATTGTGGTTGCCCTTGTGGGCAGACTGGTGGTGGTGGTGGTTGGTACACTGGTGATTAATTAGTCGTTAGTGACTGGCAGGTGGTGCTTGGTGGTTGATTGTTATTGGTGAGTGGTGGCTGCTAGATTGAGGCTGGTGACTTGGTAACTGACAGGTTGTGGTCGGTAGACTGTGAGTGGTGGATCGTAGTTGCGTGATAGTGGTGGTTGGATGGTAGTTGATTGTAGGTGTATGGTGAATTGTAATTGGTAGGTGATGGTTGCTTGTAGTTAGTGGATAGTGGTTGGTGGATTGGGGTCAGTGAATGACTGTATGTAACTGACAGCTGGTGATTGACAGCCATTATCACCTGGTGAAGATGACTGGTGGATTGTGATTACTAACTGTGGCCGTCAATGACTGGTGGATGGTCATTAATGGTACGTGATAGATAGATAGAAAGATATTAGTGGATAATACCTCGTAGTCTCTTTAGTTATTTCTAGGTTTCAAGCCTTTCGCCTACACGGAGGTCATTAAGGCTGCATGGCACTTGTACACGACAAGGACATTCTAATCCCACAGAGATTATTGTTAAATAGTGTTGATAACATTAACCAAATCTAACAGGTGTCTTAGGTTCATTCAGTTCGTAAACTAGAGAAATATTACCTAGTATTTTCTATATAAGAAACGTTAAACGTTGTACTGAAAGTATTATTATTATTATTATTATTATTATTATTATTATTATTATTATTATTATTACTTTATGATTATTTTATTATTTTATATTAAACTGTATACTATATTGTTGTCTATTATTATTGTTAACAGAAAGCACTAAAATCGTAGGAGCTATAGAGTTCTTGGTAAATAGGAGGTAATCAGATTTAATCCAACGGGACGATAGCTCTAATTACTTGGATCAAGAGCACTTCACCAGCTTCAAAGCACTCCCCTAGAGAGAATATTCAACTCTTCAAGATCCGTGTGATCCAAGGCAATGGATCTCCCCTTAATCCTCGGATAAGAGCTGATCGTCTCCCATTCCCAAGACGCTGTATGACCCCCCCACGGGTTTAGTGCTTCCACGTGATTGTAGCGAAATTCACTTACCTCACAGTCAAGATATTTTTTTCTCATCTCCCGTGTGAGCCACACGGTGTATTGTCGACACTCACACCGGGGGGAATACACAGGGGGGTAGTGATGTGAACCCCGTGATATCGTTCTGTACTGGTCAAGGTTATACACACTGAGCAGTGTATGCCTCTTGGTGTATATATATAAAAAATAGGCGGTCTCTTAGTGTGCATACACCGAGAGAGGGGTATGTCTCTCAGTGTATGTACGAAGGTGGGTGATTGTCTCTCAGTGTATGTACGAAGGTGGGTGATTGTCTCTCAGTGTATGTACGAAGGTGGGTGATTGTCTCTCAGTGTATGTACGAAGGTGGGTGATTGTCTCTCAGTGTATGTACGAAGGTGGGTGATTGTCTCTCAGTGTATGTACGAAGGTGGGTGATTGTCTCTCAGTGTATGTACGAAGGTGGGTGATTGTCTCTCAGTGTATGTACGAAGGTGGGTGATTGTCTCTCAGTGTATGTACGAAGGTGGGTGATTGTCTCTCAGTGTATATACAAACGTGGGTGATCATCTCTCAGTGTGTTACAAAGGTGGGTGATTGTCTCTGTGTATATACAAAGGTGAGTGATTGTCTCTCAATGTATATACAAAGGTGGGTGATTGTCTCTCAGAGTATATACACCGAGAAGTGTGTACTTCACTGTACAGTGTATACTGTACATCTTTTGGTGTACTGTATATACAAAGAAATGGGATTGCCTCTTGAGTATATACACCGAGAGGCTCATATATTCAGTATAGATACACTTAGAGGTGTATATAAATGCGTGTAAACATCGAGAAGTGCGTTTATATATACGCTGAGAATTTACCTTAATTTCAGTTTTAGCCACTGGAGTATCGACAAGTGGTAGTGATCTGCTTACTCGCAGCTTTAATGACTCATGTATTGACAAGCTTTAAGCCCAATTAACCAACCAACCACGACTGGAATATAATGGAGAATCACTGGATCAGAACCACGGGACTATGCTAGGCAGGTTCTTCGCAGATCAAGTCTCTTCTCGTATATGTTTTTTTTAGTCTAATTTTAGTTACTCAGTAACTTGGTTATCACGCATGATATTGTACGTATACCTCAGTTATTACGGGATTGCGGATGATTCTTAGTAGGGTGGAGCAAGTCGAGAGATCTGTAGCAATGCCCAGTGTGATATCCGAATGATCTCTGGCAAGTATTGATGGTGTCTTGGGGGAGTTGAGAGTGTGTGTGTGTGTGTGTGGTGTGTGTGTGTGTGTGTGTGTGTGTGTGTGTGTGTGTGTGTGTGTGTGTGTGTGTGTGTGTGTGTGTGTGTGTGTGTGTGCAAAAATTCGAACTCCATATTTTAATAATATTCATTGAGAAGCACTAAATCCGTTAGAAGCATACGGTGTCCAGGGAATGAGAAGTAATCAGGTTAGACCCGATTAAGGAGATGATAGTCCCATAGCTTTGGATCAAGAGCTCTTCACCAGAACACCCCCCCCTCCTCCATTCTTTGTAGATCTTGACAAACAATTACTGTTGTTTTTAGTTAGTTCTTTACATTCCCTCGATGACTGTTTCCATTGCTCCGGAAAATAATCACCATCGTGGCTTGCGAAGTGTTTGTGAAACAGAACGGAACGAGAGCTGACTTTGAGGTGGTTAGGTAAGGTTTGTCAGGAAATAAGGCAAGTGTTTACTGACGCGGATCTTACTCATATGATGACCCAAAGCTGGAGCTTTTGATCATATGGCCGAGGCCTTCCGCTGGCTTACTGGTCCACCCCTTAAAAATTTATGGCTATCATTATTAATAAACATAATTGTCATTCTAGGGGTGGTTGTCTGGGCTTGTTGAGGACCAGGCACACACAGAAGCCACCACCCGTCAACCTTGATAGACCCAATTCGACAGTCGCCACGCGCCTGAATCCTCACACGCCATTGGTTCCCCCTCGAAGCTGGGGCGCGCCGACCTCGCCTCTCATTGGTCGAACTCTGAACCATCCACGCGCTCTGTAAACAAAAAAATTCCCAACAAGAATGATTTTTTGTTGTCGGAGGGAGAATAGAGAATTCTGTTCTTTAATTCGCTATTCATTAATGATGATGTCTCAAGGATGGACGGGGGACATTCTTATTTTGCCTTGACATTAAAATTAAGATGATTAGAAGATTTATGACTGAACTGAGTGGCAAAAATGCATATCTATCGTCATGGTGAGAAATCTGAAGCACCGATTAACGATATAGAGTATTGTCATGACATTTTTTATGGATTGTAATCAACAACTGGTTAGCGTCTAGGCTTATAGACGACTGGTTAAGAACTGGGCCACCAGCATCATGACCTACAGAGCACCGGTCATGGACTGGACCACCAGCATCAAGACCCAGACCGGTTATGGTCCTGGCCACCAGCACCAACGCCTTCAGAAGACCGTGAACCGGTTCGCTGAGAGGAGAAGTTGCTCCCGCCAGCCAGGATGGTTATCGTGCTATCTGGTGAATCTGGTAGTGGTGGTGGTGGCCAATAGAATTAATATTGGTTGTGCTGGTAGTTGATAGTGATTGTGGTTAACAGCTAAAATAGCTCTGTTGCTCGTTAACCTGTTAACGAGCAACAGATTGTTGTTGGAGGTGGCTGCTTTTGATAGTGTATGTTGTTAATAGTGGTTGTTGGTAGTACTTGTTGCTGGCAGTAGTTGTTGATGGTGGTGGTTGCTTTTGGCAGTAGTTGTCGTTGGTAGCGACTTTTATTAGCAATTTTTGTACGAAGTGGGTGTTGGTAGTAGTCGTTGTTGGTAGTGGTTGTTGTTGTAGGCAGTGGTTGCCGTTGGCAGTGGTTGCTGTTAGTAGTGGTTAGTTGGCTGTGATTACTGGTCATCACTTTTAGGAGAACTGTAACCAACTGTGCTTGCAAGGATCGGTCCATAGCTCCTGGCACTTCTCGGTAAGGGAGGAAGGGATGAGGGTATCTCTTTCGCTACTAATGATATTCATCTCTACCAATAAAGTGGCGACATAATTCTTATTTTTTTCCATTTGGTATTTTTTCCCTCTGTTATTTTCTCAGAGATATTTACGTGAAGTAGCGAGTTAATTGAGGATTATCATCACATAACAGGAATTCACAAGGGTTTAAATTCTGGGAAAAACTATCACTAATTGTGACACATCCTCATTCGAAGTGTCACATAATTAGCAGAGTTAGGCAAGAACATAGAATAATTAACTCATGTGTGTCTCCTAATTACCCTACACCTGCTTTAAATTACACATGTATAAATTATACAGGGCAGAATATATATATATATATATATATATATATATATATATATATATATATATAAACACTGATCTCTGGCTGAAGGAGACTCGAACCTACGAACCTTGGAACAAGGTACGCAGTGCTATACCATTCTCACCACACTGGACTAATACCTTGGCGTCCAGCTTGCGCTAGACTTTGATCCAAGGCAGCCAGCTTTCAGGGAGAAGGCTTACAGCTTTTCATCTCATCCCCTGCATGCATCAGCCTTACTAGAGATTTTTAACAATGCAAGGAATTCGCAAGAGCAGGCGAAATATACACAAACACTGATCTCTGTCTGAAGGAGACTCGAACCTACTAACCTTGGAACAAGGCTGATGCATGCAGGGGATCAGATGAAAAGCTGTAAGCCTTCTCCCTGAAAGCTGGCTGCCTTGGATCAAAGTCTAGCGCAAGCTGGACGCCAAGGTATTGGTCCAGTGTGGTGAGAATGGTATAGCACTGCGTACCTTGTTCCAAGGTTCGTAGGTTCGAGTCTCCTTCAGCCAGAGATCAGTGTTTGTGTATATTTCGCCTGCTCTTGCGAATTCCTTGCATATATATATATATATATATATATATATATTATATATTATATATATATATATATATATATATTTATTTTATATATATATATATATAGTTGTATAAATCTTGCCCTAGTTACCTTACACTAATCTTGAAATTTTTAAGCCGATCGGATGAGGCCTTCTCTTGTCATGGACAAATTAAAAATGAAAAGGTAGAGGAAGAAAAAGACAAAAACTGAGAAAAAATATCTGGCAACCACTTAAAGTGGCCACCTAATAATTATTTAAGTTGCCATAGAGAAATGTCGATTACCTTAAAAAACATTGACCTGAAAGGCCTGTGCCTGTTAATTATATTAAACACCTGTCATTTACTCAGACACTTACTAATTACTTTAAAGACCTGCCAATTTAAACGCTTCCCATTCACCTTAAACTCCTGACAGTTACTCTAAACATCTGCCAAATTACCTTAAGCATCTTGCCAGTTTCATTAAATATCTGTCCATTACCTGTCATCGTATCCACCTGGTTCAGTCAGTCTCTTAGAGTAAGGATGTCTTACCGGATATTTTACCTGCTGATTGCTGCTGCTGCTGCTGCTACTACTGTTGTTCTGCTGAT
>NC_069447.1:25991190-25996190 GCF_026875155.1 Cherax quadricarinatus | reverse complement strand
CAGAGGCTAACACCGAGTTTCGGGCGATCTTGAATGGGGACACAAAGTAAATAACGTTTACATGAAAAAAAAGGGAGAGGCCAGGAGAAAAGAGTAGACCTAGGGAAAGAACAGACTGAAAGGAAGAGAACGGGAATAAATATTGGGGCAAGAGGAGCCCAATAGACAGAAGAAAGATGTGAGACAAGGGAGAATGAGAAGCAAAAGGCTAGCTGTGAAATGTAACTACGACACCATCAAATACAACAGGAGACAAAATAAGTCTTGGGGAATGTTAATGTATGGAGAGGCTAGGAAACGTAGTTACACAAGGGAACAGCAGAAACCCAGGATAAAAGGAGAGGCTAGGAGACGAGGAAAGACTCGATGGCAAGTATCAGACAGAAGAAAAGGAAAAATCAACGGATAAATAATGCGTAGAACCTTTGAGACAAAAGAATAGGAGACAATGAGACAACAGACACAAGGAAAGGCCGTGGAACGCACGAACAACTGGAGAAAAGGGAGTGAAAAGAATCCAGGACAAGAGCTATTCTTTGTTTAAGGTTTATCCGAAACACTTTGTTTTCAAGAATATTCTTTACTTAAATACTCGATTCCATGTGATCAGTTTGCGTGACTTCACATAAACGTCAAAGAAAAAGTAACATGGTGGTTATGATCTGTCCAAGGAGAGGAAAGCAAGTTTTTGTACCTGATTTCTATACGATTATTACACAGGGTAATATTATTTTTTTGCGAAGATCCACATTTTTTTTGACAAAGAATTACGACATGATGTTCTGAGTTTTTATTAGTTAATGTAATTGTATTTTTTTTTTTTTTTGCCGATAGGATCTCGTACAAGGATTGGACTAATAAGGGGTAAACAAGCACGCATGTCAACACACACACACACACACACACACACACACACACACACACACACACACACGACTTGTAACTCGTGAGAGACTGAGAGGGACAAAACTATTTTACGATGCACCGCATATCGCACACTAACCGGCATTAACCACTAGCATGCATCCTCCACAAACTGTGCAATTGTGACCATTAACGCTATGCAATTTATTTACAGAACCTCGGCAACAGTATGAAATGCTGAGTTAATGTTTTTCTCTGGATATGCAAATGGCGTGTGTTGCTCTCTGCTGGCTTTTTTTTTTTTTGCTGGACTCATAATTAGAATACTTAAGTTCGTGGACAACACCAGCGATCCATTAATTATAGCCGGAGTAATTTCAGGCGCTGATTATAGAGTAAACGTCTTCTGCGGTGAATCCAAATAACGTACTGCCGACACACTAGTGGAGACTAGACATACATTTGCAAAGTAAGCTTTTATTGAGAGTTCATGAAGCTCTATAGAGCTTTATGAAGTCTCAATAAAAGCTTATTGAGACTTCTTGAAGGTCTATAGAGCTACAAGAAGTCTCAGTGAGCTCTTATTGAGACTTTATGAAGCTCTTTTAAACTTTATGAAGTCTTGATTTGATAAAGCTTGATGCAGAGCGAAGCATTGAACTCTTGAAAGTCTATTCTTCATCGTGACTATTTTCTTCCTCATGTATGATGGCTCAGATTATTCCCGGGGAACTCAAGGCAAAAATACCTCGTAAAAATTATTGTTTCTGGCACTGGTACTACTACGAGAACCATCCAGGTTAGCTATGTAGAGCTGCCGGATTATGGCAGCTACAACCAGGTTCTCCCTGGCAGACCTGATTTTGGAAGTACAGCAACTCTCGCCAGCTGTCACAGGCTACATGTATGTTACAAGAGGAGCTACCATCTTAATACATTAGTTAGAAATGAAGCCTGTGTAACATTCTACACTCGTTATGCACTTTACACTTCTTCTGTTTCATGAAGACGCAGGATGGCAGGAAAGTCTTACGGGATTACCTTTGCTGCCTGTATACATTTTACATTCCTGTGTGCTTCTGTTTTGTACGAATTTTCATATCATTTCGTTTCCCACTTAGGAAGCCAGGCAGGTGCTTTCAGGCTGGACGCTGCCGTCATGACCTTGCACTCCAAATGCCAAGGGCTGTCATACCCTGAATATTTTTAATACTCACAAAAAAATTCATTGCATGTTTCAAGTAGAAATATGTACCGAGAAGCAAGGGTACGTATAGCCACTGGGGAACTACCTCACTATCTTGTTGTTACAATACCTGGACTACGGGTTTCCTGTCAGTTACTAATATTGAATAGGAACTAATGTTCCTAATATCTTCAGGAATGATGACACCGGCCATGTTTCTTTGAGAAGAATTGCTTCCATGATCAGGAAGTATTTAATAATAATAATGATGGTAATAATAATTTTTGTTATTATAACTTTGATGAAAATAAGGAGGATACGTAACTAGGTCCTCGGTGCAGGTGTGCACAAACGAACGAAAGGGTTCTTGTTTTTCTGTTCTGTTAAGATTTTAAATGTAATAATGTTGTTAAAATTACCGACAATATGTTAGGTAAAAGGACACAAGTGCAACTAATGTGACATTTTACTGTCGCATTAGTTGCACTTGTGTCCTTTTGCGTAGCAAGATTTTCAATATAGTACTTTTTCGTATACGTAGTCATACATTTTACACACACACACACACACACACACACACACACACACACACACACACACACACACACACACACACACACACACACACACAGCAGTGAGGGTGACCACCAGGCTACGTGAGGTTGCACAAATATTGGGCAAGAGACAGAGAGTTGTCTCCAACTGGGAGGGACCTGTGAAGTAGCAACACTGCATGCAATTACCTTATAGGTATTGCCATTCAGTTTGCCTATTAATGAATGAGACACATGCGCGCATCCCTTACGTATTTTTGTTGCCAAATTGCATCGCCTGTGCAACAAAGTTTCTTCTATCGAATACAGAGTTGACTTTTATACTAGAGACAGTGGAGGAAGTGAAGAAGAAATTTTAAGGTGTTTTGTCGCTTATCCTTGATTGATATTGCCTTGATACTGTCGAAAGGTTTGATATTGGTTTATTCGTCAGCTTTAGTGTTTTAAACTATTAATATACTGATAGTTTGCTTGTTAGTGGTGGCATTCAGTTTTGGCCATCAAGGTTTTCCTGGTGTAGCGTAATATATTATGGGTCAATATAACCATCAAAATTATTCCACTGAGAAAGCCAAATATATTCAGAATACAGATGAGGCGAGTAATGAAATGTATATATTATTTATTTTGAGGGACTGAGAGTATAGTAGCCACAAAGTAAACTGAACCTCCATTTGTTTGTCGTTGAGGCAACCAAGACTTGCACAGATGAGGTCTTAATTTGTCATTAGTACGAGAGTTTCTCCGAGCTTGGTAAGGCAGACTAGGTACTAGGATACAGCAGGTCCTTGTTAGGACTGTATTGACATGCATCTGTACATGTATAATAGATGTAGACGAGCAGTGTGGACAATCCAGTAGTTAATGCAAGAACTTCAGATCTCTGATGAGGATGTGCTAATACGAGATTGTACATTGGTCAATATTAGCAGAACAAGTCTATAATTGTCTGTGAGGACTTTGTGCCTGAAAATCAGGTCATTGAGGGGGATGTGTGGAAATGGGTTGTACAAGAGCTTAGACTCTTTGATAGGGCGATGCTGTTTATAGTTTGTGAAAGAATATCTAGCTATTCCCGGGGCTACATTACTACTGGGCTACATCTGGAAAACAGGTCTTTGATAGGGTTGTTCTATCACTAGTAAGTACAAGAACGTGAAATTTTTGTTGGGACTATAGTCTGGCATTCCCGCTCCTGCACTATACTTGAAGTATTAAAATCGCATTACCGTTGTTGAAACAATTCACTACGAGCACAAAAATTTAAGATAAAAGGTAAACGACATCTCAATCCGTCCTGGATTAATGTCAACACGCGGCTTGATAATGGTTCAGAAATCACCGAAAAGTAGTCTGGTTTTGAGCTCCAGTTCGCTGCTAAGTTATAAACAACACGACAGGTCTTTATGCAAGAGCTTCTAACAGTGACATTGTTAACATGTGTAGTGTGAAGGATCCAGATCAATCTCACGCTCTGTGAAAATAAGACGCGTGATTTCAGTCAAGACACTGAAGGAGACACTTCACCAATAGTGATCTTTTTAGTCCCGTGCATGTCTAATTCCCTCAGTCCATCGGTATTAACGTGAGACAAATGCCTATATTAACATACCAGTACTGATAATAACCCCAGCCTGTATTGTACCTTTTTAATATTATCACATTTACCAAGATGTAAATTTTCAATTTACTCTACATTATATATATTACTGCTACAAAATAACCACAGGGGAAGTTGAATGATAACTTTCCCTGTGTTTATTTTACATCTTTTATCGCTCGTTCGCGATTATTGCATAACATACCTGTGTTGGGGCGCATTACATATACTTAGGCTTGTAGTACATTATATATACTTAAGGAGGCCTGGTCACAGACCGGGCCGCGGGGGCGTTGACCCCCGGAACTCTCTCCAGGTAAACTCCAGGTAAGTGTATAAGGGTACATTATATATTTTTCGGAGTGGGAGCAGCAAAGAATAATAAACACCAATATAAACGTAAAAGATACACGTATTGTCAGAAACACACAGATGAGGAAAGATCTGGGTATGTCGACCTCTGAGGTCCTCTTCAGAAGATTCCTCATACTGCGCTCCTCTTCAGGATATTCATCTGTTTGGAAGGATCTCAGTTCTTTTTGTGGACATTTAGCCTTATGTTACGACTACATGCTGGCTACATAGTCATGGTTTCTGGGGATTCCCAGTCCCGGAGCAGGCGTCCTGGTTGCTAGTTTGATCAGCCTGGCTGTTGCTGCTACCAACGCGCAGTCCAACACACACCTCTCAAGCAGCGTAGAGGAGGCGTGCCCAAGCCCAACACCCATAGCAAAATATGCTGAGTGTAACGATAACTAAGGCGATCAAATTCATCTTGAGAGACTGATACCGGGTC
>NC_069447.1:25983690-25988690 GCF_026875155.1 Cherax quadricarinatus | reverse complement strand
TTGTACGTGGCCCTTCGCTACTGACCACTGGTGTGCATGAAGGCTCGCTGGGAGAGATCACGTACGTCCAATGTAGTTTGCTACCTCACTAAATCGACGACATCTATTTTTTTTCAGTTTTGTCTAATGGAATTGTGTGGAAATTCTTCAACGTACTCTGCATTGATTTTTTTTGTATACGAGTTTAATTGATATTGGTAAAAAAAAAATCGGAGGATTTTTAATCTTTGGATTCCAGTTGATTGAACACACACACACACACTCACTCCATGACATCAACATAAACGTGGATAATGACTTATTAAGAGTGATAGCGATATCCGGGTCAACTGAATCACTCTTACTGCATTAATCTCATTGCTTTGGAATTCTAATTAAAGCGATGAGAAGAAGAAGAAGAAGAAGATGGTGAGATGACTTGCCAAAAACTCGTTCCTGTTGGCATGCATTAGGGTAAAATGTGCAGTGTTGGAGCCCGGGAGGACAACGATGAGCTCCGCACTTCGAGGGTTTTAAGCAGGCAACAGCGTCTTGGCCCAAGGCAGGAGGAACAAGGAGGAGAAGATAAGAGACGTTGTGTCTCACAGGAGAAGAGGAGGAGGCGGAGGCGAGAAAAGAAGCTGTATCTCATAGACAGGGGCTTAAACAGGAAGCACTGTTTTGCTCGCCAGAATCTTCAAGCCTCAGTTTCGCTCGCCAGAATCTTCAAGCTCGCCAGAATCTTTAAGCCTCAGTTTCACTCGCCAGAATCTTTAAGCCTCAGCTTCGCTCGCCAGAATCTTTAAGCCTCAGTTTCGCTCGCTAGAATCTTCAAGCCTCAGTTTCGCTCGCCAGGATCTTCAAGTCTTAGTGTACAGTACAAGGACAGAAAAGATACACATAGTGAACAGGTGAGGCGCTACGGGAGTAGCATTAACACAAAGATTGTGTAAATATTCTTCAAGACAGTTGTATAGGGAAAAGTAATAGTGTCGATTTAATAACAGAGTTCTGCAGAGTTCTGTTATTACACACACACACACACACACACACACACACACACACACACACACACACACACACACACACACACACACACACACACACACACACACACACACGACTTAAGACCTGGAGGTGCGAAGTACAGTGCCTGCACTATGAAGGAGGGATAAGGATATCTGCTATATTAAACTGTACTATCGACACCCCTCGGGCAAGACAGTGATGGAGGGAATGATGGTTAAAGTGTTTCTTCTTTTTTGGGTCACCCTGCTTTAGTGGGAGACGGCCGGCTTGTTGAAATATATATTTATAATGCTGCTTAAACTTTTAACACGATCCTCTCGTGTAAATTCCCGCGTTCTGTAGGAATTTTGTATTATATTCTGTTAAACATCAGAGCCCAAACAAACTGAAAGTCTCAAACTCAACCCCGTAGAGTTTATCGATCCTCTGTTGTCTTTGATTTAAATATTTTGTGCCATGTTAAATTTCAGTTATGATATTTTAGATTCTTGTTATTTAAGTGCTACTGCATGTTAAGTATTTTTTTTTTGTTTATTGTTTTGTCTATTACTTTTGTTCTTTTGATTTTATTTGTTTTTGACCTTTTTTTTTTTTTTTGCCTTTATATTTTTATTACCTTTCCCTCGTCCTTCTACTATTTTCACATATTCTATATTTATTTCTGTTTTCTCTATTCTTCAGAGAGAGTAAAAAAAAATCTTGAGAATTATTATATATCTGAGTTAGATGACAAGGTCAGGATGAAAGGGAGTTCAAGATTATCACTCACAGTGAAGGAGATTGATGGTATCTTGTGCAAGATGAACATGTTACACGTCCCTGGTCAGAATGAATGAGAACATTCGTACATTATGTAAGCATACACTGTTGACCTATCTCAAGTAACTTGATATCATATTCAACAAAGTAACTAGAAGATTTATGTCTCGAAACCATTAAAATAGCAACTAGTCAAAAACTTGCAGGTCTTTGAATTAATTCCCAGAACGAGTACAAAAAAAGAATCAGAAGTCTGCCTGCCACACTTGTCCTTGAAGACGCGTGCGTTCTACCAATCAGAGCCTGGTTGGACATCCTGATTGCCAATCAGAGAGCAGCTGGGCATCCTGTCGACCAATTAGAGTGAATCTCGCCAAGTCTGCAGCCAGAGCACCTTGTCCTTGTTCAGCCAATGGCGTTATAGCTCAGGAGTCTGCAAGTGTACCAACTCACACACCTGCCCTTACAACTGGATATTAATTTCCTCATTATTCATGGCGTTCTCCCCGCTCCCCCTTTCCCTCATCCCTCCCCTCTTACATACGGTCATATCTTCAACATCGTCTGCTGCAATAAGCACAATACGTGTCCGGATAACCGAGTGTCATTGGTGTATGTCAACTATGTGCGTGTGCATGGCTCCAGGCATCGCTAATTGCTTATCCTAAGGAAATGCTCGGACCAAATTGAATAACATCAGCGCATACTAGAAATGACTGCAGCTTCACACATTGAAGGCTAACCTTGAAACCCATCATGCATGTCAGGATTAGCTATATAGACACGTTTTGAGAGGAATTTGTTAACCCCAATTACGCTAATGAGTCCAGTTTGCGTTTAGCAGTAGAAACTGCGTGACCAAAGTGTAAACATTGGCTTATTCTACGTGAGCTACCATGGAGGCGGTAATCCACATTCTTAAGAAGACGGTGGTCACAAACTATCTAGACGGTGGTCACTTATATTCTAGACGGTGGTCACATATTATCTAGATAGTGGTATATGTATATATATTATCAAGGTGGTGGTATGTATTATCAAGGGCGGAGACGCTGGTACATGCTATTGCTGATGGAGAAGATAGCACATAATATCATGTATGTTGGGTGATCTTAAAAGTTTGCTCAGGGTGAGAAATCACTCTCTGAATCTGCAGGAAATTACTCTCTAGACACAGCAAGCATCTAAAGGAATTAATTTTTCTTGACCACTCTTAAACGCTGCCGGAAATTGCTTAGATAAAAGACGTAACTAATAAGATGGTTATCATGGTAACAGAGAACGATCAAAATGTTCAGTTGGGCATCGGCAATGGTCCTAATTATTACTCAGAAGCAGAAAAAATCAATGTAGAGGATACTGAAGACACTGAAACTATGCGGTAATCAGTCCCTCAGCCGAGGCGAAAGAGTTGGGGTGACTGAATTAGCTTTATCGATTCAACAACCTTTGTATTGAATTCATTAAGCCAATGGTTGATGAAACGTTTCCAGAATATAGATATCCAGGTATTGAAAGTGTATCATATTCATCAACTTCATTGTAGACTGACTTCAATGTATTCTGACTTCATGGCAGTCTGACTTAAAAGGTAAGCACAAGGCCAGTGACGACAGGAGAACACAAAATGTAATCGCTAATGTTAAGAGTTAATGAAGACGATGATGATGACGACGAAGATGATGATAAAGATGATGAGGATGATGATGATGAGAAGGATGAGGGTAAAGAAAACAGTGACGATTACGTAGAGGGAAGCGCATCACTTGTAGTTTAGAAGGCAAGAGTGGTGTGTCTGGGTCCCCATCCAAATTTGACTCTCCAGCTTTCTACCGCTCAGTGACGCTCACTTTCAGCTCATTGTAAGATTTACTACTACTAATACTGGTGCTACTACCACTAGTACTACTACTACTAACTCAAACAATTGAACTGTAATTAATGGTTTGGAGATACAAGTTTGGGACTGTCATCTTGCCCAAAGTGACCCAAAGGTCACTTTGACTACAAAATAATTAAAACCAAATAAAAATGGTTATTTTTTTAGAGAGTCTTCATTGTTATCGATGTTTTGCTCTTCCTTCATCACAGTTCTTAAAAAATTCTAACTCACGTCTACCAATTTTCGAATGTAATGGCTTCGTGGTTAAGGATTTATTCTCTCTTCCAGACGACCGGAGCGAACGTATTTGTGTTGTAAATAATTATTATTTGTGTGTTTTTGTGTGTGTTTTCTTCGTTTCCAGCTGTGGAGTGACAGTGTCTTGGGTGAGAGAGGTCAGATTCCTGGATGAGATAAGTTGTGTTGTGGTTCCCACTAATGAGAAGTCGCTCGATCCCTCGCTACCTGCCCTTTGAAGCATTCTTCAGTTCGGAAAGTCCTCAAGAGAGGAGAGGGGAGAGGACGATCTTTGCAGGCAATTACAAACAGAGGATTACTTTGCAAAACTACCACAATCTTGAAACCCTTCCCCTTTCCTGAAAACCATTATACTTTTGAATAACGTTCATTTGCCAAACTACATGTTTTACGAGGGCATTTGTTATCGAAACGTCTTGGCAAAGGAAGACGTCTCGAAAGTATTACGAACACACCTGTATTCTAAGATTGCATTTTTTCTCACACCTGAAAGATTTACGGAGGTAATTACAGAGGAACAACCTTGTTCAGCGAACCTCTGTCCTCGAAATCAGTTGCCACTAGAGTCGCTTGTCTACTGTGGTTGGTTGTGGTTGGTCTTCTCTGTGTTTCATTAGTTTTCAAACCTACTAGGTGATATGGCAAAGATGTAGATGGTGCCCAATAATTCTACAACGTTTCGCTCGCTGTGAGCTCTATTAAATCAGGATGTGACATATTAAAGCTCTCTTCGGCCACAGTTAGTCGTAATAAAAGCTCACTTGCGCGAAATGTCTTAATAACGCTTAGATAAAGCTCTCCTTGGGTGAAATGTTATGTTAAGCGAAATATTGGCTTAATATTTCCTCTGCTTTCGGCGTTCAAAGTCTCACCCACTTTTGTGGACATTGAGCTGTTGGCAGCATTCAGTGAGGGAGCTTCAGAGAATTGGGTGTGGTTACAATAATATGTATAACTTCCCACACTGGTGTTAGTGGCTCCATCTAGCTCCTTGGTGCACCTGCATGATAGATAGGATTACGAAAGCACTGCTTCAGCCTCCTTTTCAATTTCGTTTCGAAACCTTTACAATCATGATTTAAAACTTTCCTTT
>NC_069447.1:25966190-25978690 GCF_026875155.1 Cherax quadricarinatus | reverse complement strand
GGGATCTTAAATTACCATGGAAATGAGTGTGTACTCACCTATTCTCACCTAAATGTGGTTGCAGGGGTCGAGTTGCAGCTCCTGGTTCCGCCTCTTAGCTGGTCGCTACAATATTCCCTCCCTCCCTGCTCTATCAGCCTTGCCATGCCTCTCATTAAAGATATGTATGGATCTTGACTCCACTACATCGTTCTCCAGATTGTTCCACTTCCTGACAACTCTAATGTTGCGTGTGTGTGTGTGTGTGTGTGTGTGTGTGTGTGTGTGTGTGTGTGTGTGTGTGTGTGTGTGTGTGTGTGTGTATGTGTGTGTGTGTGTGTGTGTGTGTGTGTGTGTGTGTGTGTGTGTGTGTGTGTGTGTGTGTGTGTGTGAGTATGTGTGTGTGTGTGAGTGTGTGTGTGTGTGTGTGTGTGTGTGTGTGTGTGTGTGTGTGTGTGTGTGTGTGTGTGTGTGTATGTGTGTGTGTGTGTGTGTGTGTGTATGTGAGAGAGGGAGAGAGGCAGAGGTGTTGCAAACATTACGTCCTTGTGAACGAGACCAGTTGCAACATTGCTGAAGTATCCTGCAGCACCTGTACATCTAAAGGTCAGACCAACTGTGCCCGCTAGTGACTGCCCGCCGGGCACTCTGCTCCCACCTCTCTCCGTCTCGACACCTCATTTAACAGCCTCTTCAATAGCTCCTTTAATAGCTCCTACGAGAGCTTTTTTTTCGATAAACCTCCATCAACTCTTTCTACTCCTGCAACTGCTCTTTCGAAAAGCTTTCCAACAGCCATAACAGATCCTTCAGTAACTACTTAAACTGTTCCTTCGGTAACTTCTCAAACTGCTCCTTCAGTAACGTCTTAAACTGCTTCTTCAGTAACTTCGAGAGTTCCTACAGTAACCTCTTCAATAGCTTCTTCTGTAGTTTTTTAAACTGCTTTTTAGCTGGTCGAACACCTTCAACAGCTCCCTCGACACCTAGTTCGTCAGTTTCCTCAACAGCTCCTTCAACAGGTTTCCAGCAGCTTCCCAGCTCCTTCAAGAGATACTTTGAGAACTCCTTGCGACAAGTATTACATTGGAGGTTGCATGTAGCCTTGAATGGCAGCCTTCAGCAACACTAATATACATGCTGGATACATAACACAAACAACACTATGCTTCATACATAAAGACAAACTCGCACACCTCACGGCGTGGGACAAGGCCAGTATCATGACAACAGAAGATGACTGGTTTAGAAGGAAGTGTCTGGAGGCGGCCGCCATAAGCGAACTTACCGAGCAAAATCGATATTGAGCTGAATAAAATATGGGGCAGAAGCAATATCAAGTAGAGTCAGCATCAAGTAGAATTAATATTGAGGAGAAACAATTTTGAGCAGAATCAATATTAGGCAGAATGAATATAGAACAGAATCAGTATCGTGCAGAAACAATATTTAGCAGAATTAGCATCGAGGAGAATATCTTTCAGAATCAATATTGAGTAGAATCAATAGAGAACAGAATCAACATCGTGCAAAATCTAGAGTTGCCGTCAGTCCAACAAAACCATCTAGGACCCCCAGCCTTTCCACTTAAGCTTCACTGCACATCGCCGCCCCTTGACCTGACCTCTCACTCCGATGTCTTCTCTGCATGCGATGGACGTCTATGTGTGTGAAGCACTGCTGGCTCGACCTGTGAACCCCCGACAAGGAAGCAGAGATTGTCTCTACCAAACTATGGCTCCGGATTAAGAGCCGTAACCTCTAATTCACTCCGCACCTCACCTGAATAGGAAGTTTTTAATTTTCTGCAGGCCTGACGTAGGTTAAGTCTGAGCTGTACGTCGGCTTCTAAAATAATGGCTCCAGCGGCTATTTCAACAGCTACTTCGGAAGTTCCTTCAGCAGCTAGTTCAAGGGGTCCTTCAGTAGCTGCATCAACGACACCTTCAGCAGCTGCATCAACAGCACCTTCAATAGCTGCATCAACAGCACCTTTAATAGCTGCATCAACAGCACCTTCAGTAGCTGCATTAACATAACTTTCCGCAGCTGCATCAACAGATCCATCAGTAGCCGCATTGAAAGCACCTTCACTAGCTGCATCAACAGCACCATCAGCAGCTGCATCAATAGTTCCATCAGCAGCTGCACCAAGAGCACCATCAGCAGCTGCACCAACAGCACCTTCGGCAGCTGCATCAACAGTTCCTTCGGCAACTTCATCAACAGCTCCTTCCATAGATCCATCAATACCTCCCTCGACATCTGCAATACCTTCTTTGAAAGCCATGGAAGTCCAAGATCTTCAACGGGGTTGCCGTCGTCCTCACCACCGCCGCCGCCGTCGCCTCCGTCGCCGCCGCCGCCGCCGCCACTGGTGAGGACTTCACGCATCGTTACCTTCACCTTTAACAAGAACTCATCATTAGTATCACTAAGCAACAAAACACGCACTCCTACGCCTAGCGTATCACGATCACGCAATACAGCTACCAAATTAATTACGTAGCGATCAGAGAGAGAGAGAGAGAGAGAGCAAGCATGCGTGTACTACTACTATTTACAAAACACTCACGTGCATACAACCAGTCAAGCGAACACAATATCCCACAATGAGCTCCTCTACAAGTTAATACGCTCATTGAGAAGAGCAGGAACGCTAGGCCAATGCTATAGTAGTAGTCTTACTACGAGAAGAAAGTTGCTTAATATATGGACCTACGTCACTCGACCCCTCTTTCCCTTTCACACACACACACACGTACGTGTGTGTACGTACGTACATACATACACACATATACATATACATACACATATACGTTGTAACATGTTGACCTGCACGTTGAATAGATGTCAATGCCTCAGTTCACAAAGTAAATAAGAAGACCCTTTGAAAATAACTCACTAGGAGAGGATATTGTTAAGGTATCGAAAACAAGCTAGCGAGGACTCAGTCCTCGGGACATAATTGAGTATCCTCATCACTGTGGTGGATTTAATGGCTTATCCTCATCACTGTAGAGAATTTAATGGAATATCCTCAGTGCCGATGAGGACCCGCTGCAGTATACTCTCCGGTGTCAGCACTTGAACCTCAGGAGTTTGGTAAACGAGTTTAAGCTATCAGTCGCAGTGTCTGACATTAAGAAAACTCATAAAGCGTCGAAAATGAACTTGTGTTGCTTCTGTTAACAAATATGAAGATAAGGGGACTAAGAATAAACATCTCAACTAAAATCTGGTATCTTTAACCTTATCTTGCAAGATGTTTAAATTATATATATATATATATATATATATATATATATATATATATATATATATATATATATATATATATATATATATATATATATATATATATATATATATATATTATATATATATATATGTGTGTGTGTGTGTGTGTGTGTGTGTGTGTGATGTGAAATTTTCTTTGGTGGTCAAGTTTTATTTGGGAAATGAATGATAAGGTATTGTAAATGTATTTTTGTTTTGCTAATGGGGAAACTATGAGTCCTTCTGGCTCATACAACAATCAATATTGAACAAACAGACTTAATTCAAGGTTGATAGTATCGCCAGTTCTTTGGATCGACAGCTTTTTTTTTTTTTTCTATCAAAGCAGCGTTTCCTTTCCCCATTTCCTTAGAATGGTATAAACGTGATAAATATATATTAAAGAATTGTCCAGCAAGATTACTTTGTGTTTTGCAGGAACGTTTGATACAATGCCACATGACAGGTTATTAGTTATAAGTGGAAGGCGGGTTAGGATTACTAGATAGGCAGAAAGATGAACTGGGGAGTAACTGAATGAAAAACGTAATGAGAACAATGGCTAGAAGATGATATTTATCTTGGGGGGATGTTACTGGTGGGGCTTGTGAATGGTATTCATCTAGGGTATACACTGATGTATAATACAGTTGGGTAATACTTTTCTATCTTTATTTCTGGCAATAAAGAAACTCAATATATTCTACATTTGTGTTTTATTCATGGATTTGTTGGTATTGCCTTCCATTAATAATATGAGGAGTGTTGTTTGTCTTGGGAGAAAGTTACACCTAGAATGCTGCAGTTATATACCTTGATATTAGAAATGTTGCGGAGAAATTACATACACAGTTTCAAGAACAGATACGATAGAGCAGAACCACTTACTTCGGTGGAATATATTGTTCAATGATTATTATTTACTTCATGGGGAAGCACTAAATGCGTGAGGGTATCACACACTCCTCGGGGAATGGGAAACAATCAGTTTTGACCTAAGGGGAAAATAGCTCCAGTTTCTAGGATCAAGAGCCCTTTACCGGCATCGAGGTACCCCTTTTTAAAGGATGCTTCAGTCGCCTCCTAAGTTTTTTTTCGCCTCACCGCAAATATTCTTTGTTTTCCTTAATCCAAAATCCGTGATGAACATCAAGAATGTTAAGGAAGAAATCATAATAAAACGCCTGATTGCAAATATGAAAAAATACGACAATAACAATAGGAAACAAAACCTTAGCGCTTTTATATGTGTAAGTAAATGAAAGCGCTCAAGTTTTAATTCCTATATTCACTGGATTTTTTTACCATCTAGACTATTAAGTTTTACTTATCATTTTCCGATGACCGCAACCAACACCGCTACACATGAAATATATCGCAGATGCCGAAAAAGATAAGGAAATATCTCGCATGTATACTTGGTATGTGTACGTGGTTGTCATTGCTATTTGACCTCCAGTATGGACGGCCAAATAAGAGTCAATAATTCAAGACATCAACTGCGAAAACCTATATATCGTATTTTTTTTTTAATAAAAGTCATCTTCATATTTCAGCCTTTGGAACAAAAAGGGATTGTTGTCTTATTTTGCATTTATTGTTTAATTATAAACGGTACAAAGGATCTGTCAGCAACCTGTTGTACTTTGCTTAACTTTAACATACAATTCACTGCTAATCATTTATATTTGAAAGTGATAACAACGTCCTTTGGGTTCGTGTTGGACACCGTCAACTCTCAATAGTTAATTCTCAAGGACGATCCGTAACGTCCTCCAGTTTTCATCTTCGATTTGTGGCTTAGATGGGAACTGTTCCCATTGCGGGATTGTGAATTTGTTCGACATATTTCCTAATTCTTAATTATATTTTGCAGCTGTTGCATATCACTCTCCTCTCCTCCACTTCTCTCCTTACTCCATTACACTAGATTTGTTTACTCTGGGGAAAGACCTCTCTCTCTCTCTCTCTCTCTCTCTCTCTCTCTCTCTCTATTTCTCTTTCCACTCTACTTTCTACTTTCTCTTCCTTCCACTTCACTCTTCACTCCCTCTCTTGAGCCACTCATCGTGATGGTGACGGGGGTGGGGGTGAGTGGGGGTAGTAGTAGTACCCGCTAAAAATGAAGCCGTTTCTTGTTTACACTGATGACCTCGTTCAGCCACGCCTCGAGTGAAGTAGCCGATGCACTCTGTACACACGCCCACAGAGTGAGTGTGGTGAGCACTCGTCAAGGATGATGTTATTACCGATGCTCAGTAACCCGCTGGCCCCCGGGCTCACCTAGGGAAGGAAACCTTAAAATTAAAACTGCCTCTATTACGGAACCCATAGTGGAATGACTGACAGTTTCCTCGTAACACACGGTGTATACACCGAGAGGTGTATGGCTCTCGGTATTTATGCCTTAATGGTACTAGTGTAATCGACAGACTTAAAATCCCATTAACCAACTAGCCACAATGAAAACTTCCAATTCAAAATAACAGATTCCTTTATTTAATTTTTGCAACCAGTCCTGCGTAATAGAAGAGCAGAGGAGAACTTGATTTGATTTCGTTCCTACGATGTAACTACCCGCACACTGCAGACGTATTAAATTTTCAAAGAGCATAAAAATGTGTCTTAGACTGTGTGAGTACCGTGAACGCTGAGAACCTCCTCTGTCTATCTTGCTTTTGCTATTTCCATCGACAGTTACTGTTCCGTGTTTGCCAACAGACTGTCAACACCTGCGGCTTTGATCACCACTGCTAAAGAATACTTCATCACCGCCTTCTACCATGTTCCTCACTGCTTATGATTTCTTCTTCACTTGAAACAAAACACGTTACCAGTAAATACATTGTCAATAATACACAAATAACCCGCATATAAAAGAAAAAAGCTTACGACAACGTTGTGGTTCGACTTAGATTATAATTGTTCCAGTCATGGTATTATGCCTCTTTGTTCTTCATTGTCAATACGCCCATGTTGAAATTACCTAATATTTAAGCAGTTTAGAATTCTTAAATCTATTCTGTTCTGTACACAAGCAGTAATTATAAAACCGTCTGGGTGTAGTTTATAGTTCTAGTTTTCTGAATGGATTTTAATGAATGAATATTGTGGTTTGACCAAAGACTTGTTTTTAGTAATCTTCCGTTCTCGTAAAATCTAGTTTTAAATTATCAGAAAATATTTTCAGTTCATTATACTTACATATATATATATATATATATATATATATATATATATATATATATATATATATATATATATATATATATATATATATATATATATATATTTATATATATATATATGGGTTGGTACTTAATGAAATTATCACTGTTAATGAAATATATTAGGAACTTGAATTGTATGTTAGTATATATAATAAGTATCACTGACCCAAACAAGCGAGAAATTGATTTCCGTCTCATGATTTAAGCATTAGAAAATAATATGCAACATCACAAACTAGTATTATTATTATTTTTATTATTATTTTATTATTATTATTTTAATATTATTATTATTATTTTATTATTATTATTATTATTATTATTATTATTATTATTATTATTATTATTTTTTTTTTTTATTTTAATTTCATTAACATTATTATTATTATTTATTGAAATGCTAAACCCAGGTGGATAGCTCAGCACAAAAACTGATGGATGATTAATCCTTCATCCACTAACAATGGAAGTATTTCTCCACCTTTAGTGTGGTAAGGAAGTGGAACGATCAGGAGCGAGTAAATCCAGCAAGCAGAGTGTTCAGAGGCAGGGAGAGGAACCGAGACTCAAATCCTTCAATCAGAAATAGGTGGGAACACACACACACACACACACACACACACACACACACACTAAAACCTCTTGAATTACAAACATAAAAGATTCAACACTTAGGAACATAGAGGTGCGGCCGTAGAAGCTCGAAATGGGTACTCAGTCATGTTTAACAGCCATCGTATACAACAGCAGGAATGATGAGGCTCCATGGGGAGAAAGAAAGAAAGAGAGAGAGAGAGAGACTGAGACTTTTGCATTTCTATAGTCTCAGCTTGGTTTAAAGAGCAGATATGAGAAAACCCATGAGGCCAGAAATAAGTGATGCTGATCAAAGTAGTCCAGAAGGCGCGGCCAATTCCTTAAGAGCCTAGACATCCCCTTGAAGAGACCGTCGTCCTGAGTGGCAGCCAGTCAAAAACACGACCCACTAGCCAAGTCGATGTAATGCAATGTTGCTTTCTTCTTACCGTCATGTTTCACGGTGCACACGGGCGAGCGGTCGTGCAGTGAGGTGGAGGCTGGAAGCGGTGGCAGTGTCGTGACTGAGATCAATAAGTGGTTTATGCAGAGAACCAGGCAAGAAGGAATCAGAAGGCGGAGAGTTGGCATGTAATGTTGAAACTGGAGAGCAGAAGCGAGGTTGTTGATGTAATTCACTCGTGTAAAATGAATGTAGGAAGATAGAATAAGTCTTAATAAATCCTAATAGTGGGGCAAATGATAACCCTCCTAATGTGTAAAGAAACATCTAATAGGATCAGACGTATTAGGCATTGGCCTGTTAATTTTAGGATTAGCTTGCCATTGGTTTAAATTCCACTTTGTTCAATGACAATTAGTCTTAATATATAGGCTGGACGGAACAAGGAGTAGGGAACGCCAAGAAAAGTATTAGAAGGAAGGTGTAAAAGAAGTTTTGAGGGGCAGCACCCTGTGTGAGTGCATTACGACGGAGTGGAGACAATCGATTTTTGTTGTAAGTACACTGAGCTATAGCAAAGTGAACTGCCGTAATGGTTCACTGGTAATAGTCCATGACCGTTCGAAAGATTGTATAGTTTCCATTTTCCATTTTAAGGTTGTGAGTTGTTACTCTGTCATGTAGAGAATTAGACACATGTACAACATCTGGGTATCTTTGTAGACGCTTCGCCATCCAGTGGCTTTATCAACACAATGCAAGGACATTATGGGAAGACTGTAGAAACATATGCAAAGTACGAGGTAATCAGTGTCTATTGCAGGCGACCCTTCCATAGCAATCTCCTTTCAGCAACCTATTTCAGTCGACCTTTCCGTAGCAATCTCCTTTCAGGTACCTATTTCAAGCGACCCTTCCACAGCAATTTTCTAACAGCGGTCTATTTCAGGCGACCCTTCGAAAGTAATCTCCTTCCAGTGCCTCCCTCCAGCAACCTTTTTCATGTCAACTTTCAAAAGTGATCTCTTCTCAGGGCCTCTTTCCGAGCACCTCTCTCCGGTAACCTATTTCTAGCGACCTTACCAGAGTGACCTTCTTTCCACGCCCTCCCTCCAAATACCTCTCTCTAGTGCCCATATTTCATCAAACTTACTCCCTTAGTAGAATGCCCTACATTTCATCTCCCTCCTGTCTGCTTATTATACCCCCTGCCATAGTCTTCATTAACGTGCTTCCTCCCGGTGCGTACCTAATACCTCTCAGGTAATATCTTACAGCTATTTCATCTGTCTCGCTGTCAGGAGTGGTAATCTGATGGATACTGGTTCAGTTTTTAGTATGGCTCTGTGTGCATGTGTGTGTGTGTCTTCACGTAAACAGCCATCAAACAATACTCCATTTGTTTAACACCCTTGCTGTTTCCCAGTGAGGCAGGGTGACCCGAAAAAGAAACACTTTCACCATCATTCACACTATCGCTGCTTTGCCAGAGGCGCGCACATACGACATTTCAGATGACGTTCCACACAGCAAATATCGCCACCCCTCACCAAATGATGCTCTAGGACTCAAACTGAAAGACCAGTTGGTTCCAGGGTAAACACAGAGGACTGTGCATCGTTCTCACTTCTCTGTACATCAGTAAATTCCTTGATCGACGCGTGAATTGAATCGTGCTCTGAGAACTGAGTCGAAGTTGCAATTGTCAGGAGATATTGGGAAAAAAGGGTGGGAAATGAATTGATTGGGATGGATTAACCTCTCACTTCCTTCCTACTATTTCCTATTCTTTCTCGCCCCTCATTTTCTGTTTGTTCCTCCTGCTCCTCCTCCTGAAGCTGCTTCGAACCCTTCTCACTCATTCTCTGATGGCCGTGGTAATCGCAAACCACACTAACTCAAATTGGATGCTCCGATTTTCAAGACACTTTGTTTACACCTTTTCTCCTCTCTTTCCATCTCTCTCTCTCTCTCTCTCTCTCTCTCTCTCTCTCTCTCTCTCTCTCTCTCTCTCTCTCTCTCTCTCTCTCTCTCAAGCTATATTTCAATATGAGATTTAAAAAAAATAATTTAAAAAAATGCATGGAATATTTTAACACCATATTGAGAGGTGGTCTCTACTTGCCCAAGGGTTAGAGCAATTTATTAATGTTATCTCTCTCAGGGGCGGTGTATAATAGCGCAAGGCAATAGCGAGATACCCCTATGTCATCATGATCAAAGCGGCTAACACGAGACCTATCATTAATTAAGGCGCGTCCCTGGACCACCTCCCTTCAGTGACCAAGCGAAACGCTTCTGGATCCCACTCTCCCAAAACCATCATAGTGACCTGCTTGCGCAAGTGGGCCTGCCTGACGAAGGTCGTTCCCTCAGCCAAAAGTAGAGGCTTGAGGCCGGAAGTTCATATACTGGAGGTGAAACCTGGAACTCACTTCCAGCTGCCTGACGAGGTTGTCCTTTTTCCGAGTTTGTTGGAAGTTGCAGAATATAGGAAGTTTGACGAAGGCTGAAGTACTTAGCGAAGTTGAAGGGGTCGACGAAAATGGTATGCAATATACTATGACATGCAAGGTGCATCGTCTTTCACTGTGCACCTTCATCAGTCACAGATTATCATTACTGTCACTTTCACTGGATAGTAAAAAAAAATAGACAACAATGATCTGACCTCACCACTCTCATGTTGTGAGATTCAGCTGCTAAACCGACACTTGTGATCGGTGTGTGGCCCATGCTAACCTTCTTAGTATATAGAAATGAAAACAGTTGGGCGACTCTTATTAGGCCAGCATATTGCTGTGCTGAGCGCACTGGCCTGCTAGTTTTAGGGCTGGCCTGCCATAGGTTCAAATCCTACCCGTACCCTGAAATAAGATGGCAATGTTAGTATAAGATTCTTGACATTAATTAATTTAATAGAGCTTTAAACTGGTTAATTTAACAACAGAATAGTATTTGAGTTGTGCGTTTTATTCCTGTTCGTAGCGTTTATATTTGTAATTTTTATTTTTGTTTTCATTGTGATTTTTTTAAATATAATTTTATGTTTATTGCTAAAAGTGATGATTGATCTACGCAATCAAAATTCTCTGTAAATATCATACCTATTTCTAAGTACAACAAAATTTACCAGGTATAGTTCCAATGGTGTTCGTAATAGGCTCAATACTATTATTCCTGGCAACATAGTCTCCAAGAATAAATGCAGGTTCACTATTAATGTGATCTGGTAAAACAACAGATTGAAATTATTGGCAGAAGGCTTTCATGTCAGCATAAGACAGTAATGTCAGCATAAGACAGTAACGTCAGCATAAAGCAAGTAATATTAGCATAACACTGTGCTTCGAAAAGCGACGTTACTATAACACGAGGAGTAGTAACACTAGGTTACCATAACACAAGGAGCAGTAACACCACCAGTGGGGTCAGGTAGTAACATGCTGAAGGCTGAAGCTGAGGATTTCAGCAACTGCACTTCCTTGATTCTTTTGTAAGGCTTTTAATTTGAGTAGTTAGAGCTATCTTTCCCTTCCTGGGATCAAATCTGATTGCCTCCCATTCTCCCAATTCTGTGAGATCCCTGTGGACTTTGCGGTTTCCCATGAATGTAATAATATGGCAGGTGAGGTTAAGAGGTTAACTGATTCGTCCTACAGAAAAGACCATCACGTACCACAACACATAATAAAGAGAGAGAACATCTCCCCACTGAATTTGAAGCTCCCTTCCACTTCCACTGAAATTTGATAGCTTAAATTGGAGTCTGACAGCTCCCTCTCCTTTCCACTTGAACTTGACATGAGTAACATAGTCTAAAGATATCATTCCCTCACGTAAGATTAGTGACCTAGCCTAACACATCCCGTCACGCAAAATATGAGTGACGTAGCCCAACACATCATTCTGTCACGCAAATGAGGAATGATTTAGCTTAACACACCATCCCGCCACGCAAAAGATGTGTGACCTAGTTTAACACATCCCGTCATGCAAAAGATGTGTGACCTAGTTTAATACATCCCGTCACGCAAAAGATGTGTAACCTAGTTTGCTACATCCCGTCACGCAAAAGATGTGTAACCTAGTTTAATACATCCCGTCATGCAAAAGATATGTGACCCAGTTTAACACATCATCCCGTCATGGAAAAGATGAGTGACCTAGTTTAACACATCATCCCGTCATGCAAATGATGAGTAACCTAGCCTAACACATTGTTCCATCCGCCACACCTACTTCAATTCTTTCATACACGCCAACACACAGATTTACACCCTCCTGCCATTGTACACACATGATTGGTGGACCGTGACTACACATAATACGGATTAATGTGTCGCTAAAAACGACTATTGGAACAAGGATACTCCGCAAAAACTTGCTTCTTGGAGGTGTTTGTTTTTTCTCCCTCCTCTCGTCTGTGGTATTGACGAGGATATATTTCATACCTCAATCACCTTGTTTCATTCTCCTTGTATTTTTCTTTTCATTTTATTTATTTCCTGGGGAGTAGCAGTAGTGGTCAACAACGACATAATCTGATTGTGCTAAAGTGTAGCTGCCTGTAAAAATAATTGAATGTGATTTGATATTGCAAAATTATTTATGTTGAGAGAGTGAGAGAGAGGGAGCTCTTAGCTTGTAAATAAAGTTAGGAAAATGTAACCTAACCTTGTAAAACCCATATTTAAAAGATAGAGAGAGAGAGAGAGAGAGAGAGAGAGTCGCCTTGGACTTCCATTGGCTAAGAATTACACATGGGATCAACAAGAAGTCTGCAATTTCTTCCTGCTAAGAACAACAAATGCCATTGGATGGAGCGTATGTACCACATCATTCAGCCCTTACCGGGCAATTCCCTGTTCTAGATTTCAGCTCTGGTAATTGCGTAACGAGTCGGGTTCGCGAGCTGTCCTTAAAGACAGGTCTAGGGTACTAGTGCCTCGTCAGAGGTCATCCAACACGATTGATACTGGGCTGATTTTTTGTCGCGTGTGTGTGAACTCAGTGACAACATTGAATTATAT
>NC_069447.1:25953690-25963690 GCF_026875155.1 Cherax quadricarinatus | reverse complement strand
AGATACCTAGTTTAATTTTTCTATATGTATGTATTTAGTGTGTTGTTCATATCTTCGTTAATATCTTCGTACTGTAATCAACTTTGTATTTATGGTGGCAGATAAAATTCCTTATCTGCCCCCATAAATAGGGCAGAAAAGATTCCTTATCCGGAAAATGTTTGGGATTCAGGTAATTCGTTAAATGTTATTGTTGTATAATTATAACTGGCATGTTATTTTGAGTATTGCAGTTATTTATGATTGAGTGGATTGTGGAGGTAATATTTCAAGTAGTTGTAGGGGGTAATTATATGGAAGTTAATTAGCTATTTGTTAAGTAGGCTTTGTATGTGTGTGGGTGTGTGTGTGTGTGTGTGTGTGTGTGTGTGTGTGTGTGTGTGTGTGTACACTCACCTATTTGTACTCACCTATTTGTGGTTGCAGGAGTCGAGTCTTAGCTCTTGGCCCCGCCTCTTCACCGGTTGCTACTGGGCCCTCTCTCTCCCCGCTCCATGAGCTTTATCAAACCTCGTCTTAAAACTGTGTATGGTTCCTGCCTCCACTACGTCATTTTCTAGGCTATTCCACTGCCTTACAACTCTATGACTGAAGAAATACTTCCTAATATCTCTCTGACTCATTTGTGTCTTCAACTTCCAATTGTGGCCTCTTGTTTCTGTGTCCCCTCCCTGGAACATTCTGTCTTTGTCCACCTTGTCTATTCCACGCAGTATTTTATATGTCGTTATCATGTCTCCCCTGATCCTCCTGTCCTCCAGTGTCGTCAGGCCGATTTCCCTTAATCTTTCTTCATAGGACATTCCCCTTAGCTCTGGAACTAACCTTGTCGCAAACCTTTGTACTTTCTCTAGTTTCTTGACGTGCTTTATCAAGTGCGGGTTCCAAACAGGTGCTGCATACTCCAGTATGGGCCTGACATACACGGTGTACAGTGTCTTGAACGATTCCTTACTAAGGTATCGGAATGCTGTTCTCAGGTTTGCCAGGTGCCCATATGCTGCAGCAGTTATCTGATTGATGTGTGCTTCCGGAGACATGCTCGGTGTTATATTCACCCCAAGATCTTTCTCCTTGATGAGGTTTGCAGTCTTTGGCCACCTAGCCTATACTCTGTCTGTGGTCTTCTGTGCCCTTCCCCTATCTTCATGACTTTGCATTTGGCAGGATTAAATTCGAGAAGCCATTTGCTGGACCAGGTGTCCAGTCTGTCCAGGTCTCTTTGAAGTCCTGCCTGGTCCTCATCAGAATTAATTCTCCTCATTAACTTCACATCATCTGCAAACAGGGACACTTCTGAGTCTAACCCTTCCATCATGTCGTTCACATATACCAAAAATAGCACTGGTCCTAGGACCGACCCCTGTGGGACCCCGCTCGTCACAGGTGCCCATTGTGATATATCATTACGTACCATGACTCGTTGTTGCCTCCCTGTCAGGTATTCTCTGATCCATTGCAGTGCCCTTCCTGTTATATGCGCCTGATGCTCTAGCTTCTGCACTAATCTCTTGTGAGGAACTGTGTCAAAGGCCTTCTTGCAGTCCAAGAAGATGCAATCAACCCACCCCTCTCTCTCGTGTCTTACTTCTGTTATTTTATCATAAAACTCCAGAAGGTTTGTGACACAGGATTTGCCTTCCATGAATCCGTGCTGGTTGGCATTTATACTCTTGTTCCGTTCCAGGTGCTCCACCACTCTCCTCCTGATAATCTTCTCCATAACTTTGCGTACTATACACGTCAATGACACAGGTCTATAGTTTAGTGCCTCTTTTCTGTCTCCTTTTTTAAAAATGGGAACTACATTTGCCGTCTTCCATACCTCAGGTAGTTGCCCAGTTTCCAGGGAAGTGTTGAAGATTGTGGTAAGTGGCACGCAGAACATATCTGCTCCCTCTCTAAGGACCCACGGGGAGATGTTGTCCGGTCCCATTGCCTTTGAGGTATCGATGTCCCTTAGCAGTTTCTTCTCCTCCTCCTCATCTGTATGTATGTCGTCCAACACTTGTTGGTGTATTCCTTGCTGGTGTCCCTATCTGATCTGTCCCCCCAGAGTCCTTCCTGTCTCTACTGTAAATACTTCCTTAAATCTCGTGTTGAGCTCCTCACATACCTCTTGATCGTTTCTTGTGAGTTCTCCACCTTCTTTCCTCAGCCTTATCACCTGGTCCTTGACTGTTGTCTTCCTCCTAATGCGGCTATACAGCAGTTTCGGGTCAGATTTGACTTTCGATGCTATGTCGTTTTCATACTGTCGCTGGGCCTCCCTCCTTATCTGTGCATACTCGTTTCTGTGTGTGTGTGTGTGTGTGTGTGTGTGTGTGTATGTGTGTGTGTGTGTGTGTGTGTGTTTGTGTGTGCGTTACTATTAAGCAACTCAGCTGCCAAACAGTGCTTTATATCCACAGCCATTTATTTATATATTTATTAAATTGAACGCTCATATTTTTGAGAAATTTCCTTAGCAACTCTAAGGCTGAATTCTTGAATGATTCTATATTTTTCACACTTTCCATTTACCTATTTGCCTGCCTTCCATTAATCATTCATTTTCTTGCTGAATCCCTCTACCTGTCCCTTGGTGCTTATTTCAGATGAGTCAAGTACAACTGCACTTCATACAATAAATGGTAAGCAATACCAATAAGTTGATATGTGCGACACTAGATGTCTTTATTGATGAAACGTTTCGCCTGCAACGTTTCATCAATATCTGTCGAATACAGAGATGACTTACAATCCTGGAGATGACATTTCGTCCGCTGGCTCCAGGATTTTAATTCATCTGTAACTGTCTAATGAAGTCTACAATCCAGGTGAAAATTTTCATCAATAAAGATATTTAGTGTTTCATTTGTGTCTTATCAATAATGATACCCGGTGTTGATTGGATATTCCTATCAGTTTCTTTCCCTAATCAGTATCTGAGAACCTCTTCACATTCTTCTCTTCGAAGGTTCCTTGATACTGGTAAAGGGCTCTTGATCCAAGGAATTGGCGCTGTCTTCCCCTTGAATCAAGTCTGTTGACATCCCACTACAGTAACTTGGATCAAGAACGTTTCACCCCACTATGGTACCTCTCCCCCGAATGGGACAAATATCTGTATGGCTAATTTGCATATATAAAATGGTACTCACGGATTCTGCACACGTTCTTTCAGTGATGTTTTTTTCTGCATGTCACCTTGCTATATGCAAATCAGATACATTTTTCACGTTTGTCTTTATTTTGTCTGTAAAGTAAGTTTTTACATTGGTTGGTCATTTTTTTTTTGTAGGTAGGAATAAGCATTGACCAGTGTACATGGATGCAGGAGCACTATTTACCTCATTCTTCACATCAATTTCTACTGGGATTCGATTTCTACCTGATGCTTATTCTCCAGCATCAACCCATTCATTAGGGATGGAAAATTGTAGCAAGATTTACCCTTTTCATTTGCTCCTTAAGTTACTACTAAAATTCTTTTCTAAAGCCGCTCTTCGCGTCATTTTCTATAACATTACATAACCCATAGTTATTTTTATTTTAAAGTTTACGCGTAACTAATGCAGGAATTGCTTATAACTAAACCCTTCGAGGTCTCAGTGTGTAATTACCCTCTTTACATACCTGTCATCTGTAATATGAAATATGTTTTTTTTGTTTTGTTTTTTACAACCATCATCCTCTAACAAGTCTTGTCTCATCGTTCTTCTTTCTCAAACAATTATTTAAATATGTAAGGGGGTAAGAAGAAAAAGGAGGAATGGAGAATGGAATGAGTAGCACCACTATAGAAATAATTACCGTATTTCACACAGCTATTAGCTAGAAATTCACAGAGGAAAACGATAAGACAATACCCAGTCGAAGGAAATGTTTGCGTGTTCTAAAGCCGACACTAAATATCATCCAGATTAGCACCTTTGACACGTTAAAATTCCCAGAGAAGCTGAACACACAAATCAGCTCGGCTAGTCGAGCTACCAGCCATGCTCTTTAATGACTCGAGATGGTATCGCATAGAGTATTATTTGGTAAGATATGGTCGACCGCTATAGTAGAAAAAACAGTGGACCATAATGTTAAATGGGAAATTATCTGAATGGTTGGGCGTAAAAAGACGGGGTTCCTGAGGGACTTTTTCTTGGGCTCCACTCTCTTCCTAATCTAAGGTAGCCTTAAACACATTCGTACCCTTGATGACGTGTTATTAAGAGTTGATTTAGCATTAACATGCATGTGTATTGGGTGTATTTCAATGCAGATTAAAATGAAATAAGAGACTACGAAGAAACCTTATTCAAACTTTGAGGATACCGGAGAAATCTGATGCATTTAAAGAAGAAGAACAAACCTTTGAAATGCAAGGTGATTTAGAAATAAACAGTTTGAAAAAACTCTTCAATTAAACATACAAACAGAGATTGACCAACAAACTTTCAAAATGGAGCCCAAGTGCCTTGTTCCTTTTGGTTTAGAATTAGAGTGAATGGTGAAAGTGATTCAGTTTGATATTTCAACAATGTATGCTGGAACCCCAAAGCCTAATCATAGAACAGCCAAATAAACTGATCAACCTCCCCGCCTGACTACCTGACTTGTATATCCAGAGTCTATTGGCAGGATCCTAGTGAGCGTCAAATTACACAAAAATAATTATTCCTAGCAGTGTTAACCAGTATACTTGGTATTAAGTTTCTCCAAAATATTCGCAAACGTTAACATTTTATCAAGAATTTCAACTTTTATAAAAGCAATCTGAAATCTTAAGTTCTTCCTTGGCATGTCGTTTATAAATTCACACTTTTCAATGTGGTCTTCATTTTGTTTTCTTCTGGCTGTGACATGAGGAAGTGCAGAATAGGAACGGAGCCTTTTACTGTACAATAAGCTAACACTATTACCTTACCTTATCTAAAAAAAAGATACCTCACTTTTCTGAAAAAAAAGAGAAGAGCTCACTAGATAGAAGTTTAGCCCATCTCAACAGCCATAATATAGACCGTAGGCTTTTGTGTTTCCTGTCCAATTTTTCGCCCTCTTCTACCCTTTGTCTCACCTTTATGAATAACAAAAAAAGCTGGCCACTAACTGCACCTGTGATTTCTCTCTCTCTTTAACTGATTCCACCAAAAACACTAGAAATTTTTTCACACACTCCATCAGCCTTATCAAACGTATTATTTTCAGTAATAATTACGATCAATAATGGTTCTCTTCTTACGAGCGTCTGATTGCAATGTGTATACACTTATCTTACACTTTTGGTGTTTATCAATGGTTCTTATTCCTGTAACATTTAACTGTCAGTTTAGGTCTATTTTGTGATCGGGTGGCGGGGGCAATGATTCCCGGAACTATTTGCAGACGAGAAATAACGAACCGACAACTTACCCCCAAAAAAATATTGATGAAAGATGGACAGTGTTTGTGTTCATCCTGGATCATTTTAAGAACTGTGACAGAGAGCACTGTAGCAGTCACAGCAACACTCACATCAGAAGCTACAGCAGCAGCTACATGAGCTTTACAGATATAGTGGAAGTTGACCTTGAGTGAGAGAGGATGATTTGCGGATCAAGTTGATCCGACCACCATTGCTACGTCCACTCTGCAGCCTGGGTGGTGCTTCCTAGGAGATAAGACTCTTGGCATGTGATCCTAAGAGACACGACTCTCCTACAAGACACGACTTTCGTAGGATATAATGCTAAGAGATGTCTTTCCCCAGGCTATGATGACTGAACTATCCGCAGCACCAGTCTTGACAAACACCACGGTACTATTCACAACATCAGCCTTGACAGACACCACCGTACTATCCACAGCACCAACTTTGACAAAGACCATCGTACTATCCACAGCACCAGCCTTGACAAACACCACCGTACTATCCACAGCACCAACCTTGACAGACACCACGGTACTATCCACAGCACCAGCCTTGACTGCCAGCACCGTACTATCCAGTGATCGCTGGTGAACGAGAGGCTCGTCAATAACCCCAGCGCTAGATAACAAGAGACAGCCTCTATTACTTTAATGGTTGAGTGTGTCGTTTGTCTGAGGGAGAAATAAGAGGTGGTGGAGGAGGTTGTTCTTGCTGGTGTATTTGCCACCTGCAGTCATGCAACACACCCGTCCAATTGTTGCTCAACATCGTAGGGTGCAATTACAAAATTAGATTAAGTTTACGACACGAAATTGATCTTTGAGTAACGTGTGGATTTGAAGGCAACTGATTATTGTTATTTATATTATTGTATTATTATTATTATTATTATTATTATTATTATTATTATTATTATTATTATTATTATTCATGGGAAACGCTAAATCTGAAAGGGATCACACAGTGCGTGGGGAATGAGAGGTAATCAGATTTGATCCGAGGAAGGGGGACAGTAGCTGAAACTCCTAGGATCAAGAGCCCTTAACAGAATCGACATGCCCCCATTACTCCTCCCCCCATTATTAGGGACAAACATTGGCATCTGTGATTCTTAAGTAGCCTTGATAATGACATATGAATCCTACGCTTGTTAAGGCAAACTTGTTCGGCGCAACGCTTGTATAATGTATAGGTGTTTACTGGCATACACTATACGCAGCATTCTTTACCCTACGCCTGTTAACGTAAATACGCTACGTAGAACATTGTATAATGTAAGGGCCTAATGAGCAGTGGTGTGACGGGTACTGGGATCCTCTCTGGGCTGCTCTTCCCGTCTGCCAATGCAGAAATTATAGGCCATAACTCCGTCCCTATCAATTAACTTTACTCGCAGCGCTCCCGTGTCGAATATTATCTCTATAATTTACAAAAAAAAAAATGCCGTGTCTCGTATAAAATATCCATCTAGTATCTTTTAATGACGTTTATGTATCCTTATTACCCGAATATATAGGCAGAACCACCAGCTGTGCTGTGTGGTGTGAACAAGACTTCCCACGTGGGTTCAGACAGATGGATTCGGTGATTTGTAAACAGGAATGCTGTGCAATGCTCAGAATTATTCAGAAAAAACCTTCTGGAAACAATGTATCAAGATACGGCAACAATGATTTAACAAATCCACTCTGTCTTGTTATTGTTCTTGTTGCTGCTTTTGTTACACCTGTCATCGAAAATGAGCTGACATGGGTCTTTGTCATATGACGATCGTTCATTGATGTCGGTGGTCCGATGATGGAGCAGTAGTGGTTGTCATATTGAAGAAACGCTTTGACAGCGTAGGTAACTCAGCACTCACAGCCATAACAAATTTATATACATCTCTCTCTTTCTCACACACGCAATAAAAGCAAGGAACACAAACACTCAACATAACCCTATTTCGGAGTCGAGGAGACACACAGGCGTGTGTGTTGCTACTGAAGGTGGCGTTACTAACACACGTCAGAATAAAACCACATGACAAGTCATTTATCTCGTATGAAAATTAAATGTGAAGAATATTTGTTAAAACTCTCAGATATCAAGTATGTTCCTTTAGTTTGGCTGACGGTGAGAATAACAAATCCGTCTCAGACTTGTAGCACTCCTTACGCTGAATAATATTAATAATCTTTATTTCTACAAGTACATGATACAACTTATACGGATCCATACGGGTTTGCATTCACAAATAATTATAAATTCAAAAAAATCAAACACGCCAAGCGTGTTCTATTCATAAAAATGCTTTAAAAATTATCGGTCTCTTTACCTCTGCATCAAATTTTTTTGGAAGGAATGCTGTAATAGTCAAGACGAAGAATGAATTATCTGGAAGGAGTGGAAGGAGGGAGGAGGCAAGGAGGTAAGAGCCTCGTTTAATTGGTTTAATTAAACGCTTAACTGCCGGAGCCCGGCGAAGCATTTTGCATAAATGCATTCAAGCGTCATTAAAATTTGGCTGTTAAACACGGCCGGTTAAGACAATCATCCCGGTGTTGCTTAATATATCCATCAATCACCCAGTGGTGTGCCTTGACCACTTGGGCTCTACCATAGGTTCCTGTCTGCCGGTGCAGAACACTGCTGTAAACAAGACGTAACACTAGACTTGCAGAAGTGGGGAGATTTATAACGCACTAGTCAACATTTATGCTTCAGCTGGGTAAATATGTCTGAATGATACTCTAGAAGTGACATTAGTTAGTGTGATATTGCGACTTGTACATATAACTAAATCACGAAATGAAAATGGAAATAAGCGACGTTTCGGTCAGTCCTAGACCATTATAAGTGGTGACCGATAATTGTCGAGGAGAAATAGAAACTGCGTCAAATTTAATTACCGCTGGAGGACCGGTTGTGAACTGCTCCAGCCAGGGAGCTGTAGCTTTTATTCCTCCTGTGGTTGATAATTCAGACATTTCTTTTGTGTTATTATCTTCTCTTTAAGTATTTCACACATTTTAGTTTTCAAACCTGTTGAACGATTTCAAAGTAAAAAATTAGATACATCTTTTAAAACTTTTCTTGTGGGCCTACAGATAGGCGTATTTATGTATGCCTAAGGAATTCGTTCACCTCGTTTTCTTCATAGGCATATTAAATAATTTAGCCCCCAAAATTGCACCTTGTTCTCCCTCAAAGTTCCTCACCAGACGAGCCTGGCCCATGGCCGGGCTTCGAGAGAAGTGAAACTCTCGAAACTCTTCAAAGGTATTTCAAAGGAACCTCAGTTGGCGTTGTAAAAGAAATCACTCGCATGTTATGAAGGAAATACAGACAAAAAAAAATCATTCCTCCGACTGTCATTTCAATATTTGACTTTCGTGATTGACGATGCCATAAAACCAGCAATATTCATTGTAAATTTTGTCGTAACGAGTAATGTAAGCTTTTATAAGCTGGTTGGTTACAGTTGCGGTGTGTTGGATGCAGCTCAAATAACAGGTAAGCTGAAATTGACATGTAGCGAGGCATTATGTAAAAAAAAAAAAAACTCGAAGCCCCGTATTTACACTGGATTCTGGAACAAGGTGAGAGGGATAGTTAGGATGCATGTTACATAGTCTTGTGGGAGTAGCAGCCAGTGAACTACCCGAGAGCACCGGTTATTCTACTTCGAAGAACTCGATTTTAAAAAGTACGAAATAATGTTACTCTTTCTTCTACTGCTACCACTACTGATACAAGGACGATTACTATTAATACTGCCACCACCACTACTACTACTACTACTATTACCACTTCTACCAAAACAATTACTACTATCTTACTGGTGCTATTACTTCTCTTGTTACTATTACAACTTCGATTACTACTACTACTGCTATTACAACTACTACTAATAATACAAATACTATTACTACTACTACTAATACAAATCTACTAGCACTACTACTACTACTACTACTACTAATAATAATAATAATAATAATAATAATAATAATAATAATAATAATTAGCCTGGTCTAGAGACTTTATCCACACTTGTGTGTGTACTTTGCGACAGTCCGACAACCTTCTTTGAAGGATATTAGTAAATACGAGGTGAATCTACGACCGAGAAACTGTAACAAGCTAACAACGAAATTACAGATGCATATCAGATATAATGAACAGGAATTTGCTTCGAGAGGCAGACGTGGAATTCGTGGAACTGTAACTCTGAAGTCTAGGGTAAGATACTACGTAGGAACCCAAGATAAATCGTAATAAACGAATGTTAAAAAATAAACAAGAGGGACTAGAACCTGGGTTCTTGTATATACCAGGCTCAACGCTGTAACCACGCAACTGTGGAGCTTACAACATTATAATTTCACACCCAGCACAACTGTGACTTAGGTATCACGGGTCATAGTTGTGTTAGTTGTAAAGTGATCCTATTTTAAGCTATTTTGAGTAATTTTAGAAATTTATTATTGCCACTGCCCTCTTCTGTCATGGGTCAAATTTGAGTATCTCCTATTCCATAGGAGGTATATGACCTAATGCGTTTTAGCTCCTTCACTTGAAAAATATAATAGTGTATCTTTTTATAGTGATGGGGGATTATTCACTGGCTTCATT
>NC_069447.1:25946190-25948690 GCF_026875155.1 Cherax quadricarinatus | reverse complement strand
CTTATTTGCTGTCACCATGTCATAGAACTCCAGTAGGTTTGTGACACAGGATTTCCCGTCCCGAAACCATGCTGGCTCCCTTTTGATGAGATCATTCCTTTCTAGGTGTTCCACCACTCTTCTCCTGATAATCTTCCCCCATGATTTTGCATACTATACATGTCAGTGACATTTGGTCTGTAGTTTAATGCTTAAATGCTGTCTCCTTTTTTAAAAGAATGGGACTACATTTGCTGTCTCCATGCCTCAGGCAATCTCCCTGTTTCGATAGATGTATTGAATATTGTTGTTAGGGGTACACATAGCGCCTCTGCCCCCTCTCTCAATACCCATGGGGAGATGTAATCTGGCCCCCATTGCCTTTGAGGTATCTAGCTCACTCAGAAGCCTCTTCACATCTTCCTCGGTTTGTGTGCACTGTGTCCAGCACTTGGTGGTTTTGCCCCACCTCCCCCGTCTTTCTGGAGCCCCCTTCTGTCTCCTCTGTGAACACTTCTTTGAATCTCTTGTTTGAGTTCTTCACATATTTCCCCGGGTCATTTCCTGTTGTCCTCTCCTCCTTCCTTCCTTACCTGATTACCTGGTCCTTGACTGTTGTTTTCCTCCTGATGTGGCTGTACAACAGTTTCGGGTCAGATTTTGGCTTTCGCTGCTATGTCATTTTCATATTGTCTTTGGGCCTCCCTCTTTATCTGTCTTTATTCATTTCTGGCTCTACGACTGTTCTCCTATTCTCCTGGGTCCTTTGCCTTCTATTTTCTTCCATTCCCTAGCACACTTGGTTTTTGCCTCCCTCACCTTTGGGTAAACCATGGCTCATCCTGGCTTTTTCATTACCCCTGTACCCTTGGGTACAAACCTCCCCCTCAGCCTCCTTGCATTTTATTGCTACATATTCCATCATCCCCATTAACTGGTTTCCCTCCCATTTTCTCTGTCCCACTGAACCCCGTTCAGGTAGTTCCTCTTTTCCTGTGTAGTCCCCTTTCTTGTAGTTTGGCTTCATTCGTCCGGGCCCTTCCTGCTTCCCTCCACTTGTAGCCTACTGTTATTCGAAGCTTACAACCACATGGTCACTGGCCCCAAGGGGTCTTTCATATGTGAAGTCCTCGATATCGGGCACTACTGAAGGTAAAATACTAAGTCCAGCCTTGCTGGTTCATCCTCTCCTCTCCTCTGTAGTGTCCCTTAACGTGTTGGTACATGAATTCTCCAGTACCCCCCTCCATCATCTTAGCCCTCCAAGATCTTGGCCCCCATGTGGTCCAAGTTCTCCCCAAACTATCTCCTTTTGGTTAAAGTCACCCATGATCAGGAGCTTTGCCCTGCATGCATGAGCTCTTTCGGCCACTCTTAGCCAGTGTGTCAACCACGCTCTATTGCTCTCCCTCGTACTCTTGCCTTGGCCTCCTGCTGTTCTGTGGTGGGTTATACATCACTGCTATTACCACCTTGGGACCTCCAGAGTGAAGTGTTCCCACTATGTAATCACTTTCTTCTCCGCTATCTTCTCTCTCTCCCGCTCATCAAAATTCCAGCGATTTTTGATCAGCAACGCCACCTCCTCCACCCCCCCTGTTCCCTCTGTCTTCCCAGGATTTGGTATCCCGTTGGAAAGATGGCATCTGTTATCATACCTGTAAGCTTGGTTTCTGTGAGAGCTATGATGTCCGGTGATGCTTCTTTGACTCTTCTTGCCACTCCTCCCACTTATTTGTTATTCCATCAGGTTTGTGTACCATACCTTCAGTTTCCTTTCCAACACTGTGGGTTTTGGGGGCCTGTGAGGGTGGGAACCTGGTGGCATAATGTGGGGTTCTATAGCTTGGTGTTGGTGGAGGCTGTGGGTATGGATTGTAGGGGGTGTTGGGATGGTGTGATAGGTTGTATGGTTCTGAGAGTAGTTGTGTGTGTGCTTGCCCTTGCTGTTCTGTCCTGCTCTGACTGAAACCCCTGCCCGGTTCCCTCCTTGTCTCTTTTCCTAGCTCCTTTCGCTTTTTTGTCCTCCCCCCTCAGCTGCTGTCGTTCTGATTTTGTTCTGTCTCTGTCTAGGAACACCCTCTTGTACTCTTCGAGTATTTCAATCGTGGTTTCTCTTGGAGGATCCTGTTCCGCACTGTTTCCGTCCTGAGAATCACTTGATTGGTCGGTTTCTCACCTTCGGTTTCCCCCCTTCTTGGGAAATTTACAAACTCGTCCCTCCCTTTACCTATTTCTGTTATGATTTTTCATCTCCTCATTTTTTCCTGCTTCCTTCAGTGTGTGTCCCTTTCCTCTCTTCCTAAGCCTGGATAAACACTGATTTTGCCTTTTTCCTCGCATTGCCTCACCCTCTGTGCCTGTTCCTGCCTTTTAGTTCTTTCTCCCTTGATTTTTTCCAGTGGCTCTTGATAGCCTTTTTGGGCCCCAGCATCGGGCCTAAACACCTCTCTCGCAACCATTGATTTTTCCATTCACTCCTTGGGCCTCCTTGGCGATTGATGTGACCTTAGCATAATTC
>NC_069447.1:25858690-25941190 GCF_026875155.1 Cherax quadricarinatus | reverse complement strand
CTTCCTGCTTCTCCCTGTGTGTGTGTGTGTGTGTGTGTGTGTGTGTGTGTGTGTGTGTGTGTGTGTGTGTGTGTGTGTGTGTGTGTGTGTGTGTGTGTGCGTGTGTGTATGTGGTGTGTGTGTGTGTGTGTGTGTGTGTGTGTGTGTGTGTGTGTGTGTGTGTGTGTGTGTGTGTGAGTGTGTGTGTGTGCGTGTGTGTGTGCGTGCGTGTGCATCAATAATCCCAACATTAAACGATGATACTCACTATAGTTACGTTGCCCCTCTAAGGAGCGGGGGAGGGGGGTACCTTGATGCTGCTGGGGGGCTCTTGATCCAAGGAATTACAGCTACTCTCACTCTCCTTGTATTAAACCTGATTACCTTCCCATTCACTAGGTACTGCATGATCCCTATAATTTAACACTTCTCGTAATTATGCTACTACTTCTAACAACAACAACAACAACAATGAATTTAATAAAATTAACAACAACAATAATTTTAAAAATAACAATAAAGTGATTATTTTGATAGTGAAAAAATTTATACAACACACCCAGAGGATTAGGTTTTTATTATTCCAGCCTCGGTATTCTTACTTCCAGAATTGTTCCAGCTACGGTATTGTTATTCTGTGCATTGTTCCAGTCACAGTATTTTTTTTTAAGTCTTCTTCATACAGTATTATCATGCATCGTATTTTCACCCAATTCTGATTCGCATTGAATTATCGTTACAATCTACGAGTCACTAATGTCAGGTTTATCTCCCTTTGGGCAGGTTCCTGTTTTTTCTCAGTTTTAGCATTTTAGGAAAAACGAAGAAAAATGTTCATTGTCGGTTTAGCTATCGTAAATGTTTGTGTTATCGTGTGCTGTCAGTCGACATTCAGGAAACGCTTTTTTCTTTTTCTTTGTTTTCCCCTCTCCCTCTTTCTTTTCCTTTTTGTGAGTCGTTTTCTGTATCTAACGATTTATTACTCTGCCATCCAATTATCTCCATCAAGTTTCTTTTCTTCCCCTATTATTTCACTGTTGTTTTTTCTTTCTTTCCCTTCTCGTTATTTCCCTATCTTGTCACTTCTTCCGCTATCTTATTATATCCCTGTCTTGTTATTTCTTTCCCTACTTACCGCTTTTCCCTGTCATATTCTGGATCTCATGTCAGCATCAACAGTGAGTCCAGATCATTTAATTCTATCTAGACTAAAATACTGACGCTCTTTAAATGTTTTGAATCCATCTGTGGACATTAAGGTAAGTGATACATTATGCAGTTAACGAAGGAAGATACAGCAAGTGTGTGTGAGTGAGAAAGAGAGATAGAGAGAGAGAGAGGGGGGGTGGGGGTAACAGCTCTTAGCTTCTAAATAAAGTTACGATCTCTTAACCTTGTACAATCCTTGTGTAAAAGAGAGAGAGAGAAACAGACAGACAGAGAGACAGTGAGAGACGGAGACGGAGAGTGAGAGACAGCCATCCAGTCATGCCAGAGGAGGAGTGTCCTATTTGAAATGCCAAAAAAATAAGTCTTTAAGAAAACAAGCGGGTCTTCTCCGTATCAGAACAAGCGTGTAAGTCTCCTGAGTTGAACAATGCAGTCTAAAAGTTAAGAAACAGCGTCGTTGAAATCCTCCAAAGGTAATATCCCAAAGTCTTGGCCAATGTTTCATCTTGACCGTAAAGGTCAAGTCGAGACACTCCTTCCTGAACGCAAGTGCAAGGATGACCAGAAAATGACGTTTCTTACTGCCCCCGCCTCTAAAATCCTTGTGAAATAAAAAAAATACACTAAGTCTTTCCTTATGCGTGTTAGGGAGCGCTTGTGTGCGACTGAAGAGAAGCAAAATATTCCTACTCTGCCTTCGTACGTATTTGGGATGAGTCTGCAAGTAACAAAACTGGATTTCTAGATATTTTAACTCGCACAATCCATTAAGATATAAAAACAATTATTTGAAAATTATATTTGAACGATCGTCGCGAGCTTTCCGTCGTGCGAAGCGGATGAGGCTTTTCAAAATTATAAGCTACTTGCAACATCCCATTTCTGGAAGAGTGTCTCGTAGAGCCAATAACCACAAACGGGACACTATATACCATGACCCAAAAGGATAACCGTCATTAAATGCAATTAATTTTATCCTTCGTCGGGCTTTAGGATGCATTTTAATGAGGCTTCGAGAGAGTCGTCATATGGCAACAAGCAAACTTCAGGAGACACTCTCCAATTTCCTTGAAGCTCAAAACAACACCGCCACACTTTGAACTTGTCTTATTAGCAAGACTGACGTTCGGGGAATTTTCCCTGGATTTATTGAATCTTAATGAGCCTTGGATTTGTTGGAATTCAATGAGCCTTGGGCTTGTTGAATCTCAAAACCTTACAAACCCAGGGCTTAGGAATATCATTTCAGAATTACCTGTCGACGACTTCTACTGGCTCCTGTGTTACAATCGTCAGTATTCGACTTAAAATGGTTGTTTGGCAGGCGAAATGCTTCATTAATAAAGGAACCCGAATGTTCCAAAACTGTTGCACATTATTTTGTCAGAAAGTCCCCAGAGTGACCTTAGGGTCCTACCAACATTTGCCAAAGGTCATTTGGGATTCAGTTTTTCCCTCAGCGAACCCAAGTTAGGAGTCAGTACATGTATTTTAATCCAACCGTTTCATAACCTACTGAAGTTTATTGGCAGTTTTACACTACTTTGATTACCCTAAAGAAACAAGTTTAGGGAATTGATTCTTTCTTCAAAGGGTTTAGTTTTCAATGATAGAGAGAGATAATAATTATCTATATTATTCTTTCAAATCCGCTTGAAAATGGCCACCTGTGTTTGACACATTACTATGCATTCGCTAAAATTGTTAGTTAAAATGCGTAATTGTTGTATTTTATGTATATTAAAAATATTTAGCCTGAATTTTTCCGAGATGTTAAGCTCCTTGTTATTTTCAGTTTGGCAGGTTTATTTACAGATTTATTCAAGCAGTCTGCGACATTAAGACGCGAAAACTCTGCGAGAAAAGACTCACAAAACTTTTCGAGATACCCTCTGACTACAGGATATATTATAATGAATCACCTGATACTATCTTAGCACCAGACATTCAGCATCCGAGCAATGATGCAACCTGTGTGGAGTTTCTGGTGGCGACCTTAGTGACATTATATCTTGTTGATATCTCCTAAACTCGTGTTTCCGCTTTGATAATAGAACACTGTCTTATGGCTAACACAGCAAATAAATATATGAGCTTTTCGTACACACACAAACATCATTTCTGGTGGATAAAATAATTTGAAATTAATACAAAAAATACATTTTTCTTTACACATATGTATAGTTTTCCACAAATGTAATTTTCGCATAAATGGTTAATTTTTTTTAAATTCATATGATATTAAAACAAAAAGGCTGGTACACGACGAGTCAAAAAAAACTGGACTTGAAAGAGTAGACTTGATGTGAGGTCCACCGTACGCAGCGTAAAGACTAATTTTAAGGGAACCCATAATAAGAAACGTAACCCGGAGGAAGCAATTGTATACCAGATCGTCTCGAGAGAGGTACTTGTGGGGACCCTTCCCATGAAGAACCAGCATTAAGAACCTGTCATCACATTGCCAAAACCTAACAATCCGTCTTGTCCTAGTCAGAGCGCAGGAAGAGAAAATTCATTACGTATCTGAAGACACCAATTTTGAAGGATTCGTGGGTCGTTGTGACGTGTAACAAGAAAAACTGATCTCCTGGGTGGTACGAGGGAGCAAGAAGGAATGTAAGTGTGATGGTGGTTTGGCACTGTGTTGACAGACAGAATTGTTCCAGCAACAGTATTGTGACTTTTATTCTACTTTGTCTGGGCTACATTTCACGATCGAAAAGGATGAAACGTGCACAATATTATTTTATTATCAAAATTAGATATGTTAGGTAACAGTACACATGTGCAACTAATGAGTTCTTTTACCTAACATATTATCGGTAATTCTACCAACATTATTGTAAAATTAGATTTGCCAGAGTGTGAGGCTTCCCAGAGCACTAGGATGTTTTGTTGAACTGTTTACATAAGTCACTCATGAAGCAAGATTGGTATTGATCTTATGTGCCAGGCAGGATGGTTTTTCTATCATACTCCATCATGCAGAGCGATTTTCCTTTCGTACTTAATCATGCATGATGATTTTCCTGTCACACTGTCGCGCAGGATGGGTTTCCTTTTCTTGCCAAAGTTCATCACGAAGGATGGTTTTTTCCTGTCATAGTTCAACACGCAGGATATTTTTCCTGTCATAGCTCATCACGCAGGATATTTTTCTTTGTCATAGTTCATCATGCAGGATATTTTTCCTGTCATAGCTCATCACGCAGGATATTTTTCCTGTCATAGTTCATCACGCAGGATATTTTTCCTGTCATAGCTCATCACGCAGGATATTTTCCCTGTCATAGTTCATCACGCAGGATATTTTTCCTGTCATAGCTCATCACGCAGGATATTTTCCCTGTCATAGTTCATCACGCAGGATATTTTTCCTGTCATAGCTCATCACGCAGGATATTTTTCATAGCATAATCCAACGTGAATGTTGATTGGTTTTCTTCGCAAATTCCATTTCACATGTGTACTAAATAAAAAATTAATTTATCAGCCTTAGCTTGGGGACTTCAGAAAAGCAATCTTTCAGGTTTAGCACTTATTATTATTATTATTATTATTATTATTATTATTATTATTATTATTATTATTATTATTATTATTAAAAAGTAGTGAGGACCTCGTCAAGCATTTCACTATGAGCTTAGTAGCAGTGCTGGAAATACTTTGACACTGGCATTACACTGAGACAATGCTTATAATTAAAATAATGATTTTTAAAGGGGTGGACTGGTAAGCCAACAGAAGTCTCCTTCAGATGACCAAAAGCTCTAGTTGTGGGTTTTCATATGACTAAGACCCGCGTCAGGAAACACTTGTCCTGTTTCCTGACAAATATAATAGTTACCCTGAAAAATCTACACCTCTTAAAATATAAACACTGATATATACACACCTCCCACAGTAAATACACTTATCTCTCACTGTATTATTATACACTGTTGCTAACAACGGCAATGTTCTTTTTTTGTTAGTTTATATTTCATCAACTGAATTAGTGCTGCGTGTGTAGCGAGCGTGAGACTATTGATAATGCGTACGTTACATGCGTAGGATAATTTGCTGTTAGGTGCGTTACATGCGTAATATATCCGGAGACTGTATCTGACCTCACTGATCCCGAGATGTTTTTGTTGTATTATTATTTTCCTGTTTATTATTATTATTGTTATTATTATTATTATTATTATTATTATTATTATTATTATTATTATTATTATTATTATTATCATCATTATTAGAAAGAGCTAAATTCACATAGGTTATATAACGCCTAGGAAATTGGAAGTAATCGGCAGGGAAGGGTAACTCCGGTTCCAGGAATGAAGAACCCTTCGCTATCATTCCCTTTTGAAGGGCATGCCGGACACAGTACTTCTGAAGTTTGTACCACCAACCTGAACTAAAATGTCAGGGCGGATCATTAACCTATCTCAGGACTCTCAATATTCTATACCACTTTTACTTTATAATGTTGCCTAATAAATCATTCGACAATCAGGTAAAATTATAATTTTAGAAAGTGATGGTTAAGAACCTTATCCCGCAGTGCTTGAAAAATGTATATAATAAAATTTCTGAAAAAAAAATATTCAGAGGCTAACTATCGGGTGTTGTACAATTCTCGAGGGAAAAAATTAAGCGCCCGAGTGTGTTACAAAGCAAAGTTACCTAGCTAGAATGTTTTACTAAACACTTAGAGCTGCTACTTAAGGTGTTGCCTGGCTTATATTTTTTTCAACAAATTGGCCGTATCCCACCGAGGCAGGGTGAGCTAAAAAGAAAAAAACAGTTTTTCTTTTTATATTTAGTAATTTATACAGAAGGGGTTACTAGCTCCTAGCTCCCGGCATTTTAGTCGACTCTTACGACACGCATGGCTTACGGAGGAAGAATTCTGTTCCACTTCCCCATGGAGATAGGAAATAAAGAAGAACAAGAACTATGAAGAAAATAGAAGAAAACCCAGGGGTATATATATATATATATATATATATATATATATATATATATATATATATATATATATATATATATATATATATATATATATATATATATATATGTATATGTATACATATATATATATATATATATATATATATATATATATATAATATATATATATACATTATATATATATGTATATATATATATATATATATATATATATATATATATATATATATATATATATATAATATATATATATATATATATATATATATATATATATATATATATATATATATAGACAGCAACCACCCAGGGAAGTACTACCGTCCTGCCAGATGACTGTGAAACAGAAACCTGTAACTGTTTTGCATGATGGTAGGATTGCTGGTGTCTTTTTCTGTCTCATAAACACGCTAGATAACAGGGATATCTTGCTACTCCAACTAACACTTTGGTCACACTTCACAGACACGCACATGCATATATATATATACATACATCTAGGTTTTTCTCCTTTTTCTACATAGCTCTTGTTCTTCTTTATTTCTTCTATTGTCCATGGGGAAGTGGAAAAGAATCTTTCCTCCGTAAGCCATGCGTGTCGTATGAGGCGACTAAAATGCCGGGAGCAATGGGCTAGTAACCCCTTCTCCTGTAGACATTTACTAAAAAAGAGAAGAAGAAAAACTTTATAAAACTGGGATGCTTGAATGTGCGTGGATGTAGTGCGGATGACAAGAAACAGATGATTGCTGATGTTATGAATGAAAAGAAGTTGGATGTCCTGGCCTTAAGCGAAACAAAGCTGAAGGGGGTATGGGAGTTTCGGTGGAGGGAAATAAATGGGATTAAATCTGGAGTATCTGAGAGAGTTAGAGCAAAGGAAAGGGTAGCAGTAATGTTTAATGATCAGTTATGGAAGGAGAAAAGAGAATATGAATGTGTAAATGCAAGAATTATGTGGATTAAAGTAAAGGTTGGATGCGAGAAGTGGGTCATAATAAGCGTGTATGCACCTGGAGAAGAGAGGAATGCAGAGGAGAGAGAGAGATTTTGGGAGATGTTAAGTGAATGTATAGCAGCCTTTGAACCAAGTGAGAGAGTAATTGTGGTAGGGGACCTGAATGCTAAATTAGGAGAAACTTTTAGAGAGGGTGTGGTAGGTAAGTTTGGGGTGCCAGGTGTAAATGATAATGGGAGCCCTTTGATTGAACTTTGTATAGAAAGGGGTTTAGTTATAGGTAATACATATTTTAAGAAAAAGAGGATAAATAAGTATACAAGATATGATGTAGGGCGAAATGACAGTAGTTTGTTGGATTATGTATTGGTAGATAAAAGACTGTTGAGTAGACTTCAGGATGTACATGTTTATAGAGGGGCCACAGATATATCAGATCACTTTCTAGTTGTAGCTACACTGAGAGTAAATGGTAGATGGGATACAAGGAGAATAGAAGCATCAGGGAAGAGAGAGGTGAAGGTTTATAAACTAAAAGAGGAGGCAGTTAGGGAAAGATATAAACAGCTATTGGAGGATAGATGGGCTAATGGGCAATGGGGTCGAAGAGGTATGGGGTAGGTTTAAAAATGTAGTGTTAGAGTGTTCAGCAGAAGTTTGTGGTTACAGGAAAGTGGGTGCGGGAGGGAAGAGGAGCGATTGGTGGAATGATGATGTAAAGAGAGTAGTAAGGGAGAAAAAGTTAGCATATGAGAAGTTTTTACAAAGTACAAGTGATGCAAGGAGGGAAGAGTATATGGAGAAAAAGAGAGAGGTTAAGATAGTGGTGAAGCAATGTAAAAAGAGAGCAAATGAGAGAGTGGGTGAGATGTTATCAACAAATAAGAAAAAGTTTTGGAGTGAGGTTAACAAGTTAAGGAAGCCTAGAGAACAAATGGATTTGTCAGTTAAAAATAGGAGAGGAGAGTTATTAAGTGGAGAGTTAGAGGTATTGGGAAGATGGAGGGAATATTTTGAGGAATTGTTAAATGTTGATGAAGATAGGGAAGCTGTGATTTCGTGTATAGGGCAAGGAGGAATAACATCTTGTAGGAGTGAGGAAGAGCCAGTTGTGAGTGTGGGGGAAGTTCGTGAGGCAGTAGGTAAAATGAAAGGGGGTAAGGCAGCCGGGATTGATAGGATAAAGATAGAAATGTTAAAAGCAGGTGGGGATATAGTTTTGGAGTGGTTAGTGCAATTATTTAATAAATGTATGGAAGAGGGTAAGGCACCTAGGGATTGGCAGAGAGCATGCATAGTTCCTTTGTATAAAGGCAAAGGGGACAAAAGAGAGTGCAAAAATTATAGGGGGATAAGTCTGTTGAGTATACCTGGTAAAGTGTATGGTAGAGTTATAATTGAAAGAATAAAAAGTAAGACTGAGAATAGGATAGCAGATGAACAAGGAGGCTTTAGGAAAGGTAGGGGGTGTGTGGACCAGGTGTTTACAGTGAAACATATAAGTGAACAGTATTTAGATAAGGCTAAAGAGGTCTTTGTGGCATTTATGGATTTGGAAAAGGCGTATGACAGGGTGGATAGGGGGGCAATGTGGCAGATGTTGCAGGTGTATGGTGTAGGAGGTAGGTTACTGAAAGCAGTGAAGAGTTTTTACGTGGATAGTGAGGCTCAAGTTAGAGTACATAGGAAAGAGGGAAATTATTTCCCAGTAAAAGTAGGCCTTAGACAAGGATGTGTGATGTCACCGTGGTTGTTTAATATATTTATAGATGGGGTTGTAAGAGAAGTAAATGCGAGGGTCTTGACAAGAGGCGTGGAGTTAAAAGATAAAGAATCACACATAAAGTGGGAGTTGTCACAGTTGCTCTTTGCTGATGACACTGTGCTCTTGGGAGATTCTGAAGAGAAGTTGCAGAGATTGGTGGATGAATTTGGTAGGGTGTGCAAAAGAAGAAAATTAAAAGTGAATACAGGAAAGAGTAAGGTTATGAGGATAACAAAAATATTAGGTGATGAAAGATTGGATATCAGATTGGAGGGAGAGAGTATGGAGGAGGTGAATGTATTCAGATATTTGGGAGTGGACGTGTCTATGAAGGATGAGGTGAATCATAGAATTGATGAGGGGAAAAGGGTGAGTGGTGCACTTAGGAGTCTGTGGAGACAAAGAACTTTGTCCTTGGAGGCAAAGAGGGGAATATATGAGAGTATAGTTTTACCAACACTCTTATATGGGTGTGAAGCATGGGTGATGAATGTTGCAGCGAGGAGAAGGCTGGAGGCAGTGGAGATGTCATGTCTGAGGGCAATGTGTGGTGTGAATATAATGCAGAGAATTCGTAGTTTGGAAGTTAGGAGGAGGTGCGGGATTACCAAAACTGTTGTCCAGAGGGCTGAGGAAGGGTTGTTGAGGTGGTTCGGACATGTAGAGAGAATGGAGCGAAACAGAATGACTTCAAGAGTGTATCAGTCTGTAGTGGAAGGAAGGCGGGGTAGGGGTCGGCCTAGGAAAGGTTGGAGGGAGGGGGGTAAAGGAGGTTTTGTGTGCGAGGGTCTTGGACTTCCAGCAGGCGTGCGTGAGCGTGTTTGATAGGAGTGAATGGAGACGAATGGTTTTTAATACTTGACGTGCTGTTGGAGTGTGAGCAAAGTAACATTTATGAAGGGGTTCAGGGAAACCGGCAGGCCGGACTTGAATCCTGGAGATGGGAAGTACAGTGCCTGCACTCTGAAGGAGGGGTGTTAATGTTGCAGTTTAAAAACTGTAGTGTAAGGCACCCTTCTGGCAAGACAGTGATGGAGTGAATGATGGTGAAAGTTTTTCTTTTTCGGGCCACCCTGCCTTGGTGGGAATCGGCCAGTGTGATAATAAAATAAAATAATATATATTATATATATATATATATATATATATATATATATATATATATATATATATATATATATATATATATATATATATATATATATATATATATTTATATATATATATATATATATATATATATATATATAATATATATATATATATAATATATATATATATATATATATATATATATATATATAATAACATTGCACTGATTGTAGACACACGGACAGTATGTCCTTCTCTCACACTTTTTGTCATCAAGTCTTGCTGCTGAACACTGCTGCAGTTCATATCTTCCTTACCTCGAGGGCAGTCATCAGTTGCCCTTGTAACAGGACATAGTATTGGTGCTCCAGTAATCACAGTCTGACACAACCTCGCCGCCTCAATTAAGGTGAGCGCTCACATGCAATCACCTAAAGCAATTCCAAATCATGCTCCACCGTAGTTACCTAGTTGTACTTACCTGCAGGGGTCGAGAGACAGCTCCTGGTCCCGCCATATAACCCATATCAACTAATTTTTACTGATTTCAAACCATCGTGACTCGATCATATCTTCTCTTGTTTGCTTTTGTGTGCTGTGGGAAATGTTTGTCATATTTTCTCCTCAAAGAATGAGTTGGTGACCTAACGTAGCTCATACAAAAAAGATGTATTTGAAAAAATAAAATATACAGCATAATTCCTTGATTTTCCCATTTGTTTAATTTGCAGACATGCCAAAGTATTTTTTAAGGGAAAAGAAATTCAGAATGCAGTAACCACTAGCTAATTAAAATTCAAGTAGGCTCATTTTAAGCCCCTCGATTAAAATGCTCTTACACATCTCCCTCATCTGAACTCAATAAACCCCTTTCTCTCAGCATATAAACCAGTCAGTGCATCTCAAAATTTCCTGACTGTGAAACATCGACATCCCTTTAAAACCTAAACAAAAATGCTGCAAAACCGTAGCTGGAACCATTCCAGCACGAGCCGTAACATCATCCAGCTTTCTTTTCCAGTGTGAGTTATTTGTGGAAAAATATGTCCTAAAATCATTCCAGTGTGGAATCCTGAGGAGGGATCAGTAGAACATCAGTAAGAACTGGAACTGCTGCTGCTTTGGCATATGCTCATTAGAGAACCCTTCGCCGAGATGCGCAGATACAGTGAATCACAAAACACAATTGGATAATAAGGGATAACAGGGAATTAAGTGAGAGGTGTAACATGAAACTAAATAAGTCCCTCTCGTATGGCGCATTCCTCCTTGGTACACTTTATCGATTTAGTTTTTTTTCCCTATGGTCTAGTGTAATACTTGATTAAATTTTGTATCGTTTAAATGTATTCGTTCCACTCTCATTCTTACGAATTTGTTGAAAATTGAGCCCTGGGCAGCAGGGTATGAAATTTTAATAATTTAAGACCAATACTGTGGCTGGAACAATACACAAATAACCCGCACATATGAAATGAAAGCTTACGGTGATGTTTCAGTCTGACTTGGACCATCTACAAGTCATTTGATGGTTCAAGTCTGACCGAAACGTCGCCGCAAGCTTCTCTCTCCTATGTATGGGTTATTTGTGTATTGAATCATGTGATTACTTGCAGTGACCTCAGTGATTACCCAATAGGTGAAATAGATTATGTAAACCAAAGAAAATGTGCTTGAAACCCTTGTGTATATATATCTCTTGCGGTTACAAACGTCTTTTGTTGACATTGTTGACGAATGAACCACGTCGCCTTGTCAGCAGGTACTTTGATAATGTGACAACAGTACCTGGATAGTTGATGTTTACGCCACACAGCAACGCTATTATTAGCCAACATAGACGCATCAAAATACCTCCCTTGTTTGCAGCGCACCTTTTATGTCCTATGTTGAATCATCCTCTTTTTAACGTGATCAGTATGGCTTTATTCATCGAAGTCATGTTATATGTGTTTACATCGCGTAGACACGGGCTCTAACACGTCTCAGACATTTAAATAGCATGTCGACATATCTGACATGGCTGTCTTTGAAGCAAAGAGTTTTTGCAGACAATAACCTTCACATTATACAAGCAAATATCTCAACAGTCTACGCGTTGCCTCATAATTTTTTTCCTTTCATTTGTTTTTACAAATCGGTAAATCTTCTGTATTTGAAGATTAAAAAAATCACAATACCGTGGCTGAGTCAATTCGTTAAAAAAAAAGCCCTTAACTTTTTCTCGCCCAATTGTGGCTCGACAATGGTCCAAAACGTCGTCATAAAGTTCCTAGGTGTAGTTTTACGTAAATGTTGCGGATGTAAAGTGTATCGATGCATCATGTTTACGCAAACGGATCACCAGGAAGGAAAAAAAAAGGTGACAGTATGCAATTTAGCCACTTTGAGAGTGAATTATATTGCAAAGGCTTTCATGATCCCTCAATCACATTATCAAGGAATAATAATGGGAACAAGTGAGTCCGTTGCTATTCCTTGAGAATGTAAATGAGAGATCGCGAAAACAAGTCGAATTTAATTGCCTTTCAACAGGGTTTAATTGCGTATCGGTTTAATGTTCTAGAGTACGAGAGGATTTTCTTAAGTCCCTCGTTACTTGTTTTGAAGTGATGAATTATGAAGTAATGTGTTGTAGTTATTCTTCGTGTACTGAAGGAGTTTTAACTAGCGTAGAAAACAGCGACGTAATTCATTGAATCTCTGATGACAGTTAGCAGCTTTGTGAAGAACAGAAGCTACAATATCGTGGCTGGAAAAATTCACAACTAACCTTCAAGAGAAAACGCTTGATCTGATGATGGTCCAGGATGGATCGAAACGTCGTTCATAATGGTCCAAGCAGACCGAAAAAAACGTCATCCTATTTCGATTTCCAGTTTGTTTCAGACTTTCATGTCATATCGGTCCGTCCACGAAGGCTTGCTGAGAGCATCGCTCCGTCCATCAAACTTCACTGAACTGCAAAACTTCGACAGCCATATCACCCTGTCGTCAGCCATCCTGACTAACCAAATTACACCCTCATCTGATACGTCAGGTGGATCGAACGAGTGGAAAGCAGCTGTCAAGATCAGCTGTTGAGGAGATGGACATACAATAACACTCTCGAGTCGCCGTGTGCAGCAGAGCATGATAGGAGTGTCGGGAATGCTTTCATCATCCTTTTACTTCCTGAACATTAGCGTCGTCATCATCCGACCATCATTCCATTTGCCATTTCCTAAAGACCATTTGATTTTCATTCGTTACCTGAAGTATATTGAATTTAACATCCATTAAATGAAGGACATTAGTCTTTGTCCTTTAAGGATAAAAAGGCACAATACCGTGGCTACAATGCACAGATAACGCACTTGGAGTAACTAGTAAAGATGGGAATTACTGTTGGTTAAGATACTCTTGCGGGAAGAGTATGGGGTGAGGAATGACCATCATCCCCACCACCGTCGTTTTTCTCACAAGTCATTACGTACAACCCGTACTGAGGAATGAGACAGAATGCAGGAATGAGACACTTCGTATCTCATTCCTGCAAAGCCTGCTTTGCAGGCGAAGCGTCTCTCGGGTAAAGATACTCAGATTTTTGCGCATGTCTCTTGTTCATAAATTTGTTGGTATTTGATGCCTTTAATTTAATCGTAACTCGTTCCCACTACACATCGTTCATTTTCTAAAGGATTTAGGTTTATTTCTGAACGATCTACGCCACTTATGAGAATTAGCCATTTTAATTTTGCTATTTTGCGTTAGTTTAGCATTAAATAATGTATTTACGACTAATAGTAAAATCATATAAATGAGGGGAACGGTGCAGAGAAAATACACACGATACACTCACGGCCTAATTCATTAGCAAACAAACGCTTCTGAGCTATGGTATGAGAGCGGACAGCGGGGGCGATGCTCCCTGATAGCAACACAAGGTAAACACAGCGACTTAACAGCTGATTGATGGGAAACTGAGCTTCATGGGTGGTGCAAATTAATTCTGTAATGGCAGAATAAATATATATATATATATATATATATATATATATATATATATATATAATATATATATATATATATATAGATATATATATATATATATATATATATATATATATATATATATATATATATATATATATTATATATATATATATATATATATTCATTATCGCGAGATTGTGTCTTAAGCCAGAAATTATATGCAAACGAGAGTGAGAGTTAATGACACGCTTACTAGCTGACACTAACTCACGTGTGAGCGAAATGCGACGCAGCAGAGACTTGCTCTGCTATACGTGTCATTGACCTCTGTGCTAAAATATTGAAAAGAAAATGTTGAATACTTTTAAGTACTATTTCAAGACCTTTCGCAGACAGACACGAATACAGATAGACAAAGAGATAGAAAGACAGAATACACGAACAAGCACACACAAATACGAGCTTTTTTGTGAAAATATCTTACGGAATTTATCGTTTTGTTTGTCCGACATTTTCATTACCACAGTTTTAAATATTTTTCTCGCACCAGGGTAATTCCCCACACTCAGAAAAAAAAATAAATGCATCAATTCACGTTGAGATTAATGAACAAATAAGACCTCCGTTGTCAATAAAACTTGACTTGCGTTAAACCCGTCTGGGTTGTGTCCACAGCAGAAAAAGTACGTAATGTATAGACCTGCTTTACTAAGTTAGGAGGGCAGTTTTGTGCTATAAAGTCTTCAGCTGGTGTCGCTGTATCTGCTGTTTATATGTTAGGTTAGTCTTTGATTAGTTGTGTTAGGTTTATGAGGAAGTCACTGAGTTTGCAGTGGTCTTTATGACAACTTTTCGCCATGATTAGAATTTGTAAAGTACACACACACACACACATACACACACATACACACACACACACACAGGCGGGGCCAGGAGCTATGACTTGACCCTTGCAAGCACAATTAGGTACACACACACACACACACACACATGCTGCCTTTTAAAGGCAGATGATCACCCCAGAGGTCAGGCTTGGATGAGGTCACAAGTCAGGTAACAAGTGAAACAAGGAGGGAGACAGACCATATGAATATTAAAGGTGTCGATAAGTGGGGAAAAGCCGCGATGGTTCGTCCACAGAGATCAGTCTCATGGAAGAACCACCTTTACAAGACAAACGTTATCTGAAATTCAAGTGAAACCATTTTTTTTTTTTTTGCCCTTCCATTTCGGTCAGCAGATTTCAGAGCATTTAGCTTCTTTAGACCAAAGGGGGTATCATGCCAACAATTGTGCATCAGTGCCGTTCCATAACAAAACTTTTTACAGAAATGAGAAATAAACTTCTCCCAATTCTTCCCATATTGTCCAAAGTCCCGCTGCAGTAGGTAGGTTTCTGACATTCAATAGTAGGCTTATTTAATGAGTACCTTTCAAGGGAGCTTTCTTGACGCTGGTGAGGGGCTCTTGATCTAGGGAATTGGATCTGTGCTCCGGTTCCCTGAATTGAACCTGAATACCTCCTATTCTCCCCCCCCCTAACATGCGCTGTATGATCCTACGGTTTTAGCGTTCCCCCATAATTCTAATTGTAACTATCATTTGATGAGTAAGTCATGAGTAACACTTGGATAGGAGCTTAATTATTTCTCACTACCGTAAAAGGATTTCACATGGAAATGGATAGACGCTTAATTGTTCATTTAATTTTTTTTACACAGGGTTTTACAAGATTAGGTTAAGGTTCCTAACTTTACGAGCTAAGAGCTCTTACTTATATCAGCTCTCTCTCTCTCTCTCTCTCTCTCTCACTCTCTCTCTCTCTCTCTCTCTCTCTCTCTCTCTCTCTCTCTCTCTCTCTCTCTCTCTCTCTCTCTCTCTCTCTCTCTCTCTATGGACAGACGTAGAACTCAATCGTGGGAGAAAAACCAAGCCTAGTCAAAATATACTTGTTATAAACAATATTGGATTTCAATAGCCTACTGGCTAAAATACTTGAGAAAAGTGACGCACTGCAAAATAAGTGTTTCACTGGAACAACGCTTCATCTTACGCAGAGCCTGATTATGTCATGATTCCATGAAGCTCTACACAGAGCGAAACTGCAGCCTCGCTAAATGTTAGCTCTGCAAACGCGTGACTATCTTCATTTACGAACAAAGTTCCATATTTTTGCAATCAAAGCTGCAAAATGCATCGTTGTTTTGACACGCCACCGTGCCATTACAACAGCTCAAGTTTACGAAAAAATATTACGCACCACCTTGAATGTACGGAACCGTCGCAGTAAGTCAAGATAATGTTATCTTTGTTGCGGTGAACATACCCCCCTCGCTACAATTTATGACGCCTTGCTTGAGAAAAACACCCGGAATATTGTGATTTATGCGCGGAAAAACGGGGAAACTCAGAGGCAGTGTATAATGCATTTATCCTGCAGTTCGCCAAAGTGTTTTCCGAACATTTTTAATTTCTTAAACATGACAGATGAATTGTTATGTGTTTCAAAAAAAAAAACTTATGTGATTTTGATATGTTTATCTATGCCTCGGTTTAAGTATATTTAGGCACAGGTAAACATAAGTGCAATTATCATACAGTAAATTGCTTAGGATAACCCAAGCAAGTCAGACTATTTCCATTTGGGTCCTTGTAGGAGAATCGAAAGATGTGTATTCACATATTTGTATGATAACCAAGTGTAATGCCGCACGGGTTAATGTGGCATATGAAAGACAATCTGATTAATTCCATCTGCATCTGAACACAACCTCAGATACTGGCCGAAATAGTTTAAATGTGTCAGAACTAGCGCAATTTTTGGGGGGGTTAGTGTAAAAATGTATAATGTGTTACCAGAGAGCCTACAGGTTTTTGTTTCCTGTGTTCAGCCATTAAAGATGTCACACACACACACACACACACACACACACACACACACACACACACATTATATATATATATATATATATATATATATATATATATATATATATATATATATATATATATATATATATAGTCTGACTTGAGTCCTGGAAATGGGAAGTACAATGCCTGCACTTTAAAGGAGGGGTTTGGGATATTGGCAGTTTGGAGGGATATGTTGTGTATCTTTATATGTGTATGCTTCTAGACTGTTGTATTCTGAGCACCTCTGCAAAAACAGTGATAATGTGCGAGTGTGGTGAAAGTGTTGAATGATGATGAAAGTATTTTCTTTTTGGGGATTTTCTTTCTTTTTTGGGTCACCCTGCCTCGGTGGGAGACGGCCGACTTGTTGAAAAAAAAAAAAAAAAAAAAAAAAAAATATATATATATATATATATATATATATATATATATATATATATATATATATATATATATATATATATATATATATATATATATATATATATATATATATATATATATATATATATATTTGTTATGTACAAGAATATACTTTTGTGTTGGAAGTTTCTTCAGATTAATTTACTTTCACTATCTTATGGATAACTACAAATAGTAAAAAAAAAATCATTAATTTTTGGTAATGTCACCGTATCAAAACTAGTAACTATTATATAAAAATTTAATACCAATAATATCTAAGCTATAACTACTAATAGTATCGAAGCTATTATTTTGAATAGCATAAAAAATATCAACTGCCAATAGTATCAGAGGTATTACTACCAATAGTTTCAAACCTAATTCTTACTAAATGATGAAACTATTGACTATCAATAGTAGCGGAGGTATTTACTGGCCATTAGCTCTCTCGGGCAACATTAACCTTCAGGGTTTGGGTATTTTGTGGAAAAAGTTTATATAACTGGTTTGCGGAGGTTCCTGTTTTGTTTTTTTGTTTTTGCACTTGCCAAGAGAGAGAAAAAAGGGACAGGAGGAGTTTATGTAGCGAGTGGGATGGGCGGTGGTCAAGCTGGCTGCGGATGTCTGACTGGTTGAGGGGAGGTGGCGGTGGGGGTAGGTACTCACCTATTTACGCTTACCTAGTTGTCGTACTCACCCAGTTACACTCATGTAGTCGTTGTACTTACCTAGTTGCACTCACCTAGTCGTTGCATTCACCTAGTTACTCATTTAATCGTTGTACTTATCTAGGTGCACTCACCTAGTCGTCGTACTCACCTAGTTACTCATATAATCGTTGTACTTACCTAGTTGCACTCACCTAGTCGTTGTACTCACCTAGTTACTCATATAATCGTTGTGCTTACCTAGTTGCACTCACCTAGTCGTTGTACTTACCTAGTTGCACTCACCTAGTCGTCGTACCCACCTAGTCCATGTACTCACCTAGTCGTCGTACTCACCTAGTCGTACTCACCTAATCGTACACACCTAGTCGTTGTACTCACCTAGTTGCACTCACTAGTCTTCGTACTCATCTAGTCATACTCATCTAGTTGCACTACCCTAGTCGTCGTACTCACCTGGATGCACTCACCTAGTCGTCGTACTGACCTAGTTCCACTCACCTAGTCGTCGTACTCACCTAGTTTCAGTTACCTAGTCGTCGTACTCACCTAGTTGTACTCAGCAGCCGTACTCACCTAGTTGTACTCATCCGATTTGGGTTGTGGGGGGTCGACGGTTACGTCGTGGTCCCTCCTCGATTGATTTCTCTCATTCCTGGTCTCCAGGATCTCCAGGCGTTCATGGCTGCCTGAACTGGGGAAGCTGGTGCCAGGAGACTGCCTCGGTTCTACATTTTGAACAATACATGCTCCATAATGAACAAAAGGAACAGGTACAGAACAAGTCTTTATTGTTAAAACATCAAGACAGCGACTTCTATAAAGCTCTATTTGTGTATCTCTTCGTGTATGGATTAATGTAGGAGAGCGTATTGATTTTCGTAGGTACTTATGTACAGGAACTTAAGTTATCGTAAACATCTGCCAATGAATAAACAGAAGGGTAGACATATGTACATATTTACATAAATACTAGTGTATTTCTATGTATATAAATTGATTCTCAAGAATATACGATAGTTATAACTAAATACATTGCTCCGTTCGTCTTTTAAGATAATTACAATTTACTTGATCAAGAGATGTCCCTCTCAAAAAATACCTAGTAATTAAAATATAATAATAATAATAATAATAATAATAATGTACCTTAAGGTACATTATTATTATTATTATTGTTATTATTATTATTATTATTATTATTATTATTATTATTATTATTATTAGCAGATAGGCTTTAAATTCAGCTTACTGCTACTACTACTACGACTACTACTACTACTACTACTACTGCTGCTGCTGCTGCTGCTGCTGCTGCTGCTGCTGCTGCTGCTGCTGCTGCTGCTGCTGCTGCTGCTGCTGCTGCTGCTCATAATAATAATAATAATAATAATAATAATAATAATAATAATAATAATAACAGCACTAACGACAGTAGCACAATAGACGCCTCATAACTCTCCCGCATCACAAAACAGTTTTACTACTCACGCAACACACACTAAAACTACTAAACAGGTCCTCGCAACGTAAATCATATTTCATGACATTTACGCCCCCCCCCCAAAAAAAAAAAAAAAAACACTGAACCGAAGGTTGCTCGTTAAGAGATTTTTATATCAGGAATGTGAGGCACTTCTTAACAATATATAAATTTTTACTTTTAGACTCTGCTTCTTTTCGGTTCTTACGAGATATTTAATAGATTTTTTTTTGTAATATATTATTTTTTTTTTAAAGTATATTAATGTGTTTTTCTACAGTACCTTTGTTCCCTTTTATGAATATTTTATTTTTTTTAATTTATTTTATTAGAATGTATTTTTGAGTGTCAACAATATATTTTTGGCTTTTACAATATACATTTTTGTGCCTTTTGAAATATTTTTGGGCTTTTACAATATTTTTTGCTTTTGCAAATTTTTAGTAGGGGGGGGGTGCTTTTGCAATAATTCTCTGCCTTTATGATTTTTTATATAAGAACATAAGAAAGAAAGGACACTGCAGCAGGCCTACTGACCTATGCGAGGCAGGGCCAAGTTTCCTACCGGCTTAAGCCAATGTCCCAACCTAGTCAGGTCATATTCACTTTAGAAAGGAGCACGGCATCTGACCTAGTAGCACAAGCTAGTCAGATCCAACTCACACCCACCCGCACCCACTCATGCTAAGGGGATCTTGGCGAGGTGGGTGAAGGTATCGTGTGGGTTATGTCCCATGGCTATACTCATTTAAATGATTTATTTACATCAAGGTGTTAGCCGACCAATATGGTCTGAGCTGTGGAATTCTCAGTGGACGGGGTGCTAGACGCTAGGCACATTATTATTATTATAATCAAGGGGGAAGCGCTAAACCTGGAGGATTATACAGCGCCTGTGGGGGGGGATGTGGAAGGCATTCAGGCTTAATTCGGGGAACTGGAGCACAGATCCAATTCCCTAAATCAAGAGCCCCTCACCAACATCAAGGAACCTTCCTTGAGGGGTTGCTAGGCACATTGAAGGCAACATGTTATGCTCCTTCCTTCAGTGGATGTCACCTGACTAGGTGGGTCATTGGTCTAAGCCAGGGGGGGGGGTTGGAGGGTGACATGGACTTGCCTTGCATGGGCCAGTAGGCCTGCTGCAGTGTTCCTTCTTTCTTATGTTCATATGTTCTTAACATCTACATCAGAAATTTTGTCATGTCCTGGTGAACAAGCGAACAATTGTCATGCAGAAATTGAACCCACGTTGGATCTTCAGTTCAAGAAGTGACAGAAGTTTGCCACTATGTCTCCTATGCAGCATGCATATATATCCACTTCTTTCCTGCATATATTAGAATAAACTATTCAACAGATTCCCCAGCGCTATTTTTCACACTATTCACTTTGCACTCTTAGAGTTGTTATCCCACCTTATTTCAAAGCCCAGCCCTTATATGTGCACCATTCCCTAGGCTGCCAACCACGACAGTCAACTAATATTGGTTCCTGTTGAGTGCTAGGTGAACAAGAACTGTGGGTGCTACAAGACTCGCCCACACGTTTCATTTAAACTATTATTGAACCCAGGTGTTTCCGGTGTGAGCTCAAGCAATTTAGTTTTAGAAACCACCCCAGTTTTTTCCTAGTACTAATCATCTTCCACAAACCCATCAGACGACTCATCAACCGATTCACCCTCTCGCAAGTATTCAAATAGAATCTCCACTCTCCCTTCAATCTGATCTATAAAGTGGGAAACGAACACGAATTCATTCACTTAGGACAACTTTATTGGTGATGTTTCGGTCCTGGGACCTTGCCAAGGACAAATACAAGCATTTGAAGTGATGAACATCCCAGCTGGGACCGAAACGTCTTCAACAGAGGTATCCTGAGCATAAACCTTCGTGTCCATTTTCCTCAAGATATCGGCATTGATTTGTTTTCTCGTTACTGACCTATAAACTTTTATTCCCGTGTTGCCTTACAAGGGAAACACTCGCAATATGTGAATCTTCACGTTCTTCGCACGTGACGTGAAGACAGGATGCGGAGGCCTCGTCACGGCTCAGCACGTGCTTACTCAACTATCCATTAATCTGACAGAGAATTACCGTCACGAAGTGTTTTCAACCATTAAAAAAAATCGAGTTCGGAACTGATACATTCACTCCCGATTTTTATATTTATTTTCAAATTATTATATAAAGATTCCTCAGCAGTGATAACAATATGAATGGTGGTTGCAGTCACGTACATGGAACAAAATGCCATTGTAATTGATTCTGAATAACACACTGCCGCAAGAGGGGGAGAAAAAGACATTTTTGAGAGAAAATTCTTACTGGGACAGCTTTACATTTTCTAAGTACAGCTTTACACAGCATGATGTGTTGTCCAGCAGCACTGTTTTTATGGACTATTCCAAACACTTACGTTTACGAACATTAGTGTTTGTAAAGATAATTTTCGTACAAATCTTTGAATTTCATAAAGAAAATATTGAACTCAAAAAAACATGAAAATATTGGGATCACAAGCGCATTTTTTAAATTCCTTTTAAAGTCATATACGAATTATCTGTAAAATACTGGAATGGAAAAATCTCTGTTTATTTTTCTTGGGATATATTTTTAAGTAATCTGTTGACAGTGTTGCTTCATATGTTATCTTAATGTCAACTCTTTTACACAAGTTTTGTATTTCCTTAGGGAAATTGTTTTAAGATAGCTCATTAAGGAGGGTGGAACCTTGATGTTGGCGAACTGCTCCACAACATGGTGTAAGCTCCAAGGCAGGGTGTAACCTCACTCTTCCACAGCTCCAGTGCAGGGTGTAACCTTACCCTCACAAAGCTCCAAGGCAGGGTGTAACCTCACCCTTCCACAGCTCCAAGACACTGTCGAACCTCACTCTTCCAGATCTCCAAGGTACAATGTAACCTCACCCTTCCAGAGTTCCAATACAAGATCGAACCTTATCGTTCTTGAGCACCAAAACAAAGTAAAACTTTAAACTTTATGAACCTCAGGGTACTGGACAGCCTCACACTCTCAAGAACCTCGCGCATTCCATCGACAATCTCACATTCTCTCTCTCAAGAACCTCGTACACTCCCTCGACAACCTCACACTTTCTCATCTTCCTCCCACTCTCTGATACTCAAGCCTGGGAGGAATCCAGAAGCACTTAGCTTCTTACTGCAATCCTCCCTTTTTGTGCTTGACAATAGAAATGTTATGTGATTTTTTCAACAGTGACTGGCACGGTCTACTGAGCAGTTAGACTGGAGGGAAGACTGGACCAGTCTATTGAGCCAGATGCTAGACACAGACCAGGCACGCCTAGCAGACCTGAAAGCAGGCAAAATACTGAACGCCGGTCAAACAGGCAAAATGGACCTGCTAGCCTGCAAGGAACGATAACCAGGCCAAGCGAACCTAATGGACAGACTAGCAGAAAACAGAGAACTGGTATGTCATGAGGCACTTTTTTTCAGCATAATAACTCGCACGTCTTTCAGGAAAACAACCTGTTTCACTACTTACCTTCCTGTCTGCCTACCTGTCGTCCTGCCAGCCTCCCTGTCCGCCTGTCTATCTCCCTGCCTGCCTGCCTGCCTGCCTGCCTGCCTGCCTGCCAGCCTGCCAGCCTGCCTGCCTGCCTGCCTGCCTGCCTACCTGCCTGCCTATAAGTCTCCTTGCCTTGACCGCTACCTCTAAGCTGAAGTATTTTAAAACACTTTCAAGTTTTTGTGTATATGATAAAAAAGGTATTTCAGAATTTACATGACAGTAGCCAGCCACAATTTCATCCTGGATATATATATGTCGTGCCGAATAGGTATAACTTGCGGTCTTGGCTTAAATAGCAAAGCTCTTCTTGCCGAGTAAGGCAAGCGAAAATTTGTGTTTGCAATAATTTCGCAAAAATCATTCTGAGCCTAACAAAAAAAATATTTCATCGTGTTTGTTTATTATTAAATTATTGCAAACTTAGCTAAAATATGTTTAGTTGGAATAGGCTAAATTAAACTGCGCTTGTTATCATTAGGTTAGGTAAGTTTTCTAAGGTTCTTTTGATACAAAATTATTAATTTTACATTAACATAAATAATATATATATAATATATATATATATATATATATATATATATATATATATATATATATATATATATATATATATATATATATATATATATTTATATAATATATATATATATAATATATTTTTTTTTTCAACAAGTCGGCCGTCTCCCACCGAGGCAGGGTGACCCAAAAAAGAAAGAAAATCCCCAAAAAGAAAATACTTTCATCATCATTCAACACTTTCACCACACTCACACATTATCACTGCCTTTGCAGAGGTGCTCAGAATACAACAGTTTAGAAGCATATACGTATAAAGATACACAACATATCCCTCCAAACTGTCAATATCCCAAACCCCTCCTTTAAAGTGCAGGCATTGTACTTCCCATTTCCAGGACTCAAGTCCGACTATATGAAAATAACCGGTTTCCCTGAATCCCTTCACTAAATATTACCCTGCTCACACTCCAACAGATCGTCAGGTCCCAAGTATCATTCGTCTCCATTCACTCCTATCTAACACGCTCATGCACGCTTGCTGGAAGTCCAAGCCCCTCGCCCACAAAACCTCCTTTACCCCCTCTTTCCAACCCTTTCGAGGACGACCCCTCCCCTCTTTCCTTCCCCTATAGATTTATATGCTTTCCATGTCATTCTACTTTGATCCATTCTCTCTAAATGACCAAACCACATCAACAACCCCTCTTCTGCCCTCTGACTAATGCTTTTATTAACTTCACACCTTCTCCTAATTTCCACACTCCGAATTTTCTGCATAATATTTACACCACACATTGCCCTTAGACAGGACATCTCCACTGCCTCCAACCGTCTCCTCGCTGCTGCATTTACCACCCAAGCTTCACATCCATATAAGAGTGTTGGTACTACTATACTTTCATACATTCCCTTCTTTGCCTCCATAGATAACGTTTTTTGACTCCACATATACCTCAATGCACCACTCACCTTTTTTCCCTCATCAGTTCTATGATTAACCTCATCCTTCATAAACCCATCCGCCGACACGTCAACTCCCAAGTATCTGAAAACATTCACTTCTTCCATACTCCTCCTCTCCAATTTGATATCCAATTTTTCTTTATCTAAATCATTTGATACCCTCATCACCTTACTCTTTTCTATGTTCACTTTCAACTTTCTACCTTTACACACATTCTCAAACTCATCCACTAACCTTTGCAATTTTTCTTTAGAATCTCCCATAAGCACAGTATCATCAGCAAAAAGTAACTGTCAATTCCCATTTTGAATTTGATTCCCCATAATTTAATCCCACCCCTCTCCCGAACACCCTAGCATTTACTTCTTTTACAACCCCATCTATAAATATATTAAACAACCATGGTGACATTGCACATCCCTGTCTAAGACCTACTTTTTCCGGGAAGTATTCTCCCTCTCTTCTACACACCCTAACCTGAGCCTCACTATCCTCATAAAAGCTCTTTACAGCATTTAGTAACTTACCACCTATTCCATATACTTGCAACATCTGCCACATTGCTCCTCTATCCACTCTATCATATGCCTTTTCTAAATCCATAAATGCAATAAAAACTTCCCTACCTTTATCTAAATACTGTTCACATATTTGCTTCAATGTAAACACTTGATCTGCACATCCCCTACCCACTCTGAAGCCTCCTTGCTCATCCGCAATCCTACATTCTGTCTTACCTCTAATTCTTTCAATTATAACCCTACCGTATACTTTTCCTGGTATACTCATTAAACTTATTCCTCTATAATTTTTACAATCTCTTTTGTCCCCCTTCCCTTTATATAAAGGGACTATACATGCTCTCCGCCAATCCCTAGGTACCTTTCCCTCTTTCATACATTTATTAAACAAAAGTACCAACCATTCCAACACTATATCCCCCCCTGCTTTTAACATTTCTGTCATGATCCCATCAGTTCCAGCTGCTTTACCCCCTTTCATTCTACGTAATGCCTCACGTACCTCCACCACACTTACATTCTGCTCTTCTTCACTCCTAAAAGATGGTATACCTCCCTGGCCAGTGCATGAAATTACCGCCTCCCTTTCTTCCTCAACATTTAAAAGTTCCTCAAAATATTCTCGCCATCTACCTAATACCTCCCTCTCCCCATCTACTAACTCCCCTACTCTGTTTTTAACTGACAAATCCATACTTTCCCTAGGCTTTCTTAACTAGTTTAACTCACTCCAAAAATTTTTCTGATTTTCATTAAAATTTCTTGACAGTGCGTCTCCCACTCTTTCATCTGCTCTCCTTTTGCACTCTCTCACCACTCTCTTCACCTTTCTTTTACTCTCCATATACTCTGCTCTTCTTATAACACTTCTGCTTTGTAAAAACCTCTCGTAAGCTACCTTTTTCTCTTTTATCACACCCTTTACTTCATCATTCCACCAGTCACTCCTCTTTCCTCCTGCCCCCACCCTCCTATAACCACAAACTTCTGCCCCCACATTCTAATACTGCATTTTTAAAACTATTCCAACCCTCTTCAACCCCCCCCCCACTACTCATCTTTGCACTAGCCCACCTTTCTGCCAATAGTCGCTTATATCTCGCCCGAACTTCCTCCTCCCTTAGTTTATACACTTTCACCTCCCTCTTACTTGTTGTTGCCACCTTCCTCTTTTCCCATCTACCTCTTACTCTAACTGTAGCTACAACTAAATAATGATCCGATATATCAGTTGCCCCTCTATAAACATGTACATCCTGGAGCCTACACATCAACCTTTTATCCACCAATACATAATCTAACAAACTACTTTCATTACGTGCTACATCATACCTTGTATATTTATTTATCCTCTTTTTCATAAAATATGTATTACTTATTACCAAATTTCTTTCTACACATAGCTCAATTAAAGGCTCCCCATTTACATTTACCCCTGGCACCCCAAATTTACCTACTACTCCCTCCATAACATTTTTACCCACTTTAGCATTGAAATCCCCAACCACCATTACTCTCACACTTGATTCAAATCTCCCCACGCATTCATTCAACATTTCCCAGAATCTCTCTCTCTCCTCTTCACTTCTCTCTTCTCAAGGTGCATACACGCTTACTATAACCCACTTTTCACATCCAATCTTATACATTTGTAGTCCCTCTTTTCCTGCCATAGCTTATCCTTCAACATTATTGCTACTCCTTCTTTAGCTCTAACTCTATTTGAAACCCCTGACCTAATCCCATTTATTCCTCTCAATTGAAACTCTCTCACCCCCTTCAGCTTTGTTTCACTTAAAGCCGGGACATCCAGTTTCTTCTCATTCATAACATCCACAATCATCTCTTTCTTATCATTTGCACAACATCCACGCACATTCAGACTTCCCACTTTGACAATTTTCTTATTATTATTCTTTTTAGTAATCTTTACAGGAAAAGGGGTTACTAGCCCATTGTTCCCGGCATTTTAGTTGACTTTTACAACACGCATGGCTTACGGAGGAAAGATTCTTATTCCACTTCCCCATGGATATAAAAGGAAAAGTAATAAGACCAAGAACTATTAAGATAAAATCAAAGAAAACTCAGATGAGTGTGTATAAATAAACGTGTACATGTATGTGCACATATATATATATATATATATATATATATATATATATATATATATATATATATATATATATATATATATATATATATATATAATATATATATATATATATATATATATATAAGAGAGAGAGAGAGAGAGAAACCGTGGGAAAACTGGGATAAGAGAATAATTACCAAGGTTCCCAGTACTGGGAGATATGCTGGGATACTAGATCGTGGATTGAAATGTATTGAAATGTTGAATGGGGGATTGGAAACTTGAAAGACCTACCTTGGTTTTGTAGTATAGTGTGAAGTATACTTGAATAGTTGCTAGGTATACTGTGATAGGAAACCACCTTCGATTCTCTGATATATTAGAATACTAAGATACTGTGGATATCTTCCTCTATTCTGTTGGGAGATATACTGGCATATCTTCGACTCTTTGTACTGTGAGGTATGCTGGAAATACCTTTCTTAATTGTTGTGTTGCATTGTATGCTGGGGATACCTTCCTTAATTTTTGTATTGCATGATATACTGGAGATGACTTATTTGACTCTTTTTATTGCGAGGTATGCTCGGGATACCTTCCATTGTTCTTTGTATTGTGATGTATGCTGGGGGATACCTTCTACGATTCTGTGCATTGTGAGGTACGCTAGGGATACCTTCCATGATCCTTTTCCATGTGAGATACCCTGGGGATACCTTCCACGATTCTTTGCATTGTGAGGTACAGTAGAATAGGTGGTAAAGTCAGCCTCTTGCGCAATAGTTTTTAGTTTGGACTTGGTTCTAAAGATGTCTCGCTGTCCATTGTTTTGCTACAACAACCCTGAATGCATATGCAGTTGTTGCTAAGTCAGACCGAACAGTCACTGAACACACGATGCAACACTGAGAGTGAATACTAAAGATCTTAAGACATGTTGATCATGTCCAGTGTTTCACTAACTGCTTGAAACTGAGCAGGACATATGTGAGTGGTGTATCCTGGTGGCAGGAAGGACCTTGGGGGATGTATGTGGCTGTCTTATTATCCTGTAAGGGGAGACCTTGTACGATATATGTAACTGCCGTATCCTTGTTGTCTGGAGAAGGCCTGGAGGATGTATGTAACTGGCGTATCCTAGGAGAGACCTTGTAGGATAATAATAATAATAATAATAATAATAATAATAATAATAATAATAATAATAATAATAATAATAATCTTTATTTCTACAAGTTCATTTATGCAGACCTAGCTGACATCAATGACATTACTATATAGACAGCCCCTTGTTATGCAGAACATTTCGGGCAAATTAGGTAAATTTTATCCCTAGATGCGACCCACACCAGTCGACTAACACCCAGGTACCCATTTTAGGTGGACATAGACAGCAGGTGTCTTAAGGAAACACGTCCTCATGTTTCCACCCGCACCGGGGATCGACCCCCGGAGTTAGCAATCGAGCTACAGAACACCTAAATGTGTAACTGCAGCATCCTTGTGCCTGGAGAAGCCCTCTAGGATGTAACTGGCGTATCCAAGAAGGAAAAATCTTGTAGTAATATATGTAACTGCTGTATCCTTGTACCTGGAGAAGCCCTCTGAGAGATAAATGACGTATATGTAATTGGGATGTAACTGGGATATATGTAATTGGGATGTATGTAACTGGGATATACGTAACTTGGATATATTTAACTGCCATATCGTGGTAACTGGAGATGTCTTGTTGTGAATTAACCTAAATCCGTGAAGGGAACATGTTGCAGTAAAATATTATCGCTGTTCCGTACTCTGCAGCGTCATGCAGAGGACGACTCCGCGTGTTGCTCACTTACATTGTTACGGCTTGGCAATACAACGAGATGCCTTGTGCGTCCCTACTGTGTGTTAAGGCAGACAGCGCCGTCTTTGGGACAAGCGCCTTACTGCACGTCTGTAAAATAGTCCCATATTGCATGAGGAGCTTTTTGCTGGTGTGTGCCGAGTCATGGGCCTTAGACAGGACATGCATACGAATAAAGATTTCGTGAGAGCATCGGTTAAAAAAAAAAAGTTACCCGTCAAATGGAATGTAAAAGGTGCGCCCGAAATGTGCTTGTTTTTAATCATTAAGACTGAATCTATGTTTCTGCGTCCGTGGTCTCCGTAATGAACCTGAGTTTGCAGATTGAAGCTGTGTATCTGCGTCAGAGGGTTCCCAGATGGACCCAGTGTCTGCAGACTGAATCTGTGTTTATGTCCGTGGGCTCCGTGATGGACCTGAGTCTGCGGAGGGTACGATTCCGAGAAATTCTTGTATCTGGGTATTCTTTTAAGAAACCTTATAATAAAAAAAATAAGGAAAAGGTAAAGAGGAAATACTCGAAAGACGACAAAAACAACATTGCTCGGAATGCAGATTTTTCTTCTCAGTCAGCGAGATTAAGAAATTCCAGAAGCAAATATTCATAAATGTCAATTACACTGATTATCGATCTGACTGCGCGTAACAAAACAACAACGTATATTTTTGTTTTAAATTCCGATCATAACATTATCTGCATTAAAAAAAATTTACAATTGCGAACCATTTCAACCTGTCAACATCGTCACGAACCACTTTACTGACAATGGATATTAAAAACTGGCATATGCACTAAATCCAAAAATGTAAAATAAAAAAATTACTTTAGAGATCATCTGGCCGATAGCCGTTTGAGGATTGTGTTCAGTGAGTCCCAGTAACAAGTATTAACGTAAATATATAACGTACGAGACACTGATTATGAAGATGAGTCGACTCTTTTCCACGGATTTAAAAGATGTCCGTCTTCTATTTGTACCAAACTTGTGCACATCCGCACTACGAGGCTACGCTAATCCACTGTTAAAGTTCGAGAGAGAACTAGGTTTATATAGCACTCCCAGTAACTCAGGAGAGTTATACACGCACTGTAAATGACCACCAGTTTATTACAGTAACCTTTACATGAACAACGAATACATCCTCATTTTATTCTGAAAAGCCAACGAATGACTAGGCTTGAAAACGAATAAAAACCAATAAGCACACTTTCTTTAACTTGCGTCAGGAAACATTTGTCCTGTTTCCTGACGAACCTTACCTAACCTAACCTTTAACTTGTTGCCTCAGCTCACCTAGCGGTAGTCACGTACCTGGGTGTTTGCCAACTGCTGAGGTGCGCACCCTGGGGATGCTGAGGTGCGCACCCTGGGGATGCTGAAGTGCGCACCCTGGGGAGTGGTAGTATATCTTAGATAGGGCTGAGCTTTGGAATGAAATCAGATATAATAACAGTTCTTAACCTGTAAGTAAATTCAACAGCGAAAAAAAAAAGTTATTGCTACTGAACTAAGTAACATTTCGAGTTAGTTTATTTTAACAGAGCTACAGTCTCTTAAACATGGGAATTACCATCAACAAGTGTAGGTGTTATTTCAGTGATGACGTATCTTCAAATTATAGAGGAACGTTTTGTGTGACTACCATAACGTATGTCAGTTACAAGACGTAAACAATGTGTAGATACCATGACAGATGGCAGTTACAATGAGAGAACATTGTGTAGATGCCATGATAGGAAGGAGTTACAGTGAGGGAAAAAAACGCTAAATATATTTACCTGACACTGAAATTCCATAAATAAGATACTAAAATATTCCAGCCTTAGTTCGCAGATTATGAATGTCCATGTTCCTGCATGCTAATTGTGCAGTGATTTATTTTATACTTCATTCGTCATGCAGACACACACACACAAAACACAAGAGTGATGAAATGAAGGAATGGAATATACAGACATGCAGACATCATAGCTATCACAGAGACAAAATTAACTGAAATGATTATAGATGCCTATTTGTAACAGGATATCAGCTGATAAGGAAAGATAGAGGAAAAAGGGGAGGCGGAGGAGTGGCGATACTAATCAGAAACCAGTGGAGTTTTGAAGAGATGAGAGAGATAAACAGAAATGAATCAAATGACTACATAGTGGGCTGGGTCATTAGTAGAAGTTATTTATTACCAGCCACCAAATAATAGGAGACAAGGACTGGAATGTGGAGACAATAACAAGCCAGTGGCTGACAGAATAGTGAAAGCAGCAAGAGGAACACATAAGGCAAAACTACTAATTATGGAGGACTTCTACCACAGAGAAATAGACTGGGACCCACACGGGGAGCCAGAAACGTGAAGGACTGTATGCGGCACACTACACAAATAACCAGCACATAGGAGAGAGGAGCTTACGACAACATTTCGGTCCGACTTGGACCATTTACAAAGTCACACTACCAGGAAGGAGACGTTAGGTTAGGTAAGGTTCTTCAGGAAGCAGGATAAGTGTTTCCTCACGCGGAGCCAGTATATATAGGCAAGCTGGGAGGGACGGGGCAAGTGAGGTAGGAGTAGTGGTAGAGGTAATGTAGGGAGTGAAAGTGGTAGTGGTAGAGATAAGGCTGGTAGTGGAAGTAGAAGTGGTAGTGTGAAGTAAGGAGAGAGGTAGGTGGGACAAAAAAAAAAACAGATAAAAAGGAGGCAAAAGAGAAGGTAGCCAAAGGCAGCAGAGAAGATAGTAGTAGTAGTGGAGTCAGTTAAAAGCCGTGAAAGAGGAGCACAGGGCGGGGGGTGTAAAAAGTAAAGGAAAAACACCCAAGGCAGAAGAAAGGAAACCCAAAACAAGAAAAGGGAAAAAAGGAAAGGCGAATACGAAGAAAGAGGAGAAGAAAAACGAATCAGGTTAAGTCACGTGTGTTCTAAGGTCTGGAGCATTTGACAATGTAATGGGAAAGGAAGGCATCTACAGAGACAAAGCCATGACTAAGATTCATACAAGGAAAATTGTGTATAAGAGAGGAGGCACACGTCTACCGAATAACCTATGCAGCGAATGCTCATTTGGGAAATCTAAGAGTAGCTACTTACAGTTATCTCAACAGTCATTCATGGCCTTATACACGATATTCTGTATGCTATACCTGTCTTGGAGTACGCAGCACCAGCATGGAACCCTTATGTGATAACTCATGTTAAGAAACTGGAGAGGCCAGTGCCAAAACTAAGATTTAAAAAGAATCTGTAGGAACTGAACCCGAAGACATTACTGGTGGAACAACCATGGGAAACATGGTAACCACGTACAAAATACTCAGAGAGCTGAATAGGGTGGTAAGAGATAGACTGTTCCAAGGGGAGGCGGGGTACACTAGGCTACAGTTGGAAGACAAAAAACTCAGGAATCACAGGAACATCAAGAAATATTTCTTCAGCCTCAGGATATGAGTTGCAGGAGTTTCTGTCTTACACAAGAGGCGATAAGAACACTCAGCTTTCCTGGCGCACTGATAAAAGAAGCATCCGTTTGTGTTCCAATGGTTTCAAGAGGAACGTTGAAGGAATCCTAACTACAGAATACCCAGCATTTTAACAGATACCCAAGACGCTACACAGGGCCACCGCATCCACTACTAAACACTGGCTTCATCCTATAACATTATTCACTACCTAAAATTCATCACAGATAAATCCCACTAAACTATACATCCTTTATCGCAGTTCTGTTCATTTATTCACTATCTAAACACCATCAAATATAAATTATATAAAATAAATTTTCATAAATACAATCATACAATACACATCCTTCATTATACATAAATTATATTATTCAGTATTTAACCTTTATTAGAGACAAATTCCATGATAGCATGCAACTATCATCCCTGGTAAATCCTTCAATAGCATCCAACCCTCATCACGACATCCTCCCTCCTCCACGCCACATTCAAAAACCAAACATCACGATATGAAAAAAAAATGTAATATCAAAATGTGTAGTGTGAGGGAAGCCAAAGATTCTCCATGACTATTTACTCTCCCACCAGAGATAATAGCCTAAAGTTTGGACTTTTGTTATGTCCTTGGCCGCACGCGTAACTGCAGCTGAGAATACCTGGCATAACTTTTTTTTTTTTTTTTGCTTTGGGTGGATCTCCTGTCTCCATGTTCTTTAATAGTTACCTTCTATATTAACACTAGGAAAACATGGGGGGTTACGTTTTTTATTTATTCTAAGAAATGATCAACGATTGGCATTAGATAGTATTATTAAAATGCTCACCAGCGAGAGTTTGTCATATGAAGATAAACGTCATATTAACAGACAAGTGGCAGAGTCGAGCGAGGATGGTCTGGGCACGCGACTCTCAGCCTGTCCAAGGTCACTTAACCATCAGCAAAGTTGGAGTCTTGCGGTGGCGGCGGCGGCAGCGGCAGCGAGGACTAGAGCCCGGGATGGTCCCAGACACCTGCTTGACCAGCCCAAAACCCGAACCCACACGGGCCGAAACCTCTCTACCGCGAACCCTTATTCTTACCCCTAAGACCCTAACATTAACGCTTGCAGCTCTCCCGCACGCCGCCATCCAAATCTATACATTTACCAAGGGACACGAAGCCAAATTGCTTAAGCTTGGATTTACGGCTGTGGTTTAGAGGTGTCTCGGCAGTCGTGACGAGTCTCAAGGAGAATAATCGCGTCTTTGGTACGCTGGACGGGTTGGTGCTACCACCTGCATGGTTATTTCAAGACGTCTAGTGGAGGAGAGGGACCTACGTGGTCGCTTTAACACGTCCGGCGAACGAGAAGAGAAAAAAACAAGTTTATGAAAACTTCGGGAAAAAATCTCTGCCTTGATGTAAATAGAAGGCACGTCCTGAGCCTCGAGGGTAATCGATGTTTTATGTTGCAGATTACCTTGGACTAGAATACTCATACACATACGCACAGACTCATACAGGATGATTGTGTACTGGAGTTAGCTCAGACGGTCTTCAGCTTCAGTATCGATTACACAGTATTCACGCCTTTTGACAAGCATATTTAAAAGTTTTTTAACTTCTTCCTGTGGCTCTCATAGAAGAGTGAAAATATGTCTCATAAAAATTTACTGCTCTGAAGGTGAACTGCTTGATAGCGGATTTCCAGGTGTTTTTAGTCATTTTAATGGCCTTTTACGGAAATTTTACAATGTTTGAATGAGAGAGGTCCATATAACCCCAATTTCCCATTTATCCGTCATTTCTCATTCTTGTAATAAAGATGTTCTCCCCGAAAACAAATTCAGATCTTATCTTTGTTCTGAATCTTATCTTTTTTTTTCATGAAACTCAATGTGGTATCTTGCTTAGACCTGTTGCTTTGTAATTATCAGCATTCGTTATTAGATACATATCTTCCTTGATTTGTTCAGTGGGTGTAAGGGCATAATTTCTAATATGTTTCATGTTTATATTAATACATTTTGTTAATACAGCTAATATTTAGCAGCTCAAACATTTCCTCGTGTAATTCGGCAGTTTTCTCGCCATCTTCGATTTTTTGCAATTAGTCTTTTTCACTTATTTTTGCAAACTTTGATTATGACATGTGATTCAGGCTTTCTTTCGTTTTAAAATTCTTTTCAAAGCTTCTTGCTTCCTCTCAATGTATATGGGTTTGCTAATTTATGTTTTGCTTGCGTGTGCATCGCGGTTCTAGTGATCCACTGAACCGCACCAACGTCCCCACATTCTTCGGAGTGCAGACACTGTACTTTGCACTTCCTTTTTAGTATCTAGATCGTAGGGTTTGCCAGAAGTTCCAAGAACCCTTACACATCCCAAGGTCCCTCACACATCCCAAGGTCCCTCACACATCCCAAGGTACTTCACACATCTTATGGTCCTTGACACATTCCAAGGTCCCTCATAAGGTCTTTTACACATTCCAAGGTCCCTCATAAGGTCTTTTACACATTCCAAGGTCCCTCATACATTTCATGGTCCTTCACAGATCCCAAGGGTCCTAACACATAGCAAAGTCTCTCACACATCTCATGGTCCTTCACACTTCCCAAGATTCCCCAAACATATGAAGGTCCCTCATACATCGCAAGAGCCCCTCACAGATCCCAGGATCTCCTCACAGATACCAAGGCCCCATACACATTCCAAGATCCCTCACAGCTCCCAGCATATCAGCCTGCCTGTCAGCAAGCATGTCTCTGTTTTTCTCACTGCAAAACAGAAACAAATGCCTTCATCACTGCTCAGTGAATTTCTCGTGTAAGCCTCGAGGTTAATCATGCAGCTTTATTAGTGGAAATATCTATTGCCCACACTTAACAGCAAAAAAAAAAAAAAGATACATAAACCTGTCGCTGCCAGCATGCACACAGCGATGGAAGGAGCATCGGATGTAGGATCCTGAATCACGATCAGGCAATAAATCAAAGCGGTGAACCTCTGCGTTTTTGTTTTCGGTCATCAACGGATTCAATACTTCTGACATTTATGCAGTCTTGTTTCCCGAGAAATGCTGCCAGGGCATTTGTAAGATAAACGTGGAGAGTAAGCTTTACAAGCGTGTACTACACTGAGGTTTCTACAGAGAAGGGAATCGACAGGCGGGATTTTAGAAGTATATTACTGCAGACAGGGGCTTAGAGGTCAAGGATAATATCGTACCCGCAGCATCTTCACTACACTCAGTGGATAATGTCCAGCATCTCTGCTACGATCCTTCCATAGTGAGACATTGCTCACCGTGGGAAACAACTCGCGTGGAGAACACGACATGACAACGCCAAAACTCACGGCGCTAACATACAAGGCCTCACAGGACCTACGTGGAACTCAACAACTAGTGACATGTAAACTAGAGAGTTTCAGTCGCAGAGAAATTATATTTTAGCCCATTTTGCTGATCAAACCCTTTTTTTTCACTATTGCCAATGGCCCAGTGGCCTAAAAGCCTAAATACAGCATGATTAAGACACATACGCAACACTTTGGAATTTTTATTTCTGTAACGCTGCGCCTATATAGGCTTCTGAAAGCATACACATTAACTTGTCAGTATTGTATTCCATTATTAAATTAATATTAAACAACTTTCGTTGATTAGCGAAGAATGATAGTAAGAAATCCACGATGGCGTTAAGAGGAAAATTTACCTATTCACTGCGCATTCGCACTGTTTACGCGATTATATGCGCAATTTAAGCAAATACCAACGTACGTTTTACACAGATCTTTCCTACAGTGAGAGTCTTTCACTGTTTCCTTCCCGAGAAGAAGCCCCAGTAGAAGCAACAGCTGCGTCTGGCACAGAAACAACTACGGCTGGTACAGCAACAGCGGTGACTGGGACAGCAGCATGTTTGACTTGTACAGCAACAGCTGAGACTGTTACAGCAACAGCAGTAGCATCAGATACAGCAGGTGCAGCCATAGCAATAGCAGCTGTGGCATATACAGAACAAGCAGTAGCTTCTTCAACAGTCTCAGATGCAACAGCAGCAGCTCAAAAGGTGCTACAGCAGATGTTGCTACAGGTGCGGTGGAGTGGCCGCAGGCAGAAGAATAATAAAGCCAACACAGGTTCCGCTTGCGGCTCTAGTCGGCAGATTGCTGGAGGTGATAATGGAGGCTGGAATGGTGGAACAGTGAGGGATGCCTGACGAAGTGCAGAGATGAGGACAGGAATGGCGGTGGGAATCGAGCTGATGGTGGGAATGGGGAGGTAATGAGATCAATGGTAAGAATTGGAACAGGAATGAGGCTAGGAATATGGATGAGAATGAGGGTAGGAATAGATGGGGGAAGGATAGCATTGAAATCCGGGCTGTAATAGGAATAAGAATGGAAAATGGTATGAGGCTAAGCTGGGAGGATAAACGAGGCTGGATAAAAAAGGATAGGGGTAGAATGAACAGGTAGACCACGTGTGGATGCGGAGGGATGGCTGACCAAGTGTGGGTTTGAAGAGGAAAATAAGCAGCTATATTTATTTTGGGATAGGATAAGATAGCTGGTTCCATGGTGAAGGACGTCTTGTGTGGCTAGACTTCCCTTCTCCAGATTTCTCCCTACTCCCCCATTCACCTAACCCTCCCCCCCCACACACACAAGGTACGAGAAAGCTCTTGAAGCCAGGAAAGAGAGGACCTAGTAGCGACCAGCGAAGAGGCGGGGCCAGGAGCTGTGACGTTACCTCTGCAAACATACAGGTGTGTGGTAGTCTAGTGTCATACGTTATGGGGCGAGGGATAGTCTAGTGTCACACGTTATGGTGTGAGTGATAATCTAATGTCAAACGTTATGGTGTTGTGGCAAATTTTGACATTCCTCAAAGTTTGTCATAGCTGGCGCGTGCATCCAAGGTCGACAAGCATCTGTTACCACCCCCAACCACCTCAACCATCACTACTACTACCAATCCCACATCAACCCCCATCCCCCCCCCCCACCAACACCATTATACCAACTTAAGGGATGGTAACTCTCAAGTAACAGAAACTCCAGTTCCTTGTAAGGAAACCCCTGATACTGCCGCAGCTGCTGCTGGTCAGCTGTTTTGGTTTCTGGATCATCTGTTTGGGGTGTTTGAATCAGCTGTTTTGGTACCTGGAGCAGCTGTTTGGGCGTCAGTATCAGCTGTTTTGGCGTCTGGATCAGCTCTTTTGGTGTCTGGATGGGCTAGTTTGGCGTCTGAGACAGCTGATGTTTACGCCTGTAGAAGAATCTGATGCTGAAGTCTGAAGCAGCTGGTGTTCACGTCTACAGCAGCTGGTTATGACACCTGCAGCAGCTGGTTATGACACCTGCAGCAGCTGATAATATCACCAGCAGGTGGCTCTGATATTTGTAGCAGGTGGCTCTGTCATATGCAGTAGGTGGCTCTGTCATCTGCAGCAGGTGACTGTCATCTGCAGCAGGTGGCTTTGTCATTTGCAGCAGGTGGCTCTGTTACCTGCAGTCGCTGGTTCTAATCCGCAGCAGCTGATGCTGTCATCTGCAGCAGCTGGAGATGACGTCCGCAGAAGCTAGTGTTGACATTTAGACCATCTCTCGTGCTATTGGATACTGAATAATATTCTTTGGACATTTTGTCTTCCCACCTTGAACAAAGTAGTGCGTGTACCTTACTGAGGTGGTGCAGGGTGATTGCTTGGGTGCGTGGCTAATTGGATTAGATGGCTGTTTAATTATCTGGCTTTCAGCGTGGTTGGTTCGATAGCTGGGTAGGTACGTCATTGGTTAGGTATACATACAGTTGGGTATGTCACCGGTAGGGTAGATATTTGCTGCCTGTTGTAAGAAAAATGACTTTGTTCAACTGTCTGCTTGCTTCATACATCGCCGGGGGAAGCTTGATTAAATTTATTTCTTTTAACATGCAATGGTTGTAACAATGATTGCTCACTGATGCACCAGGTAACCATCCTCAAGCGTGAGCACCCATTCTAATGCATCCTCGTGTATACAACTATAAAGTTTGATTACTCTTGAAACAATATTGACATTGTATAACAAACAAGGATACAAGGATTTGTGACCATAGAATTTGCCAGTCGACATACTGAATATTCTATCCAGATTCGGTCCCTAAATTACATAAATTGGCGGGAATGGGGCAAGAAAAAGATACACACATTGTAGAATAAGACTAAACTGAGGCAACGTTTCGTCTTGTGTAGAGTTTTATCAAGCGCAACACAGAGCGAAACGTTTCCAAAACAAGACTGTTTTTGCAATACGTTTCTTTACCACGACTGGTAGTAGACTATTTAAGTCCAACTAGAAAGGGAGCAGAGAAGGGCATCTAGCCTACCACCTACAATACAAAACAAGCCCTGCAAAGAAGTACTCAAAACCTGTTGTCATCTATAAACCCCATCAATAACACATCCCAGTGAGCGTCAATCAAACCGACACTAGCATCAACATCTGCCTTGAGAGCAAAAGTGAACACGTCATACGACGAAACTCGATTTAACGGATTCTGTAAACATGAGGCAAAATCCGCTGCTTCGGTTAATTGAGACACAAGGGACAAAATCCGTTGGCTACAGGACTGTCTGCTACTGTTATGATAATGGCAAAACAATATCTCTATCCGTTAGTAATAATGGTAAACTTAGTGACAAAATGTTAGATAAAGACAGATAGATATTCAACGTATAATATCGTCTAGAAACTTATTAATTCGATGACTCGTCGGGCGGAAGCCTCGCTTCGTTGTCGACTAATCAGTAACGGGCAAATAAGACGTACTATAACATTTGAACATGTGCTTTGCAATTTGCTCTAGGTTAATGGTGAATCTTCTTTTTTTTCCTGTGGGTTAACTGTGATATTTATGATGTGTCGCGTAAATTACTCTCTCTCTCTCTCTCTCTCTCTCTCTCTCTCTCTCTCTCTCTCTCTCTCTCTCTCTCTCTCTCTCTCTCTCTCTCTCGGGTACTAAAAATCTGTAATGCTTTTTAGATCCTTGGTTATTCTGTGAGGAAGTTAAGGTGTGTGTGTGTGTGTGTGTGTGTGTGTGTGTGTGTGTGTGTGTGTGTGTGTGTGTGTGTGTGTGTGTGTGTGTGCGTGCGTGCTTGTCGTCACCTCCGCAACTCGGGCCCAGACCAGACCACTTGAATGATGCCCTGGACGGGCAGGCTGTTGGTTCTAGGTCCCTGACACAGGTATTTGGCAGGGTTAAGGATAATATATCTATGCTTATCCAGAGGACGAAGTCATCTCGCAATTAGGGATAAGGATAACATATCTGTCTTCCATTAATGTATCTAAACTGCCTGTGTGCAGGGTTCTATCTAATCCATGATGGTACTTCTTGGTAGCCCCGCTGTCTCCTGGCGGCGCTACAGAAGCGGATGTCGTTAATCACACATTAAGAACTTACCTTGCCTCCCTAACTACCTAGAACCTGTACTGAATGTCCACTTCGTGGCAAGAACCTTAATTAACGCCTTCTGACGTAGTGAGGGTTATCTTAGCTAATAACACTAAAACGAGAATGTTCAACACGTCGACTGGCCTGACGAAGTGATATGTTATTTCTAAGCTGATTATGGGGAAAGAAAATATTAGCTTAGTAATGGTAATGAAATAATTGTATGAAGGCAGAATGTCGACAAAAGTGAGAAATATAAACATTCTTAAGAACATATCAATCGGTCGTTGAGGCTGAGTTTCGCTCTGAGTAGAACTTCATCAAGTCATGACCTAAAACAGCTCTGCACATCGTCTTACTAATCTTGCTCTATTCTAGAGGTCTCTATTACCCATTCTACTAATGCTTAAAACCAACACGTCCATATGTGCCTCCATGAAACAAGAGCGTTCCATACACACTACAAACGTAAGCGTGACCTAAAACCATGAAAGCCTCCAGAGAAGCGTTGGCGTATAACAGCTTTCGAAAAATTTATACTCTCGATCACTTATAGCAGAGAACCCCAGAGGGACTCCCTGTTTACTGGACCACCATTATACAACCTCAACTGAAGCCACAGTTCAACCTTCGCTCAACACATTTAAAAAAATAGAAAGTATAGGCCCTGCAATTCAACCCTCTGTTGAATGCTTTCGGGTCCGTATGTAAGGTTATTGTATCGCTTCCTAGAATATTAATAAACACCGGTGTATATTACAGATTTGCTTAATTGTTCTCTGTATGTGATTCTTATGATTCTAATGAATTCAGAGCTTACCCATGAATATTACTTACTAATATATATATATATATATATATATATATATATATATATATATATATATATATATATATATATATATATATATATATATATATATATTTATATATTTATATATATATATATATATATATATATATATATATATATATATAATATATATATATATATATATATATATATATATATATATATATATATATATATATATATATATATATATATATATATCGGGGAAGAGGGAAAGAGAGGAGATACGACAGAATAAGGAGAAAACAGAAGGCAGGAGGCGGTAGGATATAAGGGAGCACGAAGACTTCAAGAATGTTATTTCTTCAAACACGTCTTTTGCTCTACGCTACGGATCTTCACCTTTTCTATCCACATTACCGTTTTCAATCTCTTCCAGTTCTCCCCCATCTTTTTTCCACCTTCTCTCCCGCCTCCCGTTCTCTATCGCACTTCCCATCCTCTATCGCTCTTCCCGTTCTCTTAACACCTTTCGCCATTTTTGCTGCTAGCCCTAAATGCCTCAAGTGTGATTTATTCATGTTAATGATATGCACTTGTATCAGCCACTGTCTTCACGCTCAGTGCATAGACAAAGTAGCCATAATTACAGATTTATAACTCTCAAATTAGCGATGTTTTGAGATAATTCAGCGAGATATCACACTAACTGTTCTAAATGCTCAGTTCCGCTCAAATTAGCGCTTTTTTCAAGATAATTCAACTCATTATCACATTAAATGTTGTAAGTGTACTATTTTGCTCAGACTAGCACTTTCTGAAGATAATTCATGAAGTTATCACATAAAGTGCTTTAAATGCGTAATTCTCAAATTAGACATTTTTTTTATAAGATAATCCGACCAATTATCATGTTCAATGTTCTTAATTAACTATTCTTCACGCGAGGCATTTTTTTTTCTTCTTCAAATTCTGAGTCTTTCATATTATTCTTTTACAGTAGCATGAAAATTGCGTGTGCACACACACATACATACAAACAAACACTCTATATGTCCTTTATTTGTACATCGTCTCAAACTCCACCAAACTCTGCAACGTCTCTTTCGAACTTCCAAAAAACTGCGTCATCAGCAAAGAACAACTATGACAGCTTCCCACTTTATATCCGATTCAGCATACACCTTACACCTCATCTCAGCACTCTCGCATTCATTTATTTTGTAGTTTCTTATATAATCACTTTAATCAACCATGGGGAATTACAGGTGACTCAGGCCCATTTGTGCTTAAAAATAGTTACCTTCTCTCCTATTTACACTAACCTGAACCTCATTCACCTCTTGCAAATTATTTGTGGCTTTTAACACCTTAGGGCAGGATATATGCACAATAAGATGTAAGTTTCTCACTGTATATACTCATGCTTAGAGTTACTTGGTGATGAACAGGTGACATACAGTCTTAGTGACCCTCGTGTGGTTAGTAAACTTAGGCCCTACTAATTAACAAGCCAACACCCTATATATATTTCATATGCTTTTGATACTAGACGCATCCTTCCATTACCCACCTTATCCTGTGCCTTTTCCAGATCCGTAAATACAACAGTCCTCGCATCTGCTCCCTTCAATACATTTTTGTAAACATCTGATCCACACATCCCTTCCACTCCTGAATACATTCCTCCACATTCCTACTTTCCGTTTTTCCCCTGATCTTTTTGACGATAATTCTGCCATACAATTTACCCAGTATACTCTACAATCTCATATCCCTATAATTCTTACACTCTGGCCTTTCCACTTCCATTTTATACAGAGAAACTGTAGCCTTTCTCTCATTCCGTAGGCACGTTTCCTTCTTTCATACACATTGGAAAACAAAATCACTTTTAAAATGCTCTCGTCTGAGAGCAGTTTAAGGGTGGTGCAATGTTTCACCCTCATCCGAGGATGAAACATTGCACCAATAAAGACTCTTTATCTCGATCTTAATACCATCCATTCCCTCTGTACAGTATGTTAAAGCCAACTGATTCAGGCTAATGTATGACCGACGTAAACACTACGGGACGGCATTATGGTCATTGATTCCACACGAGATACGAAACAGAAGCTGATTATAGATCGGAGACATAAATGGGTTTCAGGCCAGAGGCTAATTGAAAGGTACATTTCGCCTCGATAATTCAACTCTTTCAATTAAGAGCAGAGCATTACTTGTCGGAGGAGTGTGGATTCCTTGCTCATTAGATCGTGAAGGAGAAAGATAATAGCTCAGAGTAATTAAACAGCTGCCAGTGTCTGTGTTAACTGTCTCAGTTCTTACCAAGTTTTTCTTCTATGTTATGTGCAGTCTCTTCGTGGAATGAGATAAGCAGAAGTGTTTATAATTACCTGTTTGTTATTACTTATTTGAAATTACTTGTTTGTAATTACTGACTTGGGGTTTGCCGGAGTGGTCTCTAGTTTTTTTTATTTTCTCTCTTAACTATCGAAGGACTGATGTGAAATCGCACTGTCATATTTATTTTTGAACCTCTGTGTTCAACTGTTACTTATATCTCATTCCTCTACTTTTTTTCTTTTATTAGACCCATGGTATTTTTTTCTATATTCCAACACTCGCACAGATGTGTAAAGGAGTAAAAATTCTCACTTTCAGCTTCCGCCTCTAAACCTTCAACTGGTCAGCATTACTGGTTCTTGATCTCTCGAGTCCTACCATATCTACTCTTGATAAAGCGTACTGAGTTCGCCTCCATCACCTTCTCATCCATTTCATTCCACTTATACGCCACACTGAAACCGAAGAAGTAATTCTCAGTGTTACGATAACTCGTCTGTGCTTTTAGCTTCCATCTGCGCCCTCCCCATCTTTTATATTTCAAACAACACATTCCTGTCCACCCTTTTATTTAATGTTATGTACGTTTCTATGTTACTTTCCCTGGCCCTCCTTACTTCTATGGTTATTAGTTTTGGTTTCTCTTTATTAGATTTTAGCTCTCATTTCCAGGCTCAGTCTAATGACAAGCCATCTGGTCTTTTCTAGCTTCTAAACATTCTTAGTGTGGACTCTCCAGTGTTGCCGTATATTACGAAATAAGCTTGACATGCGCTGCGTAGTATTGTGAAGGAATGTTTTTAGCTAGAGGCATTTCCGCCCATGCTAGCTCAGATTCATCCATGCTAGGTCATGTCAGTCAAAAGTAAGCCAGCTCTATTCATGTTAGATCAGATTCATCTATGCTAGGTCATGTCAGTCTAAACTAACCCAGGTTTATTCATGTTAGATCAGATTTATCCATGCTAGGTCATGTCAGTCTAAACTAAGACAGGTCTATTCATGTTAGATCAGATTCATCCATTCTAGGTCATGTCAATCAAAAGTAAGCCAGGTCTATTCATGTTAGATCAGATTCATCCATTCTAGGTCATGTCAGTCTAAACTAAGCCAGGTCTATTCATGCTAGATAAGATTCATCCATGCTAGGTCATGTCAATCAAAAGTAAGCCAGGTCTATTCATGTTAGATCAGATTCATCTATTCTAGGTCATGTCAGTCTAAACTAAGCCAGATATATTCATGCTGGATCAGATTCATCCATTCTAGGTCATGTCAGTCTAAACTAAGCCAGGTCTATTCATGCTAGATCAGATTCATCCATTCTAGGTCATATCTTTCCTGTTAGTCATGTTCTCTTTAGTTTATCATTCAGGAAAAAACTATTCAGCAGCGTCACCTCTCTGGAAAGGTCACCATATTACTATCGGATAGTCGATGGTGATATTACTGTCGGATGGTAGATGGTGATATGGTTGACCCACGGCAGCAGTAACCACTCTACTGGTCAGTCCTCTGCCAGACTCCAGATCCTCCCTCTGCTTACCACGACACAGTCTCTCTGACCAGCTAGCGGATGCAACAGCCAATACATCCACTGGTCTGAGTGTTAGAGCTTATTCGCTCTTTAACCTTCTCGAACAAGCATCTCACCTTCGTCTTGTATTTTTTAACTAGCTCCTTTAAAGATGAGAGTAATAATAAAAAATATGAATGCTTCGGGTTACTCAGTTCTTTAATTAATGGTTGTTACAGTTTTGATTTACGCAGTCATGCGTTTAATGTGATTGTTGCTTCTGAAGATGTGTGGCTGACTGCACACAGCCATTACATCTACTCGATAATTAACTGTGTTGATCCCAACTTATATATATATATATATATATATATATATATATATATATATATATATATATATATATATATATATATATATATATATATATATATATATATATATATAAAGAATAAGAAGAAGAAAATTGTCAAAGTGGGAAGTCTGAATGTGCGTGGTGGCTGTGCAAATGATAAGAAAGAGATGATTGTGGATGTTATGAATGAGAAGAAACTGGATGTCCTGGCTTTAAGTGAAACAAAGCTGAAGGGGGTGAGAGAGTTTCAATGGAGAGGGATAAATGGGATTAGGTCAGGGGTTTCAAATAGAGTTAGAGCTAAAGAAGGAGTAGCAATAATGTTAAAAGATAAGCTATGGCAGGAAAAGAGGGACTACAAATGTATAAATTCAAGGATTATGTGGAGTAAAATAAAGATTGGATGTGAAAAGTGGGTTATAGTAAGTGTGTATGCACTTGGAGAAGAGAGAAGTGTAGAGGAGAGAGAGAGATTCTGGGAAATGTTGAGTGAATGCGTGGGGAGTTTTGAATCAAGTGTGAGAGTAATGGTGGTTGGGGATTTCAATGCAAAAGTGGGTAAAAATGTTATGGAGGGAGTAGTAGGTAAATTTGGGGTGCCAGGGGTAAATGTAAATGGGGAGCCTTTAATTGAGCTATGTGAAAAAAGAAATTTGGTAATATGTAATACATATTTTATGAAAAAGAGGATAAATAAATATACAAAGTATGATGTAGCATGTAATAAAAGTAGTTTGTTAGATTATGTATTGGTGGATAAAAGGTTGATGGGTAGGCTCCAGGATGTACATGTTTATAGAGGGGCAACTGATATATCGGATCATTATTTAGTTGTAGCTACAGTTAGAGTAAGAGGTAGATGGGAAAAGAGGAAGGTGGCAACAACAAGTAAGAGGGAGGTGAAAGTGTATAAACTAAAGGAGGAGGAAGTTCGGGTGAGATATAAGCGACTATTGGCAGAAAGGTGGGCTAGTGCAAAGATGAGTAGTGGGGGGGGGGGGTTGAAGAGGGTTGGAATAGTTTTAAAAATGCAGTATTAGAATGTGGGGCAGAAGTTTGTGGTTATAGGAGGGTGGGGGCAGGAGGAAAGAGGAGTGACTGGTGGAATGATGAAGTAAAGGGTGTGATAAAAGAGAAAAAGGTAGCTTATGAGAGGTTTTTACAAAGCAGAAGTGTTATAAGAAGAGCAGAGTATATGGAGAGTAAAAGAAAGGTGAAGAGAGTGGTGAGAGAGTGCAAAAGGAGAGCAGATGATAGAGTGGGAGAGGCACTGTCAAGAAATTTTAATGAAAATAAGAAAAAATTTTGGAGTGAGTTAAACAAGTTAAAAAAGCCTAGGGAAAGTATGGATTTGTCAGTTAAAAACAGAGTAGGGGAATTAGTAGATGGGGAAAGGGAGGTATTAGGTAGATGGCGAGAATATTTTGAGGAACTTTTAAATGTTGAGGAAGAAAGGGAGGCGGTAATTTCATGCACTGGCCAGGGAGGTATATCATCTTTTAGGAGTGAAGAAGAGCAGAATGTAAGTGTGGTGGAGGTACGTGAGGCATTACGTAGAATGAAAGGGGGTAAAGCAGCTGGAACTGATGGGATCATGACAGAAATGTTAAAAGCAGGGGGGGATATAGTGTTGGAGTGGTTGGTACTTTTGTTTAATAAATGTATGAAAGAGGGGAAGGTACCTAGGGATTGGCGGAGAGCATGTATAGTCCCTTTATATAAAGGGAAAGGGGACAAAAGAGATTGTAAAAATTATAGAGGAATAAGTTTACTGAGTATACTAGGAAAAGTATACGGTAGGGTTATAATTGAAAGAATTAGAGGTAAGACAGAATGTAGGATTGCGGATGAGCAAGGAGGCTTCAAAGTGGGTAGGGGATGTGTAGATCAAGTGTTTACATTGAAGCATATATGTGAACAGTATTTAGATAAAGGTAGGGAAGTTTTTATTGCATTTATGGATTTAGAAAAGGCATATGATAGAGTGGATAGAGGAGCAATGTGGCAGATGTTGCAAGTATATGGAATAGGTGATAAGTTACTAAATGCTGTTAAGAGTTTTTATGAGGATAGTGAGGCTCAGGTTAGGGTGTGTAAAAGAGAGGGAGAATACTTCCCGGTAAAAGTAAGTCTTAGACAGGGATGTGTAATGTCACCATGGTTGTTTAATATATTTATAGATGGGGTTGTAAAAGAAGCAAATGCTAGGGTGTTCGGGAGAGGGGTGGGATTAAATTATGGGGAATCAAATTCAAAATGGGAATTGACACAGTAACTTTTTGCTGATGATACTGTGCTTATGGGAGATTCTAAAGAAAAATTGCAAAGGTTAGTGGATGAGTTTGAGAATGTGTGTAAAGGTAGAAAGTTGAAAGTGAACATAGAAAAGAGTAAGGTGATGAGGGTATCAAATAATTTAGATAAAGAAAAATTTGATATCAAATTGGGGAGGAGGAGTATGGAAGAAGTGAATGTTTTCAGATACTTGGGAGTTGACATGTCGGCGGATGGGTTTATGAAGGATGAGGTTAATCATAGAATTGATGAGGGAAAAAAGGTGAGTGGTGCGTTGAGGTATATGTGGAGTCAAAAAACGTTATCTATGGAGGCAAAGAAGGGAATGTATGAAAGTATAGTAGTACCAACACTCTTATATGGATGTGAAGCTTGGGTGGTAAATGCAGCAGCGAGGAGACGGTTGGAGGCAGTGGAGATGTCCTCTCTAAGGGCAATGTGTGGTGTAAATATTATGCAGAAAATTCGGAGTGTGGAAATTAGGAGAAGGTGTGGAGTTAATAAAAGCATTAGTCAGAGGGCAGAAGAGGAGTTGTTGAGGTGGTTTGGTCATTTAGAGAGAATGGATCAAAGTAGAATGACATGGAAAGCATATAAATCTATAGGGGAAGGAAGGAGGGGTAGGGGTCGTCCTCGAAAGGGTTGGAAAGAGGGGGTAAAGGAGGTTTCGTGGGCGAGGGGCTTGGACTTCCAGCAAGCGTGCATGAGCGTGTTAGATAGGAGTGAATGGAGACGAATGACACTTGGGACCTGACGATCTGTTGGAGTGTGAGCGGGTAATATTTAGTGAAGGGATTCAGGGAAACCGGTTATTTTCATATAGTCGGACTTGAGTCCTGGAAATGGGAAGTACAATGCCTGCATTTTAAAGGAGGGGTTTGGGATATTGGCAGTTTGGAGGGATATATTGTGTATCTTTATTCGTATATGCTTCTAAACTGTTGTATTCTGAGCACCTCTGCAAAAACAGTGATAATGTGTGAGTGTGGTGAAAGTGTTGTATGATGATGAAAGTATTTTCTTTTTGGGAATTTTCTTTCTTTTTTGGGTCACCCTGCCTCGGTGGGAGACGGCCGACTTGTTGAATATATATTATATATATATATATATATATATATTATATATATATATATATATTATATATATATATATATTATATATATATATATATAATATATATATATATTATATATAATATATTTGTTATTGGTGGTATTAAATAAGAATGCGTAACTAATTTGGAAGTACCACAAAAAGAAGAAGAGAGGATGAAAAAAACACATTTACATTAAGATACTGTAGTGATCTTACACTAAAGGTCATTCACTTCTCGCTTGATAACAAATGATCGACAATACCTGTAATCAACGAATTAGATTAGCGTGTAGAGCAAATTGGAAATATTCTCGCGTAAGCTTTTATTAGTTGTTCCGTGTGTGAGTGTGTGTGTTTGTGTATGTGTGTGTGTGTGTGTGTGTGTGTGTGTGTGTGTGTATGTGTGGTGTGTGTGTGTGTGTGTGTGTGTGTGTGTGTGTGTATACTCACTTATTTGTGGTTTCAGGGGTCGATTCGTAGCTCCTGACCCAACCTCTTCGCTGGTATTTAATTCTCTTCGCTGGTCGTTACTGTGTGTGTGTGTGTGGTTGCGTATTTCATGCGTAAATCTTCACATTTGTTTACCACAGTGCGGCTATAACGCAATCATGTGCTTAAACAGTCCCTAAAAAAAACACTCCCACGCTGGTGCCATGATAAGTCGCTCCAGGTGGTCCCGTAGCTCGAACGGTAGCGCACTCAGCTCACACACTGAGGTCCGGAGTTCGAATCTCCTGTACGGCTGGAAAACATTAGGACGTGTTTCCATAAGACACCTGCTGTCCATATTCACCCTTCAGTATAAAATGAGTACCTGGGTGTTAGCCGATTGGTGTGAGTCGCATAACAAGCGGCTTTCTACGTAGTAGTATGTCATTGATGTCATGTAGGCCTGTATACCTTGTACATGTACTTGTAGAAATAAAGATATTAGTAAAGTCTGTTTGTTCTAAAGATATTAGTAAAGTCTGCTTGTTCTAAAGATATTAGTAAAGTCTACTAGTTGCGTCAAGCAATCCCACGTCGATACAGTGATAAGTCTCCCCAATATAAAACACGACATCGTTTTCTCTGAGTTAAGCACTTGGTAACCTTCAATTTGCATTAGTCACTCACTGTAGCTAAAAAAAAAGTTAGAAAAGTTCAAGTTATTAATCATTTACAGATTCGAGAATTCTTTAAGCTTATCAAACAGTTGACAAAATAATATATTCTATATATTATACAAATAACCCGCACAAAGGAACAACTTATGACGGGTATTTGTGTGTTGTTTAAGTCACAGTATTATGCCTTTTTGTTCTATATTCTGTATATAGCCTTTTACGCAAAGTTTATAATATACTTATGGTTATAATCATGACCATGGTTTTTAAAGAGGTGGACTGGTAAGCCAGTGGAAGTCCTCGGTCAGATGACCTAAAGCTCCAGCTGTGGGTCATCATAAGACCCCCGTCAAGAAACACTCGTAATGTTTTTCTGACAAACATTATACCTACCTACGCAAAGCTTTATGAATATAGTCTCTTGCTCAAGGTTTATATAGACCTAAATCTTGGGTTTAGGCAGGGTGTATATACCCCGAGGAGTGTATATATATATACATTGAGAGTTAGATCCGATCCAGTTTCAGGAGACGTTTATCCCGTCTACTGGATAACATTACAACAATACCTAAGGAATCAAAGTATTACTGTAACATTGGTAGTGGGTTAGGCAGATATTTTTGTTAGCGGGTTTGGGTTTGAGAAGGACCTGCCAAGTACGGGCCAGTAGGCCTGCTGCAGTGTTCTTCCTTTTGTTTTGATCTTATATTAGAACATACGAGTGGAGAAATAACCCACACATGAGAGAATGAAACTTTTGAGGACGTTTCGGTCTGATTTGGAACATTAACTAGTAGTCCAAGTCGGACCGAAACGTCGTCATACATTTCAGTCTCCCATGTGCGGGTTATTTGTGTATTGTTCCAGTCACGGTATTGTCTTTTTATTCTTGATAAGAGTGTAGCACTGCAGAAGACCTGCTGACCCATGCTAGACAAGTACGATTCACACTCACTCAATGCACACGTCCAACCTATAATTTAAAACTACCCAGAGTCCTGGAGATGTATCAGATGTGAAAATTTAGATATCTTCGGATGTGGATGCATATGAGGATATCTGCTTACAGTAAAATGCGGATGCGGATGCGGATGCGGATGCGGATGCGGATGCGGATGCGGATGCGGATGCTGATGCGAGTGTAAGAAATTGTGCGGATGCTCCGCGGATGCGGATATCCGACACATCTTTACAAAGTATTACTCGCTTTTCGTTACTCGCTACTCTCACTACATGGACACTTAGCAATAAATAACTCTGGGTGTATTTAACTTTATATTTTGCTAATACAGGAAAAAAATGAGTGCAGGATTTCGTATCGAGTGCGTATAGTCATACAGATGTTTAAATCTATAATTATTAGGATTTTTTTAATAAATGTTTACGTATGTATATTTGAAAGCATTTATGTTGCATTCGCTTTAATAGCTCGAGAAGAAATTTTATTAGTCATATTAATGACTCAACATTAATACTGACAATAATGGTTTACGTAATTCAAAAGCCAAAATAAATTTTGCGTGTCACGGGGCCGTGACAGCAGTGTGACCACGAATTTCACGGTACCGTGACAGCAGCGTGTCTACAATTTTTTTTTGTTTACGAGGACGTGTAAGTTTCCTTGAGACGCGAAATCGGATCTTTAAGTTGTCGTCAATACATCAGCAACGAGGCGGGGGCCCAGGAGCAGTGACTCGATCCCTGCAACCACAAATAGGTGAGTACAAACAGGCGCGTACCCACATCTAAAGATACTGCCGAAACTGAGTTAAACAGCGGTCAATGGCGTAGTCGATACCAAACGAAGACAGCGCAACAAATGAGTACCGTTGTATATCGGACTCAACATCTGTTTGTTAAAAGAAGAGGGTTTTATTTTGAGACCGAAATGGGTTTTTTTTTTTCCTCGTCTGCTCTACATTTTATATATGGGTTCTTTTGCTCTCTTAGGATAAACAAATGTGATTTTTGAGTCTGTAGAGCTGAAATTGATCTCTTACATGCTGTGAGCATCAACCATATTTACTTACCTTGAAATTTACCTTCGCGGGACTTGTCATGGGAGACAACAGCGACATGGGCTCTTGATCCAAAGAACTGGAGCTAACAGGCTTGCTGCGCCTTGCATTCTCCGGCAGTGTCAACACCTGTACGGGCTGAGCACTTCTCCTTATGAGTATTCCAACAATAATAATATTCCCGGACCATCATCTTGGATAGCAGTCTAGTCACGTTGAGAAGCTCCTCAGTAAAGCCTTATACGTCTCCTTCAAGATGCGGGTCCTTGACTCGGCGGCCCTCGAGTTCCTGCTAACAAGACGTAGATAACAAGGTGTAGATAACAAGGATCAACAATGCTACAACCGCCAGACGCCAGACTCGACGCTCAAAGCCAAAATCCCATTGTGTTCGCACAAAAAAATAGCGTCTGTACCCATACACTGTTGAAAGAAGGTATGAAATGTCAGAACCGTGCAACATAACGAAGAAAATTGTTATATAAAATAGAGAAGCCACCCACTGCAAGTGTTCCCACAGTGTAACTGCCACATATAGAATAGGGCAGCTACCCGCTGCGAATATATCCGCAAAGTGAATTCAGAAGAGACCAGAAATCCACTGTGGCTGTACCCTCATTAGAACTATCACTGTGGATATACCCTCATTGTAATTATCATTACATCAATGGGTACAGTGTGGATATACCCACATTGTAAATATTACATCAAGAGTACACAGCCGACAGAAATAAGTACTTTCTTCATTGCGTATTTTTATATTGAACGGGAGCAGCTAATGTGGGCGAAACGTCTTCAAAATAAAGATACTCAGGTGTTGCACAAGGGAACGATCATATATAACAAGGCACTAGTCGCTTGAGGGTTTAATCACATTGTAAGTATCGTACAGAATAGGGAAGCTATCGCATGTGGGTATTTCAAAACACGAAAGCCTCGTGCTGTGTGGAATTATCATTATCATATGGGTCATACAGCGCCTGGGGAATGGGAAGCAATCAGGTTTGACCAGAGGCCAGCCAGCACCCTTGAAAGGGTGCTGACCTAAGAGGAAATAAAGGGTAACTTGTCTTACGAAAGTTTTCATCTGGCGACTGGAAAAGTTGTGAACTCCTTTCAGAAGACTTCACGTCTACAGGAGCGTTAAAAAAAAAAAAAAGAGGAGAGTTTTTGGAGCACAAAAAGCAGGATATACGCCGCTAATTCGGATGTTCTCTGGTCGACGCCACTCACACACACACACACACTGTAGGATATATACACTGAGAGTTGCATGTCTCTGTGCATATATTCTGAGAGTTTAATTCCTATTTTAGGTATTAAAATAGTCTGATGGTGAACAGGTTACATGCAGCCTTAATGATCCTTTGAATATACGATTAACTATATTAACTAACAATTAACTAACACCCTCAACACCGCTTACAGATATTTAACTAACAATCAACACATCCATCTAGTTGTCTCATTCTTCCAGGGATGTACTGGAATCAGCAAGATAAATTAAATATATTAATTAGTTCATCTTAGTGACTTCCATAATGCGAGAAAATGCGTATCATGAAAAGAACTTCCCTTCAGGATAATTGACATCCCGCCTCCCAATATTTTTGTAAGTTGTTTGATGGTCAGCTACTGCCGGCTAGTATGGTAGACTGTGCTGTAGTAGGTTCACCGGTCTTGTCCCGGCCCGCGTCTTTTCCAGATGGTGACCTGGCGAGTATGGTAGAGAAGCCCTTTGGTGATGGCTCTGTAGGGGTCAACAACGCTTCTCTGTGTGTAGAGTCCGATGCGTATCACAACATTAATGGTATACAGTACCGACATGGGCAACAATTTGGTACCTTTATTAATGCGCCATCTAGCTAAGCAATAGCATATTCTTCTTTCCAGTATAAAGAATATAAAACCGAGGGACTGAACTCCTCAGAATTACCTCTCCACTTATTCCATGTCTCCTCTACACATTCTCTGTATCGGACTGGAAAAGCAACTGGTTGGCAAAACGTCTCATCAGTAAAAAATACCCACATATGTCTTTGTCATCAAGTTATGACCTGACAAAACTCTACACAAAGCAAAACGTTTGTAATACAGGTGTATGCTGGGTACCAAGAGGAGGATGAGGTCTTTTAACCATATTGGTGTTAGCTGTACGGAAGAGGGTTGAGAAGAAAAAACGACATAAAATTTTCTTATCCATCCAATTTCCTGTTTGCGGGTTCTTAGTGAGGTTCAGTTTAATGTGTTCCAGGAATGTTAGTATCTTAAAACGGTCTGGTTATGGTAGCGGTGCTTGGCTGTTTGGTCATTTAAAACAGGTCTGTTCCTAGTGCACGTATTACGGTACTGTTAACCGCATAAAACAGGTACTATCCCAGTGATCTTAGCACTGGGCATAGTACTGGTGGTCTTACCAGGTATAGCACTGGTGGTCTTAGTGTAGTAAAGGAGTGTTGGCCACTTAGAAACAGGTCTTGTTGTGGTACTCCTGTGTGTTAATGGACTCGGGGGTTTCTAGTGCAGTTAAGAGGGATCACAACAATATACTGGGACGTGAGAACAGCTTGTAGGACACCAAGTATTCATACCTCACTTGGTACTGTGTTGGCTGGGCAGGAGACTCCACATAACTCCTGGTCAGGTGGCAGGAAGCGAAGCACCCAAGAAGGCTCTTATTAGCAACAAAGAAGATAACATTATTACAGCAGAGAATTACTATCATTATCAGGAGGGATATCTGAGCGCCTCTTCGGTAAGCAGCTGAGCTTAGAGCTCACTACCTCAGAGCATGCATAATTAAGATCATACCGTCGGCCAAAAATCCCTTTTGCGAGGGTTCGGCTCGATGATTAAACGATCGTAGAGGCGCACATCAGTAAGTACAGATTGCGTGTTCGTCTCGCATTGGGAGGACGGAGGATCGAGCCTTCACTAATCCTTGTGCTGAGTGACCTGCGGAAAAATAGTAATGATAATAAATGACTGTATAATTCCCCAATTATCGGAGCAGTGTGGATTTAATTCACACACACATAACCAGAAGGCTCTTATCTGATGCTGGTGAATGACTCTTGATCCAAGAAATTGGAGCTACCCTCCCCTTCCTTGGATCAAGACCTGTTCATGTATTCTTACCACTCAGTATCCCCTGTGGGTTTAGCTCTCCTTCATGTGTGTAATTATAATACAGAAGAGGACTGTCATTCAGTAATGTATTCCAAACTGCGGTTAATTGGCTCACTGTTTTATCCGACTGTTAGCGAATGAAAAACGCAAAGGCGCTTCTAAATCTCGGATGATTAATCTTACGTGATTAAAGAGAGTCTCAAGAAAATGGAACAAAGCGATTAATTGCAGGACACAAAGAGAGAAAAGTGTAACTGCATGTTTATATTCCAGATGGAAAGGTAAAACGCACCATTGTAGCGAAGGTAGTGATGCACGTTTCTACCCAGGGTAGAAAAGTAGACTTGCACCTTTAAAAGACCCGCTTCGTCTAATACTGTAAACACGATCATCGTTATTACCTCTCAGGTTTATGCTATAAGGACTAAAAAAAAAAAACTGCCGGTAATAATTATGCAATGATATGAGCAAAGAGGCGAGCAAGGTCACCTCTGACCTTTCACTCAAGGAAGACATTACTCAACTGTAAATATAACACAAAAAAGCGCCTCCTGATTGGCAATTATAGCCCTCAAGCATGTGCTGGGGAGTACTCAGATTATAGAAGATACACCATTACATACCGCCACTTAATACCAGCAAATATAGTTAGTTAAAGATTAGCCGGTATTCTCCCGGCCCGGGCCTTGTCCAAGTGGTGGCCCGGCCTTGGCTCCCTCTTTAGGGAGTGTCTGAGACCTAAGTCTCCCATGGGAGGAGGCACAAGTACCTCCTCATCTTTGGGACCAACTGTCCCCAGGCCTAGCCACAAGCTAGGCCTCTCTGGTCTGCCATCCCCGCCCCAAGGGGGCTAATGGGAATGACAGTCTTATGAGCTAAAGGCTCGGGCTCAGGCACCTACCCTACCCTAGAAGGGTTAGGCATGGTGTCGATAGCAAATATAGGGCCGTCACATGAATTTGTCTCAAAAAATATTTAATTTTTCAAGTTTCCGTCATTATATACACGAATTATACTTTACTCAAAGGCAAAAATGATAAATATAAATAGAATAATTGATTGTTTTCTCTTTAAAAAAAATGTCTTCTTGTGGACAGGTAGATGATAAAAAAAAATGGAGTAGACGGCAGAGTTTTATAAAGAGTAAATATTTATGTAGATTTTAAAGTACCCCCTTGTCTGAGTTACTTACATATTAACATTTCTTAATTATAAAAATACTAGGTTATAACCTTTGTACACACGGTTTTGAATTCATTATGTACGATTTACTTTGACGTTAGTGACAAGATAATTCGCTACCATTATAAAATATTTCTGTCGTGGATACAAATTTTATTCTCGTATATAGAAATCATTCAAAATTATAATCAAAATCTAGTTTGTGTATTCTATAAAGAAAGATCGAAGTGCTGCTTTCAAATTCTACTTTTCAATGTATTCTATGAATGTAATGGTATACAATACTGATTGTTGTCGTAGATTCGCCGGTATAATCGCCCGGCCCGGCCTTGGCTCCCTATCGACCAATGTCTGCCATGGGAGGAGATACATGTGGCTCCTCGTCTTCTGGGACTAGCTGTCCCCAGGCCTAGCCCCATTCCCCGCCCCCACGGGGCTCGGAGGGAGAAGCTAGGCACCTTGGGCTGCCATAAACCCCGCCCACACTGGGCTCGAAGGGTATGGCAGCTGCATAGCAGCAGACGATATCAGGAGGTGCAAAGGCAGCAAGCACTGCAGGATCCTTTTGGAGCCACACCCCAGCTTTGGACCGATGCCCAAGCATTGGGGAAGCTCAAAAATGCCCCTTGCTGTGAGTGTTGCTGCTGTTACTTCACTTGTCCGTTGCACTCTCTCTCTCTCTTACAATACCGACAAGTTGATAAGTAAGATACATTTGCAACAGTTTGTTATATTTAGTTCCGAAAGGTTTCGCCCACACAGTAGGCTTCTTCAGTCGAATACAGAGGCCACAGAAGCAGTAGAGATATAAAGACGATACAATCAGTCCAGTCGCCTTGGAAGACGTAGTACTGAGATGATCAGTCCCTCAGTCAGGAAAAGAGTTCTGCTCCATAGGCTCTGGTGGCCTGGTGGTTAACGCTCTCGCTTCACACGGTGAGGGCCTGGGTTCGATTCCCAGCCAGAGTAGAAACATTGGACGTGTTTCTTTCCACCTGTTGTCTATGTTCCCCATCAGTAAAATGGGTACCTGGGTCTTAGTCGACTGGTGTGGGTCGCATCCTGGGACACTGACCTAAGGAGGCCTGGTCACAGACCGGGCCGCGGGGGCGTTGACCCCCGGAACTCTCTCCAGGTCTCCATAGTCTGCCCATCAGGGAGGTGTCCCTTGAAGTAAAAACATCTTCTGTAGCCTTTCTCACTTCATGCTTATCACTTATATACTCTCATTCTGTTCTCTCCATTACGAGATGAATCTTATCCTTGATTCGAATGTGTCTTTGAAACAACAAATTAACTCACTGGTAAGGACTCACGCGGGGTGAGGAAAGAAACATAAGAATGGAGAAACATTACAACAGGCCTACTGGCCCATGCAAGGCAGGTCTTTCTCAAAACCATCCATAAGGACATATGTATGGGGTTGGTGAAGAATAGTGAGAGGAGTCAAACAGAGAAGTGAAAACCAGACAGCATAACTGTGAGGTAAGTTCAGGCTATCTCTGTCTGATGTATTACTCGGAATGTTGACAAAGGTATAGAGAAATAGGTGAACACGGGTAGGTTGAGTGTTTCTCTCACTACTGAAGACAGAGCCTCCATCAATCTTTGTTTTGAATACCCCACACGGGTTTGGCGTTTCACGTGATTTAACAACAATGATAATAACAAGTGAATGATGGAGTGAACGATGAAAGTTTTTCTTTTTCGGGCTACCCTGCCTTGGTGGGAAACGGCCAATGTATTAATACAAAAATAAAAAAATAACAACAATAATATAATAATAATAATAATAATAATAATAATAATAATAATAATAATAATAATAATAATAATAATAATCTAAAGCAGTATAAGAAAAATATTGTTCTGTTATTGATAAAAACTATCCCATAACAAGAGAGGCCTCAGGTGCGCATCGTAAATTATATTTATGGAAAGCACTAAACTCGTGTGGGTCATTCAGCGTAAAAGGCGTTGAAGGCTCGATCCTCCGTACGCTTATCACTGCCTTGTCTCTGACCAGTAACAAGGTTAGCTCATATAACCCGACATAAGTATCATATACATTTTACCTCTATGTACTTCTAGGTTCACACTGAGAGGTCCATAGTCTGTATACATACACTGTATATACACTGTGTATATACAATGTGTATATACACTGTGTATATACAATGTGTATATACACTGTTTACATACACTGACAGTTCAATCTAATCCATATTTTTTGGGAATAAATTATTAAGATTTTTCCTATTTGTTATAATTCAGAAATACTCATTTTCAACACAATAGTAGCGATATTTTAGCTGATTTAATAGACATTGGGTTGAAATGAAATATGAAATCTTACTTTAGGTTCGACGATGTTGCTAAGTTATTGTTGTATCAACTTCACAGCTATTTAATTGTTGTTAATAGCTACTACGAATACTACCGCTGGTTTTACAGCTGCTGCTGCTGTTGCTACTATTAATTTTCACTCTACAATTAAGTAAATTGGTTCTGGACGCAAGTTGTACATGGATACTAAATAATCAATAGATCTTGTTTTGCTTCGAATCAAGATCCGGCATCGCACGAGACAAGCAGCAAGTACTCTGCCTCTGATCCAATCCCCTTGATCACAACATCTCGGGGACTTCAATCCACCGTCAGAGGGAATTCGCTCCAAATTAACTATTTCCCTTACAATCAGTGTTCTAGATAACGAGGGGGTGCATTCATTTTCCAGTATAGGAAATTTAATAAGCACCCGAGGTAAAAACTCTCTTTCCCGCTTTCTTTGTCTGACCTGCAAAGGAGTAGTTCCACAGGCAGCTTTTAAACGTTTCCTAAATATTAATCTGAGACAATACTGAAGAGACCACACACACGAAGCAGCCACATTTGTCACTTGTCTTGGAGCCATCAGTTTATGTTCTTGTATGAAAAGCTAAAACGATAATCTCATAACGTTCCACTTGGTAAACCCTCACCTCGGGCGAATAATTCCATTTGCTGAACAGCCACTTTGTAAGAGCATTTACGTCGGCGTGTTCCCTAGGGCCCTGTCCTTTTTTTTCTATACGTTATTGTTCATCAACCTGGGTGGCGTCTACACCAAGTTTTTCGAGCAGGAAGTGCAGCCTGTCAGCCATGGGTCATGACGCTGTGATCAATCAGATGGTGTTACTGAAAAACTGGGCGCCAGACTACCTGGTTACTACGAAGTTTGATTTTGTATATGTTGAGGTAAAGTGGATGGGACGAGGCTGGTGGTGGTGTGTCATGGCGCGGGGCTACATTCACCTCTTGTATCAGGACACTGAAGAAGTGTCTTGCTGAAGCAGATTGTCTTTAAATAAAAGTCCTGAAGAAGTGGGGCTGCTAAGGCAAGTTGTCAGCTCAAATTGTCCTGCAGAAGGTGGGACTTCCTGAAGATTTTCCACACGTCGAAGGCCTGAAAGGGTGACTTGATGGAGTCGGTTGTCCGCACACTGAAATCCTGAAGTTTCTGAAGCAAGTTGTCCTCGATCATGAACTACTTAATGATTCAGGAAAGACACCTAATCTTTTCTATTCAAGGTAAACCGTATGGAGAACATGCATCTTACGCTAATTTCACGATAAAACTACAGCTGACACCTCAAACATATACACAAAACACATGCGTGCGAGGCCATTTATTTGTGAAGACAACGCATCCACCAGGGAAGCTGTCAGATCCTGGTAGATGAAACGTCTTAACAAAATGCCACAACTCGCATACTGTGTCTTATTGACATATTGTCGTTATATTCAACTACTGAACTGCCGTGGTATACCGCGGTATTAACATTCTCCAGTGGCCGTGAACTGAATGCTGGCACTGTAAAATTAGGTAACAATAACGGCATTAATGAGCCACTGTATGTTTCTGACAAATGGCACCTTGTTTTCTGAAATTCGTCTTGAAAATACCCCTGCTTCTGCTGTTTCGTGGTCTGCGCACGCGTTCACACACATACACATACATACACATTGAAATCTCACTCAGGAAGTATTTCTTCAGTCATAGAGTAGTCAGGAAGTGGAATAGCCTAGCAAGTGAGGTAGTGGAGGCAGGAACCATACATAGCTTTAAGATGAGGTATAATAAAGCTCATGGAGCAGGGAGAGAAAGGACCTAGTAGCACTTAGTGCAGAGGCGGGGCCAGAAGCTGAGTCTCGACCCCTGCAACCACAATTAGGTGAGCAATTAGGTGAGCACACACACACACACACACACACTGTGTGTGTGTGTGTGTGTGTGTGTGTGTGTGTGTGTGTCTTGATCTAAGAAATTGAAACTAGCCTCCCCTTCGGATCAAACTAGATTACTCTCACCCTTACAATTCCCCAGGCGCTATATGTCCCTTACGGATTTAGTGTTTCCTCGCGAAGAATAATAATTCAGACTTCTGAGCACTCTCACAATCTTCTTTTCCTTCAAACATTTCTTGATTTACTTCTTTCTTCGTTAATTCATCTGCTGACACATCCACACCTTAACGAAACATTCGTTTCATTCATTTAATGAATCATTCGTTTCATTAACATACGTTCCTCCTATTCTTACCTCTTCTGTCCTATTCACTATTACTTCCGACTGGTTTCTGTTTTCTGCAGTTATTTTCCTCACTCTGACACACCCTTCCATTACCCCCTCAGTCAGCCGCTGCAGCTTTGTCTTTAAGAATATTCCAGCTGCTTGCATCATCTTCGGACAAGAATTGCATCAGATGAAAAGTCTTCTTGCAAGTATGGTATGAAGTGGACACTCGGTGTAGAGTGAAACGTTGTTATAGATGACGTTTCGCTCTCTCTCTAGGCTTTCTCTATACAAGTATGTGTCTGCATTCCAAAAACCATTTCTTAACAACTCTCATTTGAACTCTCATTCAAAATAATTTGTTTTTATCACCGATTATCCTAGGTTCTCTACACATATGTTGCTATGTATGATAATCTATGTAACTGTATTTGTGTTAACCTGAATAAACTTACTTATTTTTCCCACTCTGAAATTCGTTTCACTTTCGTTGTCTCGTATTCACGATGCGATGGCCCTGTGAGGGGTCAGCGCGATAAGCAGCGGAGGCTCGTTCCTCCGATCGCTAATCACCAACTGGGTTTCTTACCATTCATTTTACTGGTGATCCATTTCCTTTGCAATCCCCTCCATAAAAACACAGACCGATTATTTCTGCATGATTGTCTAAGTCCCATAACAATGCATAAATAATTGATCTGACGTGCTGTAAATTAGATTGTAGGATTGACTGGCGTTAAACTTGAAGAGATGATCAAAGAACTCGATGTATAGTTTGATTATTCAACTACACCTGCATTCCACTGTTACTGTGGAATGTCAGATTAATCTCGAACACATAATTCTTACCTTACCTGTATGTAAATTGAGAACTGGAGGAGGATGTTGAGGAGAAACAGAATCTTTGGAATCGGTACGTCTTATCAGTCATGTGTTAAAAGTTCAGTGTGTAGCAATTATTATATATTATTATTACTGTTATTATTATTGGAAGTAGTAGTAGTGGCGGCGGTGGTAGTAGTAGTATTAGTAGTGGCAGTAATAGTGGTAGTATTAGTAGTGGTAGTAATAGTAATATTAGTAGTGGTTGTAATAGTAGTAAGAGTAGTAGAATATCGACTCCATGGGATTAATTCCATTTGTCTGTTGTTTTAAATTAAGTGCCGTGTGTTATTCTGTCATGAGACTGCCATGATAATCTAGAAATTCATAAGATGGAAGTAATCGCACTCTTCCTAATGGGTATCAAGAAGATGTTTTGAATAATTTCTGATGAAGGAAACTCCTCTATGAACTCCTTCTGAAGATGTGTTTATAGCAACACGAAAGGCCTAGAGCTATCATTCAACTTCCCCCTGTGGTGGTTTTGCATCTTGTATCGCTTGTTCTCGAGTATTGCAAACATATATATATATATATATATATATATATATATATATATATATATATATATATATATATATATATATATATTATTCCTTCATGACATCCATATTATGGTACTTCCTTCTTGCTCTTTTAACTTGATAAAACCTCCAACTTTTTTAAATATATGTTAGTGCAAAATATGGAGTCCTGGACTGAAGTCAGGATAAAAACTTACCAACACACGGGTAACCAGGTTCGCTATTCGACGTTCGTACAATTCAGCGTTCGTATCAGAGAATGCGTATTAACTGGAATATCTTCTGGTGAGTGGAGACTCATATCAATTAATTACTACGGACTGCGTGTCATTATCGCTACAGCTCTCTAATGTCCCTTGTCAATTGTTTTTTCCCTCTCGAGTAATTATATCTTGGTGTAGCCTTCGAAGGTGCAACTTGAATTTCATGATATCTGTGATTGCCTGGCAGTCTCGGAATTTATAAGCAACTCTAATTTTTTTTTACAGACATGTGCATTATTTCGCTGTATTATTTAAGTAATAGCTTTGTTGGTTGGTTAATGGGGCTTAAAGGCTGTTGACTACACGAGGGCCATTAAGGCTGCATGTCACTTGTTTACCACTAGTTAAGAATACTGTAATATCTAATATAGGGGTTAAAATATACTCAGCATAAATACTGAGAGATATACATCTCTTGAGAAACATATTTTCGGGTAACTTAATAAAAACACATTAAATCAAAAATTTTTTTTCTTCTTACATTGATGATGAATCAAACCACATACATAAACGTTGCAGATACAAACGTTTGAAATTTTGCAAGATTTTTCAGCTCTGGTATATTTTATTCATGACATTCCTGTTGCTCCTGCAATGCCATTAATTCTTAAAACAGTTAACTTAGGATGCTAAAAACGTTCCTTCATTTTTTTTTAAATTGTGGAGAAACTAGATATCACACCTTGTGATGTGATGGTCGACTGGGAAGCCAACAGAAGGCCTCTATCAAATGATTAAAAACACTACTTTCTGGGTCAACCCATGACCACGGTCCCCATAGGAGAAATGTTCCCAAATCTGTTCTCTACAAAATACTACTACCTCTCTGAGTAACATTTTGGAGAAATCAAAAACCAAATCCAATTTTATTTTACACTGCTGTGTCTGGTGTTGGTGCTTCCTGTTGTGACTTCCAAGGCAAGTGGTAGAAAGCAATTACCGTAAACGAAGCGACAACTGAAGTGAGAGGAGTGCCGTCAGCCACGACAGCTGTCTCATTGTCGACAGCATAATTATGACTACTTGGTACTGGCGAGCAATAAACACGTCACCAACATGTAACTTCTCTAATAACTTCTCCTGGCACCCGAGGCTGCAGAAAGTGTCTCAGGGAGTTTGCCAACAGTGTCCTCCGCAATCCAACCCCGAAGCAACTGTGGCTGATTTGGAAAACATGAAAGGTGAACCAATGGAAAGGCTAGACTTGGCGTAGCTAGTGCATCTGGTTTACCGTGGTGGTAGGACCTGACTTGCCCCTGTAAGTGGACCTGCCTCACCCTGGCTGTCACAGAGACCGACACAAAGACTGGTGCCATAAAAACCACAATAATGACAAGGAAGGTTGAGCAAGGGTGCGCCTGGCGCTCTGTACAGAGTCTCGCGGTCGCTGCCATAAAAAAGTGTGCTAATCACAAACAAAGTTCGTCGAAGAAACTTCCGGCGACGTGCGGCTTGTTACATAAACAGATTTTATGCACCGAGAGGTGTATGTCTCTCAGTGTATATACGCTGAGAGCTTACTTTAATCCCCATTTTTAAAGTTTTAAGGTATTATTTACTGGTGGTAAACAGGCAACATGCAGCCATAATGACGCTCGTTATGTAAACGGTCTTTAAGACCAATTAACCAATGTTAGGTAAACAGAGAGTCAGAGGAGAGCGAAGCTTGGTGGGTCTCCATTCGCCGTGTGAATGAGTGGAAGTGAAATGGCGTCAGAGAATGACATGCCAACTGAAAGTTTGCTTATACATGTTCTTGTTAGGCCAGCAGCACTCCTGCCATCCTTCGCCTGACGCTAATACTGAGCACTTGGATGAGCTCTGTTGAAAACTTGCTCTAATTTTGCCTTAATGGTACCCGAGAACAGCTCCTACAAGATTCAGCTTGGCTCTAGTTCCGTGTTCATCATCATAGATGAACTGTATATCTCCCCCAGGCTTCATTATATATTTTATCTCCTACAGGCAGATGCGTATATTATAAAATGTTTCCCACACGTTGGTATATACTTTAACTCTCACCTCAGGTAAGCAGGCAAAGACAGGTAATTAAGCAGGAGAGAAGCCTTTCATTTTGTAATTACTTGGAGCGAGAAAATTCGGGATGAAAAAGAGAAATTATCCACTTCGGTGAAGCGGAGCTCTCAACTTCGAAGATTTACGAGGACCGAATTGCATACATTGCGATTTTCCTGGCCCGGCGAAGACTATATTATCTCATGCGATTTTTTGTATTTCTCATACCTTTACGCCGAATTATTCCCTGTTGTCAGTAGATTATCCACCCAATCTTCATTTTGCACTGCTCGTCTTTTTTTTTTTTTTTTTTACGCTTTACGCAGCATCAGTCACTGAATGTGTCATGTTTACAGATTTTCCTTTTCTTTAGGTTACGTTGGGTTAGGTAAAATTTTGTTCGGGTTAAATTAGGTTATGCTAGATTAGATAGGTTTGTCTGTGTTAGATCAGATTAGGCGGGTTGTTGACGCATGGCGTAGACGATGTAAATACGACGTTTCACCTGCGACGTTTCATGGGGCCAGGAGCTGAGACTTTACCCTTGCAACCACATACAGGTGAGTACATGAAGTGAAACATCGCAATAACAAATATCTCCTTTAGCCGTGTCTTTTTTCACTAGATTAGATTAGGTTAGAATAAGTCACTTAAACCTACCCATTGAACCTGCGGTTCAGTGGGTAGTCACAGGTGTCACACCTGTTACCCCAGGTGTGACACCTGGGGTAACAGGTGTCTCTGGACAAATACAGACTGTTAACATCTACAGATTTTAATGTGTAGAGTGATTACCTGTAGGAGTAACATTATTCAGTAATGACTCCACATTACTCACTGTCATCATTGTCGTTCTGCTATGTCGTCTTTAATGAAATTTTTTTCCATATGTCCAAATTATCACTGTAATAATTTTACTTTCGTACCTCAGTAATGCCTTCTATTATACACATTTTTTTTTTATTCATACGCGTTTTTATTCCCACATAATCTAGTTTAATATAATTTGGCGTGACGTAACGTTAAATAACATCGCATAATTTAACCTAACTTCATCTGTTCTAATTAAACATAACATATACTATAATCTAACATAATCTGTTTAAATTTAACCTTACATAGCGTAACATACTAACATAACCGAGCCATAGCCTAATCTAATCTAACCTAACCTATTATTATTATTATAATAATCAAGGGGGAAGCGCTAAACCCGGAGGATTATACATCTCCTGGGGGGGGGGGATGTGGAAGGCATTCAGGCTTAATTCGGGGAACTGGAGCACAGGTCCAATTCCCTAAATCAAGAGCCCCTCACCAACATCAAGGAACCTTCCTTGAGGGGTAACCTAACCTAACTTACAAACATTTTCTACCATAATATTTTATAATTAAGTTAGATCCAAAGATTTTTTGTTTTAATTAAGCTTAGGTTTAAAGTGTATCTGCTGGCAGTGGGTTATTAAGCTTATTCTATCCAACTAGTCTCATGTCAGCGATGCCTTGTCTTTCCGCCTCTCCTGCTGCGTTAGAATTACTGTTGTTAGGTTTAAGGGCCATCGACTGCACGAGGGTCAGGAAGGCCGCAATCCTCCTCGATACTAACGTAAAGAATATTTTAATTCATAAAAACTTGGATTTACTTTCTTTCGTATATTTACCTGCATTTTTTTAATTAAAAACAATTATATAGTGTTAAATGACCTTTAGTTAAAGTGATCTTAGCTCTAGGCCCGATGTGGTTTTGACCAGATTTAGTGTGATATTAATGACTAGGTTTGGTGTGGTTGTGACGATATACTTAATGCATAACAATATTCTAGAATAGGTTGAATATTAAGAGAAATAAGTGCAACATCTGCAACTCATAGTTTGCAGTAGTTTATCACATGATAAAGTAAAATAAACATGGAACGTTCAGAAACTGACGATGAGTACGGAATTAGGCTAAATTAAATTGCGCCTGTTATAATAAGGTTGGTTAAGTTTTCTAAGGTTGTTTTGTTACAAAATAATATTTTTTTATATTAATGTAAATGAAAAAAATATATCTTTAAACGTATAAGAGAAAATTTTAGAAAGAACTTAATTTTAAATGAGTTCTTGCTAATTGACACACACACACACACACACACACACACACACACACACACACACACACACACACATACATACATACATACATACATATATATATATATATATATATATATATATATATATATATATATATATATATATATATATGTGTGTGTGTGTGTGTGTGTATAAATTGTGATAATTTCTCAACCACGTGAAAACGAACGGCAGAGAGAACACCGACAGAGACAAGGAAAAACAGGCATTTTTCTAACCTGCAGTTTAATGATGGACTTTAAATCAAGAGTAACACACGTTCCCCTATTTCGGTTAAATTTTTTTGTTTGCACATCTTACGTGATGAACAGAGCAGAAAATAATGAGAAAAAGAAGTGGTGAAGCTGTTGAGGCTGGAACAGGTGTTATGGTCTCCCACATGTCAATTACTCCTCGAAAAGCGCTCCTGCTTAAGCTCTAATTCCCTCTCGCTTTAAAGTACTCATTAGCAGAGGGTGTAATCAACATGCAAGAAATGACTGCCTGTATCCTTCTTCCTCTTTTCTCCAGTTAACAACTGTAACTAGTATTAAGAGATTTCACACACACACACACACACATGCACACACACACACACACACACACACACACACACACACACACACACACACACACACACACACACACACACACACACACACATATATATATATATATATATATATATATATATATATATATATATATATAAATATATATATATATATATATATATATATATATATATATATATATATATATATATATATATATATATATATATATATATATATGCAATAAGATCACAAAAACAGGTGATTTCAAAATATGCAAAACAACCACTCTGAAAGAATAGAGAAATTCCAAGCGCTTTCGTGACTACTCACATTATCAAGGAACTATATATATATATATATATATATATATATATATATTATATATATATATATATATATATATACAGAGGAAAAAGAGAGAGACAGATAAACAGACAGGCAGAAATCGCAACAGTGACTAATAACAGTTTAATAATAGAAGGAACTGTGGAGGATCATTTTGATAATAAGTCACTGTACGAATTTGTAGCGTCGTAAATCTTATGAGCCGTGATGTTGCTTATTGTACGCCTCACTCACCACCAGGAAGACACTCTACTTACGCACATGATTTGTGGCCTCCTTTACGCCTCAAGGCGTATCGTTTGCTTCATCTAGGAGCTGCTGAGCTGCTGCAGTAGCAGATGTGTCAGCAAAATACATACTTGGGGTTCCTACACACACACACACACACACACACACACACACACACACACACACACACACACACACACACACACACACACACACACACACACCAAAAAACTCACTCAATAACAATACTCACATTACACAGAGCTAACAACAAAGGTGCCGTACACGTTGACCTCTGCACATGCTATAATTAACTCGTCGACATTTGGAGATTATCCTTGTTGTGATGACGTCACGGGCATCGCCGATTCCCATTGGTCGGTGCCACGCGACACCTGTCTTCGTTATACACTACAACATATAACGCTGACTGAGGCTATTACTATAATTCATATGGTGGGTAAAAACGCACCAAATATATATATATAATATATATATATATATATATATATATATATATATATATATATATATATATATTATATATATATATATATATATATATATATATATATATATATATAAAATATATATATATATATATATATATATATATATATATATATATATATATATATATCATAGGCGAATATTATTTTTTTTTAAATTACTTAAGATTTATGATATATTTTCTCTGTTATGCTTAGATTTACTTTAGAAGGTTTATGAAAAACAAATTTCACTCTGCTTATTCGGCAGAAAACAACCTATTTGTTGTTTAGGGAGCCGAGCTGTGCTTTGAATGTCTTGTCTCCGTGAATATTCTTATCGTTAGTATTACCAGTATTCTTAGCAAGACTTCCCAGCTCATGACTGTTCTTTAAACTACTGTAGGTATATGGAAAATATGAAGTTTGACAAGCTTGTAAATAAGACATGTGCTTACCTAATTGTGGTTGCAGGGGTCGAGTCACAGCTCCTGGCCAGGTCTTTTCACTATAACAGGTAATTCCAGGTATTACTCACTATCAGTGCTTCTGTAGAGGCACTGGTAGTCCTTGCCTCTCCCCGCTTTTTCCCAGGGACGGAAAACTGCCTGTCCTCTCCTCTCCTCCAGGGACGGGAAAACTGCCTTTTCCCCACTCTCCCCCAGGGACGGAAAACTGTCTTACCCGCCCCCCTCTTCCCAAGGGACGGAAAATTGCCTTTACCCCCCCTCCCCAGGGACAGAAAACTGCTTCGGCCCCCCTCTCCCCCAGAGACGGAAAACTGCCTCTCCCCCAGGGACGGAAAACTGCCTCTCCCCCAGGGACGGAAAACTGCCTCTCCCCAGAGCGCCTAAATTTACCCTCATAACAGTGAATCCCCGTGGTCCCTGAGGGAACTAACTTCTCCCCTGGGAGTATTATCTCAGCCAACTCATGCTTTGCCTCTTGGTCATTATCCCAGCTTACTCTCAGCTTAATGGTCAGTAAATAGATACTAATTATCCGAATAGTAATTTTTTTCTCGAATCACTTAGAAATCGCTGTAATAAGCGATGTAATTCAGTGAATTACTTTAATTTCAAGGTATCTTTTATTTTTGGGAAATGCGTGTTATAAAGTGTGTGTGTGTACTCACCTAGTTGTGGTTGCAGGGGTCGAGTCACAGCTCTTGGCCCCGCCTCTTCACTGACAGCTACTAGGTCACTCTTCCTGCTCCATGAGCTTTATTATACCTCTTCTTAAAGCTATGCATGGATCCTGCTTCCACTACATAACTTCCCAGACTATTTCACTTCCTGATAACTCTGTGACTGAAAAAAAAGTTCCTAACATCCCTGTGATTCATCTTAATCTTCAACTTCCAACTGTGACCCCTTGTTGCTGTGTCCCATCTCTGGAACATCCTGTCTCTGACCACCTTGTCGATTCCTCTCAGTATTTTATAAGTCGTTATCATAACCCTCCTATTTCTCCTGTCTTCCAGTGTCGTCAGGTTGATCTCGCTTAACCTTTCCTCGTAGGATATACCCCTTAGGTCCGGGACTAGTCTTGCTGCAAATCTTTGCACTTTTTCTAGCTTCGTTACATGCTTGGCTAGGTGTGGGTTCCAAACTGGTGCTACATACTCCAATATGGTGCCTAATGCATACGGTGTACAGGGTCCTGAACGAGTTCTTATTAAGATGTCGGAATGCTGTTCTTAGGTTTGCTAGGCACCCATATGCTGCAGCAGTTATTTGGTTGATGTGTGCCTCCGATGTGCCCGATATTATACTCACTCCAAGATCCTTTTTCTTGAGTGAGGTTTGTAGTCCCTGGCCCCCTAGAGTGTACTCCGTCTGTGGTTTTCTTTGCCCTTTCCCAATCTTCATGACTTTGCACTTGGTGGGGTTGAACTGCAGGAGCCAGTTGCTGGACCAGGTCTGCACCCTCTCCAGATCTCTTTGTAATTCTGCCTGGTCCTCTTCCGATTGAATTTTTCTCATCACCTTCACATCATCTGCAAACAGGGACACTTCTGATTCTATTCCTTCCGTCATGATCACAAATACCAGAAACAGCACCGGTGTGTGTGTGTGTGTGTGTGTGTGTGTGTGTGTGTGTGTGTGTGTGTGTGTGTGTGTGTGTGTGTGTGTGTGTGTGTGTGTGTGTGTGTTTAGATATTAACATATCGTGTTGATTATTTATGATTCTTCTTGTCATCACTAATTGGTATTTAAGTTCCTCTTCTTCTTCTACTTTTCTTTCGTCTTATTTATGAAGATAATCGTGACCTTTATTAGAGGGTTGCAACTGCAATTTTCACCGACCATTAATACCACAAGAATAAATTTATTGCAGGCCACAGCCGCAGGCGGAATTCTTCACTCGTATTCGATTCCCAGCTAGATGAATATTAGAATATATATCTCTCTCTTCCTCTGTCCTCTCTCTCTCTCTCCCTCTCTCTCTCTCTCTCTCTCTCTCTCTCTCTCTCTCTCTCTCTCTCTCTCACTATCTATCTCTCGTGTGGCTGTAGCTAATTATCATATTTTGACTCAAGCAGTTCGCGCCTCGCTAAATTAGGCAAGTTACAGCTTTAATTTAAGCATGACAATTTAGCGCTAAGTAGTAATGATGCAGATATGTTTGCGTCTCCACTGTTATGGCTTAGGGAATACGCGCTATCTCTGACGAGAATCATCGTCCCGAGCCATGAACAACACTCGTCAGGTGGTTATTCTGTCTTATGAGTTGTAGTTTAATATTCTGGGTGGTGAGCATTGTGTGAGCACACTGTTCATGCTCTTTGGATCCATATGCGTTCATGTGTCCTTAAATGCAGACAGCTCGCTGTTAATGTGTAATAACATGCTTGATGTATGCACCTTCATGCTTGTTCGTGCCTGCACGAGTTGTGCCCCCCTGTGTGCATGCATGACTAAATATTGCTAGAGAAATCAATTTTGATGTGCTGTTTCTTCATCTTAGGCGCGTAAATCCCATGCTGCGTCTCAGATGAAGCATAAGCCGGACAGAGAAGCTTAAGAAGCAAATAAAAGCAATATAAACTGCACGGAGGGTTCTCTTTGTCTGCTGTAAGGAACGTAAACTTCCTGAAGTTTGCACTAACAAGAGCTAACTGCCCAAAGCTGAGCTGATTTCTTTCCTGCGAGCAACAGCTACTTACTATACCACGGGCGGGGATAGAACCCGCGATCAGAGAGTCATAAACTCCAACAGCTACTTGTAAGAAGAGGCTGAGGTCTTTCAGTCTAGTGTCAGCTTTCTAGAGGCAGGACTCAGTTGAAGAATGAGAAATTTGTTCAACATTTGAAGAGATCCACGATGAATATTCCTAAATGTTGCACAAGTGTCTCATTCTTCAACTTGACGGTTTCTAAATTCTTTGCATCAAGGGTCAGTTACCTCTACCTAGCCCCAGCTACCTAAGGACCCAACCTACTTTGTACCAACAAGTCTCAGCTTCCTGCCTAGCACAGGTGAAAATTAATCCCTGCAAGATAAACCATCTCTTTCGGTCACTGGATTTCTATATTGCAAATATTTTTTACAGAATGATGAGGTTCTCAGTTTAACTCTGATAACCCATTGTCATTCGGACTGAATTTGTATATAGTAATCTTTAATTAAACTGATAAGGTCTTGTAAAACTTGTAATTAATATAGTCATTAATTGCTTGGAAAAGACAAGGAGGAGATTCATAATCTTTGATATATTGTACCAATGTATCCATGTTTGTGCTTTTTTTTTTTTTTTTGGTCACTGTATTCTGACTATAAATAAAGTTCACATAGAATATAGAATAGGGGGGAAAGGGTGGTAGAAGAAAATACTTAAACAGCTCCGGGAAGAGTTTTGAGTTTTCCCTGAGAGAGTAAGTGTTTATAACCTGTCCTGCCTCGAGTTGGCTCAGGTGCCAAGGTGAGTACAGACCGGATAACTAGTCTCTCTCTCTCTCTCTCTCTCTCTCTCTCTCTCTCTCTCTCTCTCTCTTACACACACACATACATTTCTTTTAACCTTCTCTCGACTCTTCATCAACTAGAAAATCATATCTTTTGCACTTTATCTAGCGAAACCGAGAAGTGTCTTACAAAGTCAAGAAAGACGAGCACCTTTGAGAGTTAATATAATTTCAAGCCTATCGACTACACGAGGGATGTTTAGGCTACAAATAACCTGTTCACCACTAGTCAAGAACTTTAATCCCTAAGAGACACACTCCCCTCTGGTTATATATTCCTGACGTATTAATATAAAGCAATATGCTAAGAATTATAACAAATACTTCAGATAATCTAAAATATTTAAAAGAAAAATCAGCGATTTTAACTAATTTGAAATCTGTAAAAATTATTTTTTATCTAAATTGAAAGATATAAAAATAATTAAAATGTGTACGGTACATTAAGGAAGAAATCACAATAAAACGCATGATGGCAAATATAAAAAAAATACCGTAGTGAAATTAGAAAATAAAACCTCGGCACTTTCATTTTATTCGTTAATCAAAGAATTCTTTGCAAGCGCATAACTCTGGTAATAAGTAAAAGGATACAAAATATCTCACACTGTTCACTAAATTCATTTGAGAAGTATCCAGTTAATGGACAACGAACAAATGCCTGCACGAAGATTGTTAAAGCAAGTATCAGTGGATATACTCTTCCAGTTCATACACTTGAGCATGACTCACGAAATCGTAGTGACACGATTGGAAACTTGCATTTGTGGTCACAGTGGTGCCTATGCTAACCTTCCTATGGTGTAGAAACATACCTAGTTGGACGAATTTTATTGTGGCTAGCTGGTCCAGTGGCTAACGCGACAGTCTGGAGTTTTGAGACTCTGATCGCGGGTTCTATCCTCGTCCGTGGTATGGTTTGTTTTTTTCATGCACTTCTTAAAAACGTGTAGACTTAAAGTCAACCGCAGTGCTACTACACTACACTGAGACATAGAACAGGCTCAACTGCAATTATTTTTTTTTGCACTCATTAGGCTATGTAAGACTAGTCAGGGAACAGGATAAGTGTTTCCTGTCGCTGGTCTTTTGACGGAGGCCTTCTCCCTGACTTTCAGGTCGACCCGTTGAAGAATTAAAGAAATTATTGGATATTACTGTTATTTTGTGTTTATCTGTAAAAAGGCACATCACCAGGGAAATAAAATAGGGGAAAGAGAATACTAATTATCTTACATTGTATATTATAAATAATAAGCAAATTCAGTCAATTAAGGGCCTGAAAGGAATGAAGGCTCGTTGGGGCAGGTAGATTGGGGTGGGCTGGTTGGGGAAGGTAGGTTGGGGTAGGCTAGTTGGGGGCAGATAGAATGTGGTAAAGTAATTGGGAAGGGTAAATTGGAGAGGGCAGATTAGGGCAGGCAGGCTGGGACTGATAGGGTGTGGCTTACAGGTTACACAGCAGGCTGGCAGGTAGGGTGGAGCCAGGCAGGCTGACAGGTAGGGTGGAACCAGGCCGGCTGGGGCAAACAGGCTAGGTAGGATAGGTAGGTCGTCTCGACCTTCAACACACAGGAGTTAGACCAACTACAGCAACCTCATCAGAGCTGATTTCTCGGCCACTAAAGCCGGCGGCCAGCCAAAGAGCCTCAGGCACATTCTCGTAACCTTGACGCATTAGCGGCAAGCAGAGTGTCTGCATCTCAGCCTTCTCGTATCAGCAGCAAGCAGTGTCTGCATGTCAGCCTTCTCGTATCAGCAGCAAGCAGAGTGTTTGCATCTCAGCCTTGTAGCATTAGCAGCAAGCAGAGTGTCTGCATCACAGCCTTGCAACTACAGCAGCAAGCAGAGTGTCTGCATATCAATCTTGTATTAGCGACTATAAATAAAGTTCAACCTTGGAGTATCAACAGCAAGCAGAGTATTTGCATATCAGCCTTGTAGTATCAGCAGCAAGCAGAGTATTTGCATATCAGCCTTGTAGTATCAACAGCAAGCAGAGTATTTGCATATCAGCCTTGTAGTATCAGCAGCAAGCAGAGTGCATCTCAGCCTTGCAATATCAGTACCGAGCAGTGTCTGATATAAAACCTTGTAGTATCAGCAACAAGCAGAGTGCCTACATCAAAACCTCTTCCTTCAACTGACATAACTCCAGTAACCAGAGTGTCTGTGTTGAACCATGACTTTTTATTGTTATTATCGGCAGCAATCACAACGTAAACGTAACAATGTAGGCTAGTTTTCCCTCTGGTGTATATGGAAAAACAGTATTTCTTTGAAAACAGTTCTTGCATAGTAACCACAATCTCTCCATAAATTCAAAGTTTACCCATTAGATTCGTGGTCGTCTGAGATATATTTTTTAATTTAAGAACACTTAAAAAATAATTATCTGCAACGATTCGATTTTTTTCTTATATATCAATTATTATTCAGTATGAAGACTGATTCGAAATCAAGAATAAATTCAACGTAACCAAGACAAAAGTAATGATTTTCAACATTATTGTGTAAATGTGAAAGAGAAGGATACAGATTGTTTTACAATCGTAGCGATTATTTGTACTTTCTATCCCTCTGTTTCTCTTGGGTATACTCTATCCCACTCACATCCTGGGTGTGCTCTGTCCCACTCACATCCTGGGTGTGCTCTGTCCCACTCACATCCTGGGTGTGCTCTGTCCCACTCTATCCCTCCTGGGACAGAGTTAACATTACTGACTGATAAGATTATATTCAGATATATTATTAGAGTATATTTTTGTGCTTTTTTATGTGTGATGATTCGTAAAATTTACTCATGTGATCTTTCGAAAAATTTATGCATATGACCATTCGTAATATTTATGAAAATGAACATTCGTAATATTAAACATGCACTTACTCATCAAATTCACGCATCCTGTCTTGCGTAAAGAATACGCATGCGATCATAAAATATTTACGCCAGTTATGGTTCGAAAGATGAGTGCATGTGACTATGTCCTTCATCCTGGATTCTGCATCTCATAATCTCTTATTTGCCACCTGAACACTGTAAACAAGCTAGGCCATGATGAACATTAATCTCACATAAAAAAAAGAATGATTTGTTAAATGTATTCAAACTCTCTGCCCGACATGCACGAACACTGTAGCTTATCTGAAATTAATACGAAATCTTACGATATATATATGTATATATATATATATATATATATATATATATATATATATATATATATATATATATATATCATATATATATATATATTTTTTTTTTTTTTTTTTTTTTTTTTTTTTTTTTTTTTTTTTTTTTTTTTTTTTTCAACAAGTCGGCCGTCTCCCACCGAGGCAGGGTGACCCAAAAAAGAGAGAAAATCCCCAAAAAGAAAATACTTTCATCATCATTCAACACTTTCACCACACTCGCACATTATCACTGTTTTTGCAGAGGTGCTCAGAATACAACAGTCTAGAAGCATACACATATAAAGATACACAACATATCCCTCCAAACTGCCAATATATATATATATTATATATATATATATATATATATATATATATATATATATATATATATATATATATATATATATATATATATATATATTATATTATAATGATACTGCCATTTTCCTCTCTAAGTGCAGGTTATGTGTGACATGTGAACCTTAACAGTCTTAGTGTTGTGTAAGATAAGTGTTGGTGAGACATCACTTTGAATTTAATAAACATCAATCTAATATCTTCTTTATTTCTAGATATCCTTTAATGCTACCTTTCTATCAATGAAAAAAAGGGCTGGAATCCTCCAATGACAGGAAACAAATCCTGCTTGCAAACTCGCGTGTCCTTCGTTGTGTGGTTCGTGTGTCTGGCGTCCCGTAGGTCTCAAAGTGGTCAAGCAAGTAGCTGCTGCAGCGCCAGGCAGACCATTAGAATGATAAAATACTCCAGACAGGGGCGGTTCCCATTGTTAAGTTGTCTCAACAATCACCTTCACATCCCAGTAACTCCGGTGACCAAAGGCTGATGACACTGTGGGTTTTCAGATCCTGTTTGCATGATAGACACACCATCTATTTTTGCTAGCGGACAAATAAAATGAAAAATAATCCTGAATCTGGTTTCAGCATTTTTACTTCCAGCTTGCGCGTGCTTCCAAGGACACTATCCTGCCAAACCAGACTGCGGGATATTATCATTGGTGAGGCGCCCTCCTCTCGTGTGGAATATAATTGACTTGCCTAAGACCTCCGGCGGGTGTTATTCTATTGCTGGTACAATTAAACCCTCGTGGAGACAGTAACACAGCAATTAAAATGAGTGTTGCATACTTCGTTTTCACAATGATGTTGAACAATGCTACTGTCTCCTATCCTGCTGATTTTCCAGCACTGTGAGCCAGAAATATGCAGTGCTCGTTTAAACTTTATTGCCTCCATTGGGTTCGATTGTTCCACTGACCAGAGTTTGTTGTATCTATGCGGGTTCGTTTGTACCAATGACCAGTGTTTGTTGTCCCCATATGGGTTCGTTGATGAATTAAACACATGTGGAACATCTGGGTATCTTTATTTAGTAGACCGATCGACTTTCACTGTCTTTATCAATACAAAACAGGGACATAAACGGAAGACTGTAGCAGAGAAGGCAATCAGTCCCTAAGTCTCGTAAAATTATATTCAGAGGGACTGAGTTCCTCATCGTCTACAGTTTACCCATTATCTCCCTGATTTGTGATGATAAAGCCACTGGATGGCGATACGTCTACCAAATAAAGATACCCAGATGTGGCACATGTGTCTAATTTATCATCATCTTGGTTACTGTTGTTGCAATATTCGTAAGGACAAAAGACCCGCCGTCACGGTTCTTAATCATTCGATGATCTGTTTTTTTCTTGTCGGTATTATATACCATTAATATATTACCAATGCCAGAGTTTGTTGTCTCCAAGTGGGTTAGCTTGTACCACCAAACAGTGTTTGTTGTCTCCAAGTGGGTTAGTTTGTACTATCGACCAGTGTTTGTTGCTTCCATATGAGTTAGTTTGGACCATCGACCGGTGTTTGTTGTCTCCAAGTGGTTTAGTTTGTACTACCGACCAGTGTTTTTTGCCTCCAAGTGGTTTAGTTTGTACCACCGACTAGTGTTTGTTGTTTCCAAGTGATTTAGTTTGTACCATCGACCAGCGTTTGTTGTCTCCAAGTGGTTTAGTTTGTACCACCGACCAGTGTTTGTTGTCTCCAAGTGGTTTAGTTTGTACCACCGACCAGTGTTTGTTGTCTCCAAGTGGTTTAGTTTGTACCACCGACCAGTGTTTGTTGTTTCCAAGTGATTTAGTTTGTACCATCGACCAGCGTTTGTTGTCTCCAAGTGGTTTAGTTTGTACCACCGACCAGTGTTTGTTGTCTCCAAGTGGGTTAGTTTGTACCACCGACCAGTGTTTGTTGTCTCCAAATTGTTTAGTTTGTACCACCGACCAGTGTTTGTTGTCTCCAAGTTGTTTAGTTTGTACCACCGACCAGTGTTTGTTGCATATTCGTGTTTAGATACCGCAGCAAGTTAGGGCAATATTTGCCACCTTAATAAGAGCTAGTAGTACACGGTAATGCCATTCATTATCGGGTTATAGCTACTTCTATTAACGGAACTAGCGGGAAGGGGAAAAAAAGCACAACACAATAGAGTTGATTTCTAATGAAATAAGACAAAGAGGTGTGACCACGTGTCGTCTACAGTATCTTCTACATACGCTTGAAATGCCCGAGAAGCCACACCGTTGACCACCAGAATGAACAACGATGAATTTCAACAGAGCTCGCCTCACAGGAAGCCCAAACGTTGGTCAAGATACATGGTGAGAAGCAGTGCACTGTGTTATGATGCAGGTACTTGACTGCCACCATCTTGACTGTGACAAGGGTTCATAAAGTGAGTCTTTGTGCATATGTTAAATCTGTTTGTGGAAGGAGACTCATTTTGCATCTCCGAGCTCTCAGTTACTGAAAATAGACACGGGAAAGCGTTGTTGCTGGCTATGGTTACCTCAAATAAAGAGTCTTAACCCAAACTGTATGATTTCCACATGAATAGCACCTAAAGTGCTGTCCAACCAGACTGTGGATTGCGTTTAGTAAAACTTTAAACCGGTGTGGGTCATTCTTTATCTCTCTCTCACTCGAGCTAGAACTGTTGAAGGCTCGATCCTCCAGCTATTAATCACAGCCAAGTGAACAACCAGGATAATGGTGGTAGCAAACTCACCTCCCGAGAAGAGTTCCAAGAAATATTTCATTTTTCAAAAATACAGAAAGGAGGATCTGGCCTCCACAATCCCTTGAGCTGAATGACTCACACACACACACACACACACACACACACACACACACACACACACACACACACACACACACACACGGGTGAAAGGCTTCAAGAAACGTTACAGTAATCTGAAACACTGAACCATCATTCAAAGCTCTGATGCGCTGAATTAATGAAAACAGAGGCATGACCCTGTTAAGAGGAAATACACTGAAGAAAAGACACAGGTGGCAGAACAAGCTTTTATCAGTAGCAACGTCTCGCTCTATGTGGAGCTTCATCTAATCAAACAACTCTACGAAGAGCAAAACGTTGTCTCAATAAAAGTTACTTCAGTGCCATAAACCGCATATTGTATCATAGTAATGGACTCGTCTGTATATTTTTCTAATGATCTAAAACAAAACACGTTGTGCGTGGTTTGTGCCGTCGACAGTGTAGCCCCAAGAATACATTAGTATAAGTTCGTATATATTGATAGCCAGTGTGAGTATATCAACACATAAACACACAGTAGATTCCTGGTTGAATAAATATTGATGTATTAAGATTTTGATGATGATCCTTTTACCAATGGAATAATGGAAGCTGTATTATTATTATTATTATTATTATTATTATTATTATTATTATTATTATTATTATGCTTACCCTATTAGGAATCGGCTGAGATGGTAAATAAGATTATTATTATTATTATTATTATTATTATTATTATTATTATTATTATTATTATTATTATTATTATTATTATTATTATTTATTACGTATTATTATTGTTATTATTATTACTATTATTATTATTATTATTATTATTATTATTATTATTATTATTATTATTATTATTATTATTATTGTTATTACTATTGTTATTGCGTTTATTGTCGTTGTTGTTAGTGTTAGCATTGTTTTTAATGTTATTAGTACACAAAGATTTACGTACACGAACGCTTACGTACACAAACGTTTACATACAAGAACTTACATGCACAGACACTTACAAACTCACACGCACACACACATGAACACATATATGCACAAACTCCAACATAAACACACAGCCAGGAGCTGTGACACGACCCCTACAACCACATATAGGTGAGTACACACACAAACACACACACACATACACACACACACACACACACACACACACACACACACACACACACACACACACACACACACACACACACACACACACACACACACACACACACGCACACACACACACAATCAAGCACATATTCATACAAAAAAACTTTTCATCCGTGCGAGGGCAGAAGTGAAAAAATAATCGATCATATTTTCGCGTGCCAGATCATTCTTTTGCTGTGAGATTGCGCGCAATGTTGCACTGGAGCTGACAGTTGCCAAGACGTAATTGGAAAATGCTTTTAACGTTGCACATGTTGTCAATATGGAACACATTAATCAAAAAAGACAGCTACTGGTGCAGGGTATGCGTGATGTATTCAGTGTTTTCCAACCTGCGTCTTGCTATCTGTAAGCAGTGTGGAAATAGAAGATTAAGGTGCGATCCTCCGTCCTCTCATCACAAATATATATATATATAATATATATATATATATATATATAATATATATATATATATATATATATATATATATATATATATATATATATATATATATATATATATATATTGTCTTGCCAGAGGGGCTCGGATACGACAGTTTAGATATTCTAAACAAGAAATATCCCAACCCCCTAATTTAGAGAGCAGACACTGTATTCGAAAATAAAACACTGATGGCTCTTCGTCCCATTATTACCACAAGCAGAAAAGAGCTGCAAGCAGTCGAATGATACAAAGAATCAACCAGTCAGTTCCGCAAACAAACGAATTGGTTTTAATGCAAAAACCGAGTCGTGTTACCGGCAACCGAGAAGTGTTTGTAGCAAACGAACAGTGATATCAGCAACCGAACCGTTTCACAAGCAAACAAACTGTACTAAATAAAATACTAACATTACAGTAAACTTCGGGGATCTGACAGCGGCCCCCCATTGCTATAAATGACTATTATGGAATAAATATCGTAGCTTACGGCGCTGTCTCCTGGAGAGTGATGATGGCGTCTGACGCTGTAACCGCAAGAATGTCACCTTCACAACCACTCTAAGGTGCTCCTCTTAAACCCAGAGGGACTACGAATAGGCTACGGTTCGAATCCTCATCCATCTTTCTTCGCGAACCTAATGGTATATATATATATATATATATATATATATATATATATATATATAAATATATATATATATATATATATATATATATATATATATTATATACATATATATGCAATAAGATCACAGTAAACAGGTGATTTCAGAATATGCAAAACAACCACTGTGAAAGAATAGAGAAATTCCAAGCGCTTTCGTGACTACTCACATTATCAATGGAACAATTATTGTTCCTTGATAATGTGAGTAGTCACGAAAGCGCTTGGAATTTCTCTATTCTTTCACAGTGGTTTTTTGCATATATATATATATATATATATATATATATATATATATATATATATATATATATATATATATATATATATATATATATATATATATATATATATATATATATATATATATATATATATATATATATATATATATATATATATATATATATATATATATGCACACCAGTTGGGCTGGGGCGCGTCAGGTGTTTAACCGTTGTGGGATCTGTTAGTAAGGTGTTGGCCGGACCCCCTTATATACCTTCCCTGGATGCTTTGCTTTCATAGTTCCTTGATAATGTGAGTAGTCCCGAAAGCGCTTGGAATTTCTCTATTCTTTCAGAGTGGTTGTTTTGCATATTCTGAAATCACCTGTTTACTGTGATCTTATTGCATATATATATATATATATATATATATATATATATATATATATATATATATATATATATATATATATATATATATATATATATATATTTATATATATATACATATATATATATATATATATATATATATATATATATATATATATATATATATATATATATATATATATATATATATATATATATATATATATATATATATATTTCAACAAGTCGGTCGTCTCCCACCGAGGCAGGGTGACCCAAAAAAGAAAGAAAATCCCCAAAAAGAAAATACTTTCATCATCATTCAACACTTTCACCACACTCACACATTATCACTGCTTTTGCAGAGGTGCTCAGAATACAACAGTTTAGAAGCATATACGTATAAAGATACACAACATATCCCTCCAAACTGCCAATATATATATATATATATATATATATATATATATATATATATATATATATATATATATATATATATATATATACAGTATATATGCATAAACACTGGCTTTTCTGTATAAGAAACCATTGTATCAAATCTTTATTATTATTATTATTATTATTATTATTATTATTATTATTATTATTATTATTATTATTATTATTATAAGATGAATAGGTTCAACAGTCGTAGAGAGAGATGATTATAGACCTTCCAGGGAATTGAGCCTGGGAGCTTTCGATTGTGAGCTGAATTCCTTTGCAGGTCACCTAATTCGTTAGTTTATGAAGGTGTAGCTGTGCTGAACGGGACTGTCTGCAAATCCATATTAGGCGGCCAATAGAAAGAGAGAAAAAGTGTTGTGTTTTGAAACGCCATCTGGCGGCGTGTCTGGTTATCTTTCCATCAATGGTGGAGGTGTAATACGTATTTGAAGAGACCATTTTTGGTCGGTGTATATCGGGTAATTGAGCTCCCGGGCTGTGGGCCATCATCAGGTGGTCGTATTTGGTGTGTGACAGGGTGCTGGGGGATCAGTCCCGCGGCTACAGTTCGATATTTTAAAGGTATCTTTCCTTTATTTGGAGTTTGTTAAATTGCGCGATCATATTTTGTATCCTGGTTATATACATGAGCTGAGTCGTGTATGTGACCTGTAGCCTGGTCACACGAGTGGAGAGGCGGGGTCAGGAGCCAGGACTTAACCCCTACAACCACATATAGGAGAGAATACACACATGACATGTAGCTTGGTCAACCATGAGACAAATATCTTGAAAAATAAAAGCCCCAATACACCAATTTGAAGCAATTCGCAATCATCACCGTTATCCCACAATTCATAACCATCCCATAATTTACAACTATCTCACAATTCACACCCATCCCACAATTCACAGTTATCCCACAATTTGCAATCATCCCACAATTCACAACTATCCCATAATTTACAGTTATTCCACAATTCACAATTATTCCACAAATCACAATTATCCCACAATTCACAACTATCTCACAATTCACATTTATTCCACAATTCACAAGTATCCCACAATTCACAGCTATCCCCTCAGTTGGAGGTGTAAAGTGGACGACGTTTCGCTCACTCATGGGCCATTTTAAAGACACGCCATGATTTGATAATGGATCCAATAAGGACCAAAACGTCGAGAAATTGATAGTTTAGCGCAACGAGTGGCGGCTCGATCCTCCGCTCGCTTGCGATACCTTCGTCAGGAGGAGCAAGAACGTCAGATTCAAACGTTGATGACGTAGGTGCTGAGAGCGTCTTGTTGGGAGGGTTCCATGGAGATATGATGGTTGGAG
>NC_069447.1:25796190-25853690 GCF_026875155.1 Cherax quadricarinatus | reverse complement strand
CAATGGATCAGGGGCCAAATACTTGTCTGGCAACGACAGCAGAGAGTCATGGTAACGTGGCGAGGTGTCAGAGTGGGCATCTGTTGACCAGCGGCGTCCGGTTCCCGCAGGAGTGCAGTCCTAGGTCCTAGTGCTGTTTCTGGTATTTGATAACGGACACAGACGGAAGGAATAGACTCTGAGGTGTCCCTGTTTGCAGATGACGTGAAAGTTGATGAGAAGAATAACTCGATCAGAAGACCAGGCTGAATATAAATGGGTCTGGCAGGCTGCAGGGGAGAACTGGTCCCAGGCAATTTAGGCTACGGAGTTCAATTCCCACAAGTGAAAAGTACATGAAGATTGGGGAAGGGCAAAGAGGCGCCTGACAGGAGTACAGTCTAGGGCGTCAGAGACTACAAAACCTCACTCAAGGAAAAATGATCTTTGGGGTGAGTATAACACCAGGCACATTCTCATGAAGCGCACATCAACCAAATTAACTGCTGCAGCCCAGCATAATGGCCAGCGACTAGCAAACCTACAGAACAGCATTCCGTATATTAATAAGGAATCGTTCAGGGACTCCCTGTTCACACGTATACGTTAGGGCCCTATTGGATGTCATGCGGCACCAGTTGGAACCCACACCTAGCCAAAAGCAGCACTGTTTAAAGAAACTAGAGAATGTGCAAATGGTTTGCAACCAAGACTTAGTTCCCAGAGTAAGAGTATGTTCCTAACGAGGAGAGGTTAAGGGAAATAAACCTGACGACACTGGAGGACAGCGGTCGAGGATAGGGGGACATGATAACGACATACAAAATTATGAGCAGAGAGGATTTGACAAGGTGGACAAAAAACAGTGTTCCAGAGATTGGACACAGTAACAACGGGGAACAGTTGGAAGCTAAAGACACCAGCATGAATTCACAGGGCAGGATGTTAGGAAGTATTTCTTCATCCACAGACCAGGACGTAGTCAGTAAGTGGAATAGTTTGGGAAAGCGATGTAGTGGAGGCAGGGATCCATAATAGTTTAAGCAGAGGTAAGATAAAGCTCACGGCCTCTTCAGGAAGATTGGAGAGGTGACATCTCAGTAGCGATCAGTGAAAAGAGGGGACGGCCAGGAGCTCGGGACTCACGACACCCGGCATAACCTCATCTCAGGTGTGTACAACTAGGTGAGTACAACACACAGACACACAACACACACACACACACACACCACACACACACACACACGCACAACTCACACACACACACACACCACACACACAAAAACATTTACTATGTCTTATATATGCAAATTAATACTCAGCAGGGACCTGAAATGATGCAAGCAATCTTCTTTGCAAATTATGCATAGTTCGGAAGAAAAAAATACGAATGAGATAAAATTACGGATGGCTTAAAAAAATAGCAGGAATTTAACAAAGGGTTGTTGGGGCTCGGACCGGGACGAGGATGAAAATCAGAGGCGAAGAAAACCGCAAGAATCGTTTTAATTGGAAGACAGATCGTTAGAAAACGGGAAGGGAAAAAACGGGGGCTGGATGACACACCTTTTTTCCTGAGGCTTCAGGAGGGGAGTATCGGCCTTCACCTTTCGGTTGTGTAAAATGAACTCAACTAAAATTAATTCTTGGAAAGGAAACTGGAGGGATCGGGACGCAACCGACAAGTGAATTTAGACGGTAAATAAAATCGAGAAAAGCCATGGAGGATAAATATGTTGGATGAATTAAGTAACATAAGACAACCCTACATCAGTTTCTTGAGTAGGTTTTTTGGCCTTGACATTAGAAAAGGGGGGTTTGAGTTATTCAAAAATGACGGCAGGAATAAGCCCCCGTAACATAACAAAGTACACGCTTCCACACCAGACACCATTGCCACAACCCCGTCCCATCCTGCTTACTGCCCCTATCCTGCACCCCTTTCCCTTCCCCACCCCCTCCCATCCTTATCCCCCCCATTCCCATTTCCACCCCCCCCCGTCCTCGAGACTAGAAAACAACGAGTTTGGGAGGTCTTTTGTTTACAAGTTCTGCTTTTTTTGTCCATGCGTCAGGTTGTTTTTGTAATAAAGTGTAGTTTGGGATGGCGACTCCAGCACATGATTATGTAATTGAAGGATTTTAACCCAGTTCTTTCTCTCATGGGGGGACTGATGTTGATTAAGACCTTGTGTCACCCCTCGGTATCTTTATTGATAAAGGATTTCGTAACCAGGGCTTTGAAATCCGATACAGAAAAAAGGTATTTAGTCGGGGAAAAAGGGTGAAGGGGGAGGGGAGGTGTTCAGCCCTCGCTTGATATACTGTATATGATTTACAAGGTGGACTGATACGTCCTATGAAGGCCCTGGGGACTGATCACTCAAGTTGCCTTTCCACTTATTCACCGTCTCAGGTATTTTTTGTATTATTTTGAAAAAGTCACATGTTTGCAAAAATTAATATACCCGTCTATTTTTAAACGGAATGAGTAAAGGAAAATTCTGTAAGATTGAAATGGGAAAGGGACAAGGATCGGAAAAATAAAAGGTAGGTTTCTGTATATCATCGACATTTTCATAAGAGATAGGAACCTGTGTGTCCCCCGTTCGCAGATTGAAAGAAATATGGGGAAGAAAACCCGAAGACGTAGGGGAATAAAGGAAAACCTTGAGTTTAAGTCCCAGACAAACCCGTGGAGCTGTCAACAAGGAATGAAAGGTATGGCTACTGATGAAGGGAAACGTACCGCGAACTTTAGTACGGATCGAGGGGGTAGAGGTCCAGACACAGTAATCGAAAATTAAAATAAAATTTTCATGAATCTGAACGTCATCATTCAAGACACAAATAACCCGCACATAGGGGGAGTCATAAGCTTCTCTCTCCTATGTGTGGGTTATGTACTTTCCGTCCGTATTTTGCCTTTTTCTTTACTTCCTATGCATGACAACAGGTCAGGCCCCCCCTGAAACATATAGCCCCAGTATGAAACCCACTCTCAATAAAATTCCCCAGGAACCCCTGCACGGGCCACGAACACGGTCACTTCAACCCCTCCCCTACAAATAGGGATCGCTAAAGAAAACGGCGCCGTCACGCCAACACTTAAGAAGGAATACTTTTTGTTCCACACTGGAGTACTGCAAGGGTCACTGGTTCCGGGTCCCTTTGTTTCGCAACACTGCACGGGGGTGCCTGTAATTTGGGGGGGGAAAATATCACTATATTAACATTGTCCAAAATTGAATTGTTTTCGTCAATGTTTGAAGGTTTGCAAGAGTCTCTCTGGAATGTTAAAATTATCGAAAGCTTTGGATTAGTTGTTTGTTATTATTGGCGTTGTTGTTCTTTTTGTTCTTCTACTGTCGTCACATTTTCCTGCATATCATTATACATATCATTATATGGGTGTGAAGCGTGGGTGATGAATGTTGCAGCGAGGAGAAGGCTGGAGGCAGTGGAGATGTCATGTCTGAGGGCAATGTGTGGTGTGAATATAATGCAGAGAATTCGTAGTTTGGAAGTTAGGAGGAGGTGCGGGATTACCAAAACTGTTGTCCAGAGGGCTGAGGAAGGGTTGTTGAGGTGGTTCGGACATGTAGAGAGAATGGAGCGAAACAGAATGACTTCAAGAGTGTATCAGTCTGTAGTGGAAGGAAGGCGGGTAGGGGTCGGCCTAGGAAGGGTTGGAGGGAGGGGGGTAAAGGGGTTTTGTGTGCGAGGGGCTTGGACTTCCAGCAGGCATGCGTGGGCGTGTTTTGATAGGAGTGAATGGAGACAAATGGTTTTTAATACTTGACGTGCTGTTGGAGTGTGAGCAAAGTAACATTTATGAAGGGATTCAGGGAAACCGGCAGGCCGGACTTGAGTCCTGGAGATGGGAAGTACAGTGCCTGCACTCTGAAGGAGGGGTGTTAATGTTGCAGTTTAAAAACTGTAGTGTAAAGCACCCTTCTGGCAAGACAGTGATGGAGTGAATGATGGTGAAAGTTTTTCTTTTTCGGGCCACCCTGCCTTGGTGGGAATCGGCCGGTGTGATAATAATAAAATATTACTATTTCATAATTGTGAATAAATATTAATCTACTAATTATTTCTGTTTATTGTGCATTTGCTCAGTGTCTGTTTCTATCATATATATAAAATACCATGTGAATTTTTTTAACAGTAACGTATTTTCCCATTTATTAGGCATTAGAAAATGGGAAAATCAGTAATCGGTGTGTAATTATGCTGATTCAGTCTAGAAAAGAACACTGACTTACGGGAAGATTCTTATCACACGTTCTCTAATATTGGGTGAAAGTCTATGGGTTATTTTCTTCCTGTTTGAAAGTTTTTTTTTTTTTTTTTCTGTGTACACGAGGGAGGGAACGGGGTACCTTGATGCTGGTGAAAACCTCTTGATCCATGGAACTGGAATCACTCTTACCTTCTTCGCATCAATTCTTAATGCCTGCCGTATCCCAGGAGCTGTGTATGGCCCTCACGGATTTAGCGAATCCCACATGTGTATATAAATGATACTTGAATTTAGCTAGATGTGTTACCTGGGGTTCAGCTTTAGCTCTTGGGTCCTAAGTCTTCAGTTTTCTTGTGATGTTGGTTTCTAGCTGTGGGGCTCCATCATACTTATTTTTTACTCGATTTAAGGAGCGATATTCCACCCTTCCTGGTTCAACCTTATTACCTACCAGGGGCTCTGTTAGTCGAATCACGAGAAATATTGTTCCCAGAGTACGAAACGTTTAAAAAAAAAAAAAATACTTAATACTGTGTCTCATCTATGCATAGAATAACATATGAACGTCAGACCAGGAGACAGTACGCAATAAATACAACTGTATTTTGCATTATATATATATATATAATATATATATTATATATATATATATATATATATATATATATATATATAATATATATATATATATAAAGTAAAAGGACACAAGTGCAACTAATGTGACATTTATTGTGGCAACGTTTCGCTCTCCAGGAGCTTTATCAAGCTTTATCAAGGCTTGATAAAGCTCCTGGAGAGCGAAACGTTGCCACAATAAATGTCACATTAGTTGCACTTGTGTCCTTTTACTTTACATATTGTCGGTAATTCTACCAACTTTATTACACTATATATATATATATATATATATATATATATTATATATATATTTATATATATATATATATATATATATATATATATATATATATATATATATATATATATATATATATATATATATATATATATAATATATATATATATATTATATATACATATATAATATGGTCTTAATTATTTAATTATTTACAAGTATCATAAAGTACTGGAGAGGTGATTTTCCTGACACCTGGAACACAAGTTCATTATGTACCACCCACAAACTTCTCAATAATCATAAACTCTTTCAATAGGGTGATAGGAACACAGGGTTTATGGCCCCTTCCTCAGGTTCGACCTTAACTAATTAATCCCATAATTATTATGCAAAGGGTTGATTGTTATGCATGAGTCTACATTTTTTGCACCCACTCAGTGTCCTAATTAGTTGCAAATGTATTCAGATGGGATGAAATTTGCAAAGAGAATGGATCTACACGAGGGTGTCTTATAATTTGGTACACATACTGGTGTGCGTGTGCACATATAGCGTGTGTGTGTGTGTGTGTGTGTGTGTGTGTGTGTGTGTGTGTGTGTGTGTGTGTGTGTGTGTGTACTCACCTAGTTGTGGTTGCAGGGGTCTAGTCACAGCTATGTGTGTGTTGTGTGTGTGTGTGTGTGGGGTGTGTGTGTGTGTGTGTGACTGTGTGTATGTGTGTGAATGTTTGTATGTGTATATGTGTGTGTGTGTGTGTGTGTGTGTGTGTGTGTGTGTGTGTGTGTGTGTGTACTCACCTAGTTGTGGTTGCAGGGGTCTAGTCACAGCTATGTGTGTGTGTGTGTGTGTGTGTGTGTGTACTCACCTATTTGTACTCACCTATTTGTGGTTGCAGGGGTCGAGTCATAGCTCCTGGCCCCGCCTCTTCACTGATTGCTACTAGGTCCTCTCTCTCCCTGCTCCATGACCTTTATCATACCTCGCCTTAAAACTATGTATGGTTCCCGCCTCCACTACTTCACTTTCTAGGCTATTCCACGGCTTGACTACTCTATGACTGAAGAAATACTTCCTAACATCCCTTTGATTCATCTGAGTCTTCAACTTCCAATTGTGACCTCTTGTGTCTGTGTCCCTTCTCTGGAACATCCTGTGTGTGTGACTGTGTGTGTGTGTGTGCATGTTTGTATGTACTCACCTAGTACTCACCTAGTTGAGGTTGCGGGGGTCGAGTCCGAGCTCCTGGCCCCGCCTCTTCACTGATCGCTACTAGGTCACTCTCCCTGAGCCGTGAGCTTTATCGTACCTCTGCTTAAAGCTATGTATGGATCCTGCCTCCACTACATCGCTTCCCAAACTATTCCACTTACTGACTACTCTGTGGCTGAAGAAATACTTCCTAACATCCCTGTGATTCATCTGTGTCTTTAGCTTCCAACTGTGTCCCCTTGTTACTGTGTCCAATCTCTGGAACATCCTGTTTTTGTCCACCTTGTCAATTCCTCTCAGTATTTTGTATGTCGTTATCATGTCCCCCCTATCTCTCCTGTCCTCCAGTGTCGTCAGGTTGATTTCCCTTAACCTCTCCTCGTAGGACATACCTCTTAGCTCTGGGACTAGTCTTGTTGCAAACCTTTGCACTTTCTCTAGTTTCTTTACGTGCTTGGCTAGGTGTGGGTTCCAAACTGGTGCCGCATACTCCAATATGGGCCTAACGTATACGGTGTACAGGGTCCTGAACGATTCCTTATTAAGATGTCGGAATGCTGTTCTGAGGTTTGCTAGGCGCCCATATGCTGCAGCAGTTATTTGGTTGATGTGCGCTTCAGGAGATGTGCCTGGTGTTATACTCACCCCAAGATCTTTTTCCTTGAGTGAGGTTTGTAGTCTCTGACCCCCTAGACTGTACTCCGTTTGCGGCCTTCTTTGCCCTTCCCCAATCTTCATGACTTTGCACTTGGTGGGATTGAACTCCAGGAGCCAATTGCTGGACCAGGTCTGCAGCCTGTCCAGATCCCTTTGTAGTTCTGCGTGGTCTTCGATCGAATGAATTCTTCTCATCAACTTCACGTCATCTGCAAACAGTGACACCTCAGAGTTTATTCCTTCCGTCATGTCGTTCACAAATACCAGAAACAGCACTGGTCCTAGGACTGACCCCTGTGGGACCCCGCTGGTCACAGGTGCCCACTCTGACACCTCGCCACGTACCATTACTCGCTGCTGTCTTCCTGACAAATATTCCCTGATCCATTGTAGTGCCTTTCCTGTTATCCCTGCTTGGTCCTCCAGTTTTTGCACTAATCTCTTGTGTTGTACCGTGTCAAACGCCTTCTTGCAGTCCAAGAAAATGCAATCCACCCACCCCTCTCTCTCTTGTCTTACTGCTGTCACCTTGTCATAGAACTCCAGTAGGGTTGTGACACAGGATTTCCCGTCCCTGAAACCATGTTGAGTGTTGTTGATGAGATCATTCCTTTCTAGGTGTTCCACCACTCTTCTCCTGATAATCTTCTCCATGACTTTGCATACTATACATGTCAGTGACACTGGTCTGAAGTTTAGTGCTTCATGTCTGTCTCCTTTTTTAAAGATTGGGACTACATTTGCTGTCTTCCATGCCTCAGACAATCTCCCTGTTTCGATAGATGTATTGAATATTGTTGTTAGGGGTACACATAGCGCCTCTGCTCCCTCTCTCAGGACCCATGGAGAGATGTTATCTGGCCCCATTGCCTTTGAGGTATCTAGCTCACTCAGAAGCCTCTTCACTTCTTCCTCGGTTGTGTGTACCGTGTACAGCACCTGGTGATGTGCCACACCTCTCCGTCCCTCTGGAGCCCCTTCTGTCTCCTCTGTGAACACTTCTTTGAATCTCTTGTTGAGTTCCTCACATACTTCACGGTCCTTTCTTGTTGTCTCTCCTCCTTCCTTCCTTAGCCTGATTACCTGGTCCTTGACTGTTGTTTTCCTCCTGATGTGGCTGTATAACAGCTTCGGGTCAGATTTGGCTTTCGCTGCTATGTCGTTTTCATATTGTCGTTGGGCCTCCCTTCTTATCTGTGCATATTCGTTTCTGGCTCTACGACTGCTCTCTTTATTCTCCTGGGTCTTTTGCCTTCTATATTTCTTCCATTCTTTAGCACACTTGGTTTTTGCCTCCTTGCACCTTTGGGTGAACCATGGGCTCACCCTGGCTTTTTCATTATTTCTGTTTCCCTTGGGTACAAACCTCTCTTCAGCCTCCTTGCACATTGTTGCTACATATTCCATCATCTCATTAACTGGCTTTCCTGCCAGTTCTCTGTCCCACTGAACCCCGTTCAGGAAGTTCCTCATTCCTGTGTAGTCCCCTTTCTTGTAGTTTGGCTTCATTCGTACTGGCCTTCCTGCTTCTCCCTCCACTGTGTGTGTGTGTGTATGTATGTGTGTGTGTGTATATATGTATGTGTACTCACCTATTTGTGGTTGCAGGGGTCGAGTCATAGCTCCTGGCCCCGCCTCTTCGCTGATTGCTACTAGGTCCTCTCTCTCCCTGCCCCATGAGCTTTATCATACCTCGCCTTAAAACTATGTATGGTTCCCGCCTCCACTACTGAGTCTTCCACTTCCAATTGTGACCTCTTGTGTCTGTGTCCCTTCTCTGGAACATCCCGTCTTTGTCCACCTTGTCTATTCCGCGCAGTATTTTATATGTCGTTATCATGTCTCCCCTGACCCTCCTGTCCTCCAGTGTCGTCAGGCCGATTTCCCTCACCCTTTCTTCGTAGGACAATCCCCGGAGCTCTGGGACTAGTCTTGTTGCAAACCTTTGCACTTTCTCTAATTTCTTGACGTGCTTGACTAGGTGTGGATTCCAAACTGGTGCTGCATACTCCAGTATGGGCCTGACGTAAATGGTATACAGAGTCTTGAACGAATTCTTACTGAGGTATCGGAACGCTATCCGTAGGTTTGCCAGGCGCCCGTATGCTGCAGCAGTTATCTGATTGATGTGCGCCTCAGGAGATATGCTCGGTGTTATGCTCACCCCCAGATCTTTTTCCTTGAGTGAGGTTTGCAGTCTTTGGCCATCTAAACTATATTGTGTCTGCGGTCTTCTTTGCCCTTCCTCAATCTTCATGACTTTGCATTTGGCAGGGTTATACTCAAGGAGCCAGCTGCTGGACTAGGCTTGTAGCCTGTCCAGGTCTCTTTGTAGTCCTGCCTGATCCTCATCCGATTTGATTTTTCTCATTAACTTCACATCATCTGCAAACAAGGACACTTTTGAGTCTATCCCTTCCGTTATGCCGTTCACATATACCAAGAACAGCACAGGTCCTAGGACTGACCCCTGTGGAACCCCGCTTGTCACAGGCGCCCACTCTGACACCTCGTCACGTACCATGACTCGTTGTTGCCTCCCTGTCAGGTATTCACTGATCCATTGCAGTGCCTTTCCTGTTATGTGTGCCTGATCCTCTAGCTTTTGCAGTAACCTCTTGTGAGGAACTGTGTCGAAGGCCTTGCAGTCCAAAAAAATGCAGTCGATCCACCCCTCTCTCTCTTGTCTTACTTCTGTCACCTTGTCATAAAACTCTAGTAGGTCTGTGACACAGGATTTTCCCTCCCTGAAACCGTGCTGGTTGTCAATTATACACTTGTTTCTTTCCAGGTGCTTCACCACTCTCCTCCTGATGATCTTCTCCATGACCTTGCATACTATACACGTTAGTGATACAGGTCTGTAGTTTAGTGCCTCATGTCTGTCTCCCTTTTTAAAAATTGGGACTACATTTGCCATCTTCCATACCTCAGGGAGTTGCCCAGTTTCAAATGATGTGTTGAAGATCTTTGTTAACGGCACACACAGTATCTCTGCTCCCTCTTTAAGGACCCACGGAGAGATGTTGTCTGGTCCCACCGCCTTTGAAGTGTCAAGTTCGCATAGTAGCTTCTTCACCTCCTCCTTGGTTATATGTACTTCATCCAGCACTTGCTGGTGTACCCCACTGTTCTGATTTCCTGGAGTCCTACTGGTTTCCACTGTAAATACTTCTTTAAATCTCGTGTTGAGCTCCTGACATACCTCTCGGTCGTTTCTTGTGAACTCCCCATCGCCCTTCCTCAGTCTGATTACCTGGTCCTTGACTGTTGTTTTCCTCCTGATGTGGCTGTACAATAGCTTCGGGTCAGTCTTGACTTTCGATGCTATGTCATTTTCATATTGTCGCTGAACCTCCCTTCTTATCTGTGCATATTCGTTTCTGCATGTGCGTGCATGTGTGTGTGTGTGTGTGTATGTATGTGTGTGTATGTGTGTGTGCATGTGTGTGTGTGTGTGTGTGTGTGTGTGTGTGTGTGTGTGTGTGTGTGTGTGTGTGTGTGTGTGTGTGTGTGTGTGTGTGTGTGTTAATGTGTGTGTGTGTGTGTATGTGTGTGTGTGTGTGTGTGTGTGTGTGTGTGTGTGTGTGTGTGTGTGTGTGTTGTGTGTGTGTGTGTGTGTGTGTGTGTGTGTGTGTTAATGTGTGTGTGTGTGTGTGTATGTGTGTGTGTGTGTGTGTGTGTGTGTGTGTGTGTGTGTGTGTGTGTGTGTGTGTGTGTGTGTGTGGTGTGTGTGTGTGTGTGTGTGTGTGTGTGTAAGTGAGTGTGATCAAATATTTACTCATTCTTAAACAACTGCACTGACCTACCTATATACTACTACTTCTTCTTTTATTATTTAGCTTATCTTATTATTATTATTATTATTATTATTATTATTATTATTATTATTATTATTATTATTATTATTATTATTGCATTTATGGGGAAGCACTAAACCCATAAGGGTCACGCAGCTCCTTGGTAATGGGAGTTAAGCAGGTATAATGCAAGAAATGGTCACGTGGTTCCAATTCCTGTTTAAGTAATCAATCAAACTTTCTTTGATTATTTCCTGTTTGATTCCTATCGCTGTTGTGTCTGTCCCTTGCGATCCCCAACAGTCTGAGTGATCAGAGAACAGGACGAGATTTATTTAGTGTAAAATTCATCTCCTTCTTAGAAAAGTCTTAATGTGAAATATTTCCTTTCTTAGAAAAGTCTTATTGTGAAATATTTTCTTTCTTAGAAAAGTCTTAATGTGAAATATTTCCTTTCTTAGAAAAGTCTTAATGTGAAATATTTCCTTTCTTAGAAAAGTCATAATGTGAAATATTTCCTTTCTTAGAAAAGTCTTAATGTGAAATATTTCCCTTCTTAGAAAAGTCTTATTGTGAAATATTTCCTTTCTTAGAAAAGTCTTAATGTGAAATATTTCCTTTCTTAGAAAAGTCATAATGTGAAATATTTCCCTTCTTAGAAAAGTCTTAATGTGAAATATTTCCCTTCTTAGAAAAGTCTTAATGTGAAATATTTCCCTTCTTAGAAAAGTCTTAATGTGAAATATTTCCCTTCTTAGAAAAGTCTTTTATTCGTTTTTTTTTCCTCTTTCCATTCGTACAAGTGCATAACCCTCTTATTTTCATCTTGCCTGATCTGTTTCCTTTCCTTCTTTTCCTCCTCTTTTCCTCTCTACATGTCTTCTACCTCCCCCCTTCTACTCGTCTTTTCACTTCGTCCTGGTTTTTCTTTCTTATTTTTGTTCTTTCTCAAGTAATGGTGTATCATTCCGTTCTTCCTGTTCGATGAGCTGCCAATCCTTCTCTCTGCTAATTTTTCTTATTATTTCCTTTTCTCTGTTCTCTGTTTCACCCAAAGAGCAAGTGTTGTTTTCCACAGCCCCTTCACACCATCAACACCACCATCACCATCACATCACCACACCCAGTACAGCACAACCACCATCATCACATCACCACGCCCAGTACAACACAACCACCGTCACCATCACATCACCACACCCAGTGCAACACAACCACCATCACCATCACATCACACCCAGTACAACACAACCACCATCACTATCACATCACCACACCCAGTACAACACAACCACTATCATCACATCACCACGCCTACCACAACACAACCACCATCACCATCACATCACCACATCCAGTACAACACAGCCACCATCACATCACCACACCCAGTATAACACAATCACCATCACCATCACATCACCATACCCAGTACAACACAACCACCATCACCATCACATCACCACACCCAGGACAACAACCACCATCACATCACACCCAGTACAACACAACCACCATCACCATCACATCACCACACCCAGTACAACAACCACCATCACATCACACCCAGTACAACGCAACCACCATCATCATCACATCACCACACCCAGTACAACAACCACCATCACATCACACCCAGTACAACGCAACCACCATCATCATCACATCACCACACCCAGTACAACACAACCACCATCACCATCACATCACCACACCCAGTACAACAACCACCATCACATCACACCCAGTACAACGCAACCACCATCATCATCACATCACCACACCCAGTACAACACAACCACCATCACCATCACATCATCACACTCAGTACAACACAACCACCATCACCACATCACCACACCCAGTACAACACAACCACCATCACCATCACATCACCACACCCAGTACAACACAACCACCATCACCATCACAACACCACACCCAGTACAACACAACCACCATCACCACATCACTATCACCGCCCAACGGTACACTACTGTTACCACACCACTTCCGTCCCTCCCCCTCCCCCCTTCGAAACAACCACAACAACCACCAATACTATCACCATTACCTCACTCTCATCGTAAACCTTTCCCAAGCGACCATAAATCGCCCTAGCCAGCGTCTCACCGCTATCGTGTGCTCAGAGGAAATCAGTGAGTAGGGATTAGTGTCAGCGATAATACCTCACTGGGACATGTATAAGTGGTGTCCGAGTGGGGGATCAGCACTGAATAGCGGAACATCAGCTTACAGGCGTAACCACGATGAGCTGGTAGTGACGGCAGTATGATAATGATGTATTGTGGAGCTCGCGTTTCTTGGCCGATTGACGTCTGTGGGGAAGGACGTCGTATTTTTCGTTAGGGATTGTCGTCTGTGCGTGGGTTGGCTGGTTATGTCTGTGTGGTGCGTGGGATCGCATATTGACGTCTGTATGGCGGGTAGCGTTCTTTGCGTGGCGGATTGTCGTCTGTGAGTGGGATCGCATTTTTTTGCAGACTTTGGTTAACGTTCTTTTATATGGACTTGTGATTTTCCTTCGCTGATTGTGTGTGTGTGTGTGTGTGTGTGTGTGTGTGTGTGTGTGTGTGTGTGTGTGTGTGTGTGTGTGTGTGTGTGTGTTTGGAATAGTATTTCCCGGAATCGAACTGATGTCTGCGTATTGAATTGCTTTCCTCTCGTAGTGGATTGATGAACACATGTGAGTGCACGCTTTTCCAGCCACGGATTGATACACCTGCGTGTAATACCGCATCATCTCAGCTTCAAAGTGCAACCTGTGTGTGAGATAACATTGTATCCGTCGTGGACGATGTCTGCCTACAAGAAATCAATGGTTAAAAAACAATTAAAAGGATATTTATACACTGAATATAACATCGTTTTCTCCTCCATATTCCACAGTGGTGTTAGATCTTTTACGAAAATTATCTTACGGAGACCGTGGAGAAACCAGATATGGTTAAATTTGTCTTAATGAAGATTTTCATTTTGCTTTATAATATCTATCATTCTCAGATTTTTCCCTCGTGAATTGATGAAAAAAAAGAGAGCCGACTAATGTACAATTAACAGTCGTGTTTATATTATACAATACTGATAACCTGTTGAGAAACACTTGTTACGCTGAGGTGTCTTTTTGACTAAACGTTTGGTCTAAGCTGCAGCTTCATCAGTCGAATACAGAGATGAATTACAATCCTGGTGAAAGCAGACGAAGTGTTAATGTTGGTTGGTTTGGTTGGTTAGGGTGAAAGACAATCGGCTTTCCATATTTCAAGAGTGCATTACCAGTTAAGAACATGGATTAAAGTAAACTCTAACTGCATATACACTGAGAGATATGTAAACCTCTGTGTATATATACTGAGAGATATATAAACCTCTGTGTATATACACGCAGACGTAGTTGACACCTGTTGTGAAGGCAATTATTACTCTCAAATAAGATTATCAGTTATTTTTTCAGTGTTACACCGTTTGAAGATATATTGTCTATTGATTATGATTTTTGTTTTCAATAAACAGTTTTCTGTTTTTCATACAAACACCATAAAACTCACAGAACTGCTTTTAACGCATTTCAAGTATGACTATCAGACGGCACCATCAGCGCCCTGCTGTAGCCAAGCAAATTAACTGATCACGGAGAAGCTATAACTTTCAGTGGTAACGACGACTCAAGAGACGAAACAATGGAGAGTGAGGATACTCCAGGTCTACAAGAGGGTGATAACTCTCCACTGCAAATGTAACTTCAAGGACCCGGCGCTCTGTTGTTCCCACGTTCAGAAAGTTGACATATTGTGACAGTTGCCTGTTGTTGTATTGAACGTGTGTCATATAACGCAGGCTGTCGTATTATGCCCCTTTGGAGTCTTTGTTATATCTTGTAAAATGCCATACTGAAATAGCTGTCTGTGGTTATATTCACTCCACCTTAAACTCCAAGCTGTCTTATAGTAATAATTTTCAGTGGCTATATTGTGCGTCTTTTATATCCTATAAATTGATATATCGAGAAATATGCTCATATCTATATTAAACATGTGTAATATGCAATTATAATAAAGTTGGTAGAATTACCGACAATATGTAAAGTAAAAGGACACAAGTGCAACTAATGTGACATTTATTGTGGCAACGTTTCGCTCTCCAGGAGCTTTATCAAGCCATTACGTAATGGCTTGATAAAGCTCCTGGAGAGCGAAACGTTGCCACAATAAATGTCACATTAGTTGCACTTGTGTCCTTTTACTTTACAATATGCAATTAGTTATACAGAGCCTGTCTTCCTGGACAAATCTCGTCAAGATTGTGACCTGTCTCTTTCCTGCATTCGGGAAAGCTAGCAATTCAAAGAGAAGCACTCAAAGGGCTCAAATGATGCACTCGCAATGTAGGCCTGGTTGTTTGTATACATAAATAACTGTTTCTTGCACTAATACTCGAAAAAATGAACCAATAAGTCAGCAGTGAAACTACGTCAAGATTCGAAATGTGTTGACTTGTGATCTCTTCCGTCAGATTTCTTGAGAAGGCTAAAAGGGAACCGCATAAAGGCTTAAAAACTGGGAGAAACCAGGTTGCCGGACAGGCAGGTGAGCGAGGGCCTCCCGACCGGCCTATCTGGCGTGTCCATCTCTCTAAGCCTATAAAGAGATCTTCACTGGATTCCAGAGCTCCTGGGCTACGTCTCTTCATTAGCTCCTGTTCTTGTTCTCTCTTTTTTATTGTCCGCGTTGGTTCCAACTAAAGTTTCAAGCCTTATTTTTCACCCTTTTGACTTGTATGCATAATATATAGACTTCCTTTTTTTAATTGTGTGTGTGTGTGTGTGTGTGTGTGTGTGTGTGTGTGTGTGTGTGTGTGTGTGTGTCTGTGTGTGTGTGTGTGTGTGTGTGTGTGTGTGTGTGTAAGATACAGTAGGTGAAATATTAAATTTTAAAATTCCGCAAGGAGGACAAGGACTCGAATGTGGGACTCCAGAGTGAAAGTCCCTCGCCAGGAGGCACTCCTGAAGAGGACAATCTTAGCTGTCATCTTCAGGAGTTACGACCAGAGAGTTTGCAATGTGAGATCTTCGTCCTTATTTTTGCTTGTTTATGTAAGTGACCAGCAAAAGAAAAACATAGATAAGAAAAAACAATCAAACATTTCATATATATATATATATATATATATATATATATATATATATATATATATATATATATATATACTCGTGTGAGACTAATTCATAATACATATAGTAATACACAATGCACATTAGCCAGCAGAAATATAAAAAAAACAGATGCTTGTCTTCACTATACCATCTATTCACCATTAGTCTGTGTTATGGTTACGAACCTCACACGTCGACTCTGGGATACGTAAATATTTTTTAATACTCCACTTGTTCGTTGCGTCATAACATTCTAAAACTTGTTCCAGTGAATAAACTCTCCATTAACATTTGCACTTCTAGCGATGTCTCTTTATTAGTAGTAGTATTATTATTTTTATGGCTGAGAGAAGTTCACGGTTTCTTACCCCAGAAACTGTCCACCGTAACTACTAATTAATCCACAAATCTAGAGCTGTTAGATATATCGACCGTAATAAATTCGAGTTAAAACTCGTATCCATCGTTGTTTTACGTGTTTATGTGTCCTGATTGCTGAGTGGCTACATCTTAATGATCGTTTATTGGTTACCATGGCAACTTAACCCTCCGGGGTTAACTTTGTTTATGGTAACTTATCTCCTTTGCCATTTTTGTCTAGAATTTCCCTACAGGGATACCTAGCAGCCCTCGAGTCTGTCTCGAGACTCTCTTGAAGATCCATAGAACTGGCGAGCGAAACTATGTGAAAGTTTGACGGTAATTTATGCTGATTCGTGTTCTAATTTTGCCGTTTATTAGCGCCAGTAAGAAGTAAGAAGGAAGAAGTTAAGATGAATTACACCCTACTTGGGCGTCTTCAAGGAGGATAACCCACCAATCCTTCCACTTATAAGCGATGATTATAGGCGAGGATTACCATACCCGGTGTTTATAATTAACGCTACAGCGGGGTACCCTCTGGGAACAACATACCAGATTCTGCGAGGACAAAAAATAAATAAATAAAAAGTTGCCAGATACCTGGCTGGATTTGCATATCACAAAAGACCGCTTGTTAAGTTCTTGCAAGTGCTATCAAGGTATATAACTTTTCCTTTTCTTTATAATAACGTTATCCCATTCGGGTGTGAACCAGTCAAGATGGCGACCACCGCCACACAAGTCCGACAAGGTTTGGATTTTTTTTTTATGGAGATGCAAATTGCAGAACCTGCATGTCGCTCCACTAAAAGAAAATTATTGTGGCTATTTATTATTATTTATTACAGAATACTCTGAGTTATCCTGCTATGTTTATCAACTGATACTCGAGTTGATGAAAGAAGCCATTCTTTCAGATGTGTTGATGTGTGTGGGTGTGTTGTCATAGGCATCTTAAGATAAACAGCGACTTGTCCTCACTTAATGGTTAAGGACGGACCGAAACGTCCTCTTAATATTTCTCTCCAATTTGTAAATCAGTTGTAAATTACTAGTATAAGAGGCCAGTCAGAACTGCTCAAACAGTGTAACGATTCGGCAAGTCTAGTGATCTTGGTTACCACCAGACGCGTCTTCCACTGACTTTAGTACTCACACTCCCGACGCTCATATTATATCTTTGATTATGTACACTGATACACTAAAGTTTCACAAAGCTCCTGGTGAGCGACAATTATTTCTAAAATTTGCACACGTGTATGATTTAATACATTTGCAAGTATTATATAGTATGAGTTCTGCAACTCGCCAAACCTGTGTAGATGACCAGCCACTTTCTGCATAGGAACCGCCTTCCAGGGTAGGAAACCTCTCCAAGGAGATACATATCAGTCCATTTCTACACTACTCGATGCAGTGTTACGAGTGAAGAAAGATAAAACTTACCCAAACTCCTACGTACCAAAAACCAAAAAACAAACAAAAAAAACAAAAAAACAAGAATTTCAAGTGCTTTGTAAGAGCGACCCAACTCCTTGTTTGAGAGTTTATGGAGATAAGAGTCTTAAGTTGTGTAGTAAATAGAATAATTAAACCTAGACTTCTATCATCACGCGTGTCCTGTTGGACTGTTTGGACTCAAACTAGGATTAGAGAAGTAATATAATTTGTTTATTAAGTAAGATTTGGGTTATAGGCAAGAAGGCTAAATTGGGTTGTGACAATATTAGTGAAATGTAAATATGGTAAAGTGATACAAATGTATTGATCTGGAACCATTATTGACATCGTATCGCACATGCAGTGGGCTTTATCAAGTCACAGACTCGCAAATCTGGTTTGGGAGAGAGAGAGAGAGCTTATAAAGCGTTGGGTATCTGTGAGGTGAAGAGCAAGCGAGGCCAGCATCAGGTTACGGCAGTTCCCAAATGTTTTAAACATTCTCTGGCGAGAGATTGAACTAAATTACAGAAACTGTTGTTTTGGTTGAAGATATAGACGCAGCTGATGAGAATCCTATCAAATCCGCTTTCTTTGAGTATCGTCAGTAGTGCACCATTCCACCAGTTGCGCACCACTCCATCGGTAGCGCACCACTCCATAAGTAGTGCACCACTCCATTTTATCAAGTGGTTTCAGGAATTGCTGCAAATTACACAGGCACTATTATTTTATGTTCTTCTGGGATATTAGTGCTCTGAAATGCGCTTGTAGAAGTCTCTAGGTCTTTCACCTCGTAGATTTCGGTATAGTTGTTAGATACTAAGGCGTAAACTCCTGCAGAAGTTGAGTTTTATTGATCATGTTTCTTCTCTGTTGATGTCTTTGGCGGTATGAGCAGTGGTGATTTTGCTAAATTTTCTATTGGAGAAGATTTTGGAGATACGTTTGGGGTAGACAGATTACCTTTGTTTTTGTTAGTGTCGTCCCTGGGCGAATTGATTATGTTAAGTGCACGTCGTCTCCATTCTCTGATGGAATGTTGAGGGTAGTGTAATTTGGAGAAAATGTGTTCAAGGAAAGAACTCTCATCATGAAATTCACAAATACAGAAGTGGAGCTGTGAATTTCTTGAATGGAAGACTTCCTTTACTCCTGGTGTCTTGTTAGTGAAGTGGAGAATATCATGTTGGTGGATTTTTGATAAACCATGAAAAAAAACGTTCGTTGCCAGATTTGGAAAGTGAAAACTTCTAAGAAAGGAAGCGTGTGTTTGGTGCCCCCCTGAAGAGAGTTCGACTTAACTGAGTTTTGGAGAACTGAGACGTGAAATCATATTGGTGTAATGATGAGTTTGTCGTCCACATATTTAAGCCAAGTGACGGAAGAGGGAATAATGGAAGCAAAACGTTCAGTTTCAAGACGATCCATACAAAGATTCACTAAGACTTCACTTAAAGGGGAACCCAAAGGAAATCCGAAGGTGTGTTGCAAGAGGGAATCTTTGAAGGAGACACAGTTGAAACTGATGTATAATTCAACGAGGTCCTCCAAGTCGCGGGCAGGGATTAGTAAATAAAGATAGCCATCAATTTTTTTCCGGCACAGGCGGCTTATGAAGTGGATAATTTGCTGGAGCAGGATGCCACGTCCAGGCCGGAGAATATCTTGCTTTGTAAGGAGGTGTTATGAATGTCACGTCCAGGCCGGAGAATATCTTGCTTTGTAAGTAGGTGTTATGAATGTCACGTCCAGGCCGGAGAATATCTTGCTTTGTAAGTAGGTGTTATGAATGTCACGTCCAGGCCGGAGAATATCTTGCTTTGTAAGTAGGTGTTATGAATGTCACGTCCAGGCCGGAGAATATCTTGCTTTGTAAGTAGGTATTATGAATGTCACGTCCAGGCCGGAGAATATCTTGCTTTGTAAGTAGGTGTTATGAATGTCACGTCCAGGCCGGAGAACATCTTGCTTTGTAAGTAGGTGTTATGAATGTCACGTCCAGGCCGGAGAACATCTTGCTTTGTAAGTAGGTGTTATGAATGTCACGTCCAGGCCGGAGAATATCTTGCTTTGTAAGTAGGTGTTATGAATGTCACGTCCAGGCCGGAGAATATCTTGCTTTGTAAGTAGGTGTTATGAATGAAGATAAGGTCTCCTGACTGCTTGAAGTGTATAACACTGAGAGAGCCAAGAGCTTAGAGAGTGTTGACTTAGAATGCTTACTCTTTTTTGAGGGACGCTCCCATTCTGGGTCAAATGGGTCTCTGTGGGATCCCGGTTTTATGGAACGTAGGAATATCATACGTTCTAGCTGGTGTGGGGTTATGTAAAAGGATACAAGTGTAACTAATGCTACATTTTATTGTGGCAACGTTTCGCTCTCCAGGAGTTTTGTCAAACGGTTACAAACGATACATGGACAAAGAGGGTATACAGAGGCATTAGAGTAAGGTGCAAAACACAATATAACAGTAGACAAATTAGACACATGTGCAACTCTTGGGTATCTTTATTGAGGAAACGTTTCGCCACACAGTGGCTTCATCAGTCAATACAAAGGAGAATAAAGATACCCAAGAGTTGCACATGTGTCTAATTTATCAACGTGTCGGCTCACTGAACCATTCATCTACAATAATCGTAGACGTAATACAAGAAGTAGCAACAACTTAACTTGTGTCCTTTTACCTAACATATTGTTGGTAACTCTACCAACAATAATGCAGTGACTTAGGGCTGTTAGGAATTGAACGAAGTAGCTCTTTTCGCCCGGCACAATACGTTTTAAGATGTGTTGTGCCTTGTAGAACCTTTGATGCCACTTTAGATGGTGTGAGAGGCTCGTGGATGTCAGGATTGCTCAGTAGGTTGAGAATTAGGAACTGGTAGTCGATGGTGTTTATCATAACGGCACCTATCATATTAATGATGGTTAACAAGACCGACACATATGTAAATAAGACTTGGGTATTTTTAGTGCCGACGGTGACCAGAATTTTAAGGCGTTCATGTACTAGCGAATAACAATGAAGCGAGGTGATGGTAGCAGTAGTAGTAGTAGTAGTAGTAGTAGTAGTAGTAGTAGTAGTAGTAGTAGTAGTAGTAGTAGTAGTAGTAGTAGTAGTAATGTTTATATACTCATTCAGCGATAAGTTCAGTGGAATGTTTACCCCGGCCTCTCTTCCCATTTCCCGAATTATCTTAACTCTACAAGTATTCGGTGTGAACTCCAGCAGCCACTTGCTCGACCACCGCAGCATCCTGTCTCAATCTCCACGGAGGTCCTCATTCTCCTCAACTGTTCATATTCTTTACGAGACTTCGCACCATTTACGGAGACTCAGAATATACGACCCCAGATGACAAGCCATTTACATGTACCAAGAAAAGTAGTATGTGTGTGTGTGTGTGTGTGTGTGTGTGTGTGGTGTGTGTGTGTGTGTGTGTGTGTGTGTGTGTGCTCATTTAGTCCATTATGTACGTGTTATTGTGCATGAATAAGTACTTCATTTCCTCCTTGTTAACTTCCCTAATTCCCCCACTATAAACACAGATATAGTTGAGTTTTTAACCTGGCTCCTGTTAATCCGCCCAACAGGTAACAGCTAATCAAGTGAACAGGTAACAGTGTCGCCCCGAAGAGGGTGGTTAGTGGCAAAGACAACAACAACAAAACGCAGTATTCATCACGTTCATCGCGCCGGGCGTAGGGAAGAGGAGGATGATAATAACTAGATCATTACGGAAGCGTAAATACGCCTTAGCACGTCTGAGCGTAATTTATTCACTCCTTATCATACCTGAGAGTTATGAAATTACGATATATCTCACCTTAGAAAATAAAAAGTCACATTGCTATGGCTGAAACAGTTCCCTAAAATTCCGCTCTGAGATCCACATTATAGCGATGTTTCGCTCCGTCCTGAACCATTGTCAGATCAGTTATAATCTCGAGTGAGTATTATGTAATTACGACTTATCACGTCTGAGTGCTATATAATTGCGCTTTATCGCGCCTGAGAATTATGTAACTTCGCAGATGGGTATTGTGGGATCCGAAACGAGACCGGCTTTACTGAATCCGCTTGTGGAATACTCAGCATAATTATCCTGTCGCGCTGTTATACTACGTTAATCTTAAACAGATGGAATTTTTTTTTGCATGGTGCGAGTGCATGCTGTTAAGCGAGGTCTCTCTCTCTCTCTCTCTCTCTCTCTCTCTCTCTCTCTCTCTCTCTCTCTCTCTCTCTCTCTCTCTCTCTCTCTCTCTCTCTCTCTTTCTCTCCCCTACATATGCAAGCTAAGAGCTGTTATTTTCATGCTCCTCTACCTCGTTCATCATCTTTCCTCAGCCGTCTTCTCTTTTTCTCCCTCTGACGCTTTTTTTTTATTTTCTCTCTCTCTCCCTTTTTTCCTCCTCCACCTCCTACTTGATTTTCCTTCTCTACTTCCTCCTATATCCCTCTCCTCCTCCTTCCTTCGCCCTTCTCTTCTTCTTCTTCCTCTTTCTCCTCCTCCCAGTCCTTCTATTTCTCGTCTTCCATATTCTCGTACTTCTCATCTACTCATGTTTCTTCCCCTTTCTCTCTTAAAACACCCAAACGAGCTCAGACAAAAACCTGGTTTAATTACGGTTAAATCAATCACGCTGCCTTTTCCATTGAAGACAAGAAAAAAAACTCTGATTCCAGCCAAAGAAAAAAACCTTAACAGGCCCTAATTTATTCTCTCTCTCTCCAGAGACTTTCCTGACATACAAGTTTATTCCGTTAAAATAATTACCGTAAGGTTATTTTTGTATGCGAAGGATTACAGGTAAACTGGAGAACGGAAAATAATAATAATAATAATAATAATAATAATAATAATAATAATAATAATAATAATAATAGAAATAAAGGAAGAATAAATTTGCGAGTAAAAATATCGAACAAATGAAAAACTGAATAGGTAAGTGAAAGGAAAAAATTATATAACTTGAAATTAGTGATACAACAAATTTTCGAAATAATTAGTTGATGTGAATTAATAAACTGATGAGTGGATTAGTAAATAAAGGCTGATGAGTGAATGAGCTCACGTGATGATTCACTTCACTTTAACCCGAGGGAAAAACAGACAGATTTAGTAATAATTTTGTTTAGGTGAGACACGTACATTAAGCCTTTATATAGTAATTAATTTTAGCAATGTTATATTAAGTGACCAGGTTAGTTTTGTTGCCAGCTGAGAAAAAGGTATATTAGAATTTATGGATTCAGGACAGGTACGCATGACTCGTTATCCAGGCAGCAGACTCGAATCCCAGTCACTCTATCTGAAATGTTACTTGTCTTCGTGTTTTGGGTTTATAGGGGCGCGGGCAACTTATATTTCCCAGCCAGTAACTGACTCTCAAAGAGCCAGTTACTGGCTGGGAACTCTTTTGGTCTTGTCCTCGACTTGAGTAGACCGAATTAACTGTCTTTGTGAACGAGTCGTGTCTTCACGGTCACGACCCTTTATAACGACGACTCTACGAGAAGCCAGAGACCTTCCACGTGTGGCGCCCGAGGAGCAACTTTTCTTGTTGGTGATTTATAGGGCTACTAAAAGCTTACGCCGCATCGACCCTTAATTGTTACATACATTCAATAAGATTTTTTTCAGGATTTTTTTGAATTCCTTCGTCTTTGCAATATTTCTTACTTTTAGATCTCTCATTGTATTAAAAAGCATAAAATTTTACACAAAAGTGATATTGCACGTCCTAAATGCCTCTCAGAGTATTTATTTTTTTCTCGACTAAGAATGCAATGCCATTTACGGTACCCTGACTGAGGATAAGACAAGTAGTGCGCACTTCTTTGAATCAAAAGTTGGATTGAATTCGATCCCATTCTCTTTACAAATCTCAGGTCTTAGTTTCAGGACCCTTTTAGTGGACGCAAGCAACAGGGGGTCATCTGCATACCCAACACATTAGTGCATGTGTTGCATGCATGATAACCAATTCCACATGCCCGAAGCTTTGCAGTCAGAGAGATCAAGTCTACTGAGAAGAAAATGGGACCCAGAGTAGCCTCCTGCTTCACTCTAAAAAAAAAAAGAAAAAAAAAAAAGAAAAAAAAGCAAAAGGCATCTGTTAACCTCAATGAAAATCTTACGGTTTAACGATTGTTTAAAAAATATTGTTCAACTTTGGTTTATGTCTAGTTCATATTTTTTTTCATTAAGATATAGTTGGATGGCTAGATTGGTAGAACGTTGGCTCATCATTTGACCTGCCATAGGTTCGAATCTCCGAGGAACCAATGGATTGTTCGGAACGTTTATAACGTTTTCTTGTCGTAGTATCGAGGTCTCAGCTACCGACGAAGCGTTTCCTGCAAAAAGTTAAGGAAAATGAAAATAAAGGTGGATTTCAAGTTCACATCACTGTAATGACGGAATCTGTAGTGCCTACGTCTTCATGAGTGCAGTTAACACGAACAGCCTGACTGACCGTCAGCCATGAGGCCTGGCCTCAGATTATACCGGAAATGGGGGGCGCTGATCCTGGCGCCATCTACACGTAACCTACGGATAGGATACCTTCCTCCGCTTCCCAGTACGTAACGACGCAGATGCCTTGACGCTGTTTACCATTCATTAAGACGCAAAAAAACAGCAAGCAAGCGACTCATTGTGCTTCCACGGTAAATCGGTAGTTTGATGGACTTAGTCAATAAAGGCATTAACTCGAAGACGCTGTTTTAAAGTCCATTAAAAATACTTTGTTTAATGATAAATTAATCACCTGGCTCATTCCTGGGGGATTTTGAACTCTGATCGTCTGAGTATTTTCTCTCTTCTTCCGATTCTCTCTTCATTGTGGTATTACATCGAACTATAAACACAGGACGCTAATGCTGTAACGAAAAGGATGAGGATCAAGTAGAGCCATGCTAAGTCGAATCACAAGGGATTCAAATAATATGGGATCTTATTTATGTGGCCTTTGTGTTATTCAGGATTCGAGGCTTGACGAACTCAAATTATGTGACATTTAAGTCATATGGGATGAAAGTCATGTGAGATATTTCTAAATCTGAAACACATCTCATTTTGTCCCAAGTTAATATCAGCTTTTTTTTCCTCTTTATCAGCTTTTATCAGCTAATATCAGCTTTTCTTCCTTTTTTTTTCCTGTTCCGTATAGTCTTATTTGATTTCTCTGCATCCATACTTCCTGAAGACTCATTCCCCCCTCCCCCCAGTGAAATTATCTTCCTCAGTTATACAACAACAACACTTGATGGAGTTGGAAACTCTCAAAGTGCAGCAGCTAAAGCATCAACCATGCAAGCCGGAAATATTCAATTTTATGTGTATTTTGCAAGCATTAGGCTACACGACACTTTAATCTACAGAGATCACACACTGGACACCAGCTTAAACGAATATCTTTTAGGATTTATTACGCAAATGAGACTCTAAGGAAACTCTGAAATATAGGTAAGTATGTATCTTCCCGTTTAAGAAATTCTCGATATTCTTACGAATTGTTTCCAGCGACTAGTTGAGACATATTATATTTTTGTATTTAGGTTAGGTTAACGTCCATTAAACAAATTTAACATAATATATATTAACAATAATAAATGCAGTGAAACATACACACTAAACTGTTTAATTGGGTTTGACGTCTATGGAGGGCTGGGGATCATTAATAAGACTGCACGTAACCTCTTTACCATCAGTCAAAAAATCATTTAATCCATAAAACAGAGATTAAATTAAATTTGTATATACTCTGTGAGAATCATACACATCTCGGTGTATATCCCCCTGGTGCAACATCTAGGTATCTTTATTTGTAGACGTTTCGCCCTCCAGTGACTTTATCAATACAATACAAGGACATATTGTGAAGACAGTAGAACTATATACAAACGATGAGGTAATCAGTCCCTCAGTATTGGAGTTGGTCAAGACCATCGTAGTTGTGGAGAATCTGCAGCACAGGACTGTAAGACTGTTATATATATCCTGTCTGTTCCCAGTCGTTATATGACCCGAAACGGGTTTAGCTCTTCCCCATAGGTATAATAATAATATTAATAATTATAATAATTAGCGATAATAATTAATAATAATAATAATAATAATAAAAATAATAGTAATAATAAATGATAATGATAACGATAATAATAATTATAATAATAATCTACTAGCAATAATGGTGTTAGAGTGCGCCTCACCTTCGCCCATTTCACCCGCCAGAGGCGCTGTTTTTACAACACCTGTTTGAAAGCTGCTCAGCCTGGGTCCAGGAAACTGTTACAAATAATAATCATTTTCCGGAACGTTTTACAAAGCACTCGAACCAGAAGATACCTATGATATACCTTTAGTGAGTTCCGAGAGTCTTTGTACAACCGGAGCCCGGCCATGGGCCAGGCTCGTCTGGTATTTGCCTGGTCAACCAGAATGTTCAAGCTGGTGGCTCGCTGCCTCACATATCCATCACAGCCTGGTTGATCTCGTACATCTCAGATCTCCTGAATACAGTTATGCATCTCTCGTTGTTTATTGGTGGTTTTCCCCTCTTCTCCCTTGTGGTCTTTTAAGGAGGTGCTTTGAGTTACCCTTCCTTTCTTCGGATCAAACCTGATTGCCTCCTATATAGATGTAATCTTATATACTTTAGTTATATAAGGATGCGTCTTGCTGCCTGTCCTAATTCTTCAAGCCCTGTTGCTAGGCTGAGGGACTGATTACCTCCTCTTCTTTCTCTTCAGTCTTCTATATTTATTGATAAAATTCTAGGCCTTTCGTGTTGCAATCAACACACATCAGGTGCTTGCAATGCTGCAGAAAAGAGTAGGAAGTTCAAGCAAATACGACCACAGGGAGTGCCTTTGCTGGACTCACTCCACTTCACACAGTTGAAGTTCTGGTAACTGTCTCCACATTAACTTCCATGGGGTTGTTAAAAGGAAACTGGGTTTCAGTTTTCCAAAGTCTCTAAATCTTTTCTCAAACTCACTTGATAAAATTTCAGCTTTTCTCTCAAAATATGAAAAGTCAGATTTGATATCTGCCCTGAGTCCATGACGAGAAGTGAGTTCGATAATTCTTTGTTAAAAACATATTGAATAATTGCAACTTCTTGCGGATAATATCAATGTATCCAACTAGTTGAGAAATATTTTGTTTGCCTTGTAAGCTCAGATTCAGCACATTTAAGTTGGCTGTCATGTCTGTTAGCAATGTCAGGCTGCAAACAAAGTATTTAACTTGCAGATGAGTTTGGTACACCTGGGTATTGCTCACCTGTTTCATTTTGAAGGTATGAAAGGATATCTTTCCGTGAGCAAGGAAATGCTGGAGTATTTTTCCGACATTTAGCCACCTAATACTTGAGCGCAGTGGTAGGTCAGTCAATTCTGGATTCAGTTCTGCTTCAATTCACTATGCTGACAACACACTGCATGACATCACTCATCTGTAATACTCTGCCACATAATGATTCATGGTGGATAATGCATTGTAGTGTGATACAATCAACTCTATTTTACTTCAGCATGCCAACCAACGCCACATTACTGCCGGTCATAGCTCTTACACCAACCTGTTACAATACAGAAACACGCGTGCAGGACACGTCCACACTCTGTACTAATCATGGTCATGGAGTGGGATTCTCACTACTATAACGTTGTCATTCTAGTATTATTTCTAATACGTAACCTAAGAGTCACTGCTACTTAAATGTTTTTTTTATAGAAGAAAATTCAGTAAATCAGTGTATTAATAGGAGTGCTCGCGGGCCGCAAAAAATCCACCCGCGGGCCATTTGTGGCTCGCGGGCCCGTAGTTGGACCGCCCTGGACTCAAATTTATCAAATATATGTGTGCTTAAAACTACTGGCAATCACATGTATGCGCGTAGTACGTACAGAAAAACAGAAAACACACATGTGCACAAACAAAATTAAAGCATTAACATACACAGATAAGCGTACAGAGAACTACTGCACACATATGTACGCTCACTTGTTGTCAGTCTTCAACTAGCAACGAAGACCTGCCTAGGAGTTGGTAAGTTATTTCGAGTGTTTCTTTTTTAAAAAAATTTCAGGAATCCCAGCAAAAAAAACAATTAAACATAATGTCTGGCTCTTTGGCTCTTCGTCACTAATCCACTGGATTGATCAATCCAAACAATTTCTTTCGTCATCTTTTTCTTCTATTATTATTATTATTATTATTATTATTATTATTATTATTATTATTATTGTTATTGTTGTTGTTGTTGTTGTTGTTGTTGTTGTTGTTGCTGTTGTTGTTGTTGTTGTTGTTGTTGTTTCTGTTGTTGTTGTTGTTGTTGTTGTTGTTATGATTACTCGTCTTCCAGTCGTGAAAACCAGATGGTGTAAAAAACTGTGAAAGAATGATGCTTCACGCGCCCTTAGCATAGCTTTGGGAATATAACCGGGAGATTATAGGCTTCCTGCACTAGATTATACACCAGACTGGTGACCCACACATTAATGAAATTATACATCTCGTAAGTAAACATAAAAGCAGCATTTGAACTGGTAACAGAATTGGACTGGTTTGCCTAGGGCAGGTTGGCATTAGTTGGGACGTAGGAGGACGTAGAAGTAACAGAAAGGATAAAAGGAGGAACTGTAGCAGGGGTGGAATGGGTTTCATGGGAGTGTGGGTTGGACAGAATGGGCGAGATTTAGTGTGGGGGGGGGTTTCAAAGGATGGAAAACGTTGATTGAAGAGATTTTAGGGTAGAGTGGGAGGAGTGGAAATAAATGGTGGAAGGCAAGGTGAAAGGGGTAGGAAGGGAGGGTGGAGGTAGTGTGAAAGGGGTGGAGAGGAAGGATGGTAGTGTTGGAAAGCAAGGGTATAAATAAGGATGGAATGAGTGGGAAGGGAAGATGGAATAGGAAGGAAAGCGAATCGAACATGGGACATTGTAAGAAAAGATGGAAGAGAGGTAGTGTCGGAGATGATAAGAGGTAGGAGGGAGGGAGGGAGAAAGGGAGGGAGGGAGAAAGGGAGGGAGGGAGAATGGAAGCAGGCAATTATCCAGAGGGACTAAGCTGTGTCTGCACATGCCGTAAGCTTCAAGCTCTTGGACCTCTTGTCTCTACCCTTGCCATTGTCTATCTTTATCTAGATTTATAATTTTTTCTTCCTGAAGCTATGAATTGTTTCTGCATCTACAGTGTATCTCTCAAGTCAGCTCCAGTCCCACACTGACCTGACTCCCAAGAACTACCTCCTGACGTGTGTGTGTGTGTGTGTGTGTGTGTGTGTGTGTGTGTGTGTGTGTGTGTGTGTGTGTGTGTGTGTGTGTGTGTGTGTGTGTGTGTGTGTGTGTGTGTTCCTTATGTAACTCCCTCGTCAGAATAATTGTATACAAGCTCTTTCTATTTACCTAGTTTATTCTACTGAGTATCTAGTATGGTGTGCTAATGTCTCCCCCGCTTTTTCTAAAGGCGTTACGTCTAGATCATTTTCTGTTTACGTAACGTCCATTCCAAAGCTTTACTGCAGTGAGCATTTTTTGGCCACGGACGATCTCATTTGTTCCAAATGTCTGACGAAAATAATCGCATAAAATAAAAATAAATCAGACTTCTTTCGTGTATTGAAATATTATCAAGGACAAATATATACATGGAGATGGAAGTGTAATATATATATATATATATATATATATATATATATTATATATTATATATAATATATATATATATATATATATATTATATATATATATTTTAAAATGAAAGTATCTGTGTAAGATCGATATGAGCTATCATATGAATCACAATATAGGAAGTTATCTTCCCAGCATCAAGGACTCTCGTGAATGGTGCATAAAGATGAGTGACCCTTTATAAGAAAGAGAGAAGAGAGAGAGGAGTGAGAGGAGAGAGAGAGAGAGAGAGAGAGAGAGAGAGAGAGAGAGAGAGTTAAGCTAGATATATGCGATTCACAGCTTAGACTGCTGGTATACAGACCTGTCTCACATCCTTCATGGAGTAACGAAGGAGCTCTTGATCTACAGAATTTGAGCATCCTTCACTTTCCTTGGATGATACTTTCACTCTTCTTGTGTTATACACATGGATAATACACGATAGTCATTACTGGCCCTTAATGTAGACAGAAGTAAACAGTCCCTCTCACCAGATCCTCTTCTCCCTGTCTCTCCCATGTACAAAATTCTCTCAGTCGCTGTGGATATAATAAAAATAATTTGTACCATCACAATTTGTTGACTATAAATGCATGAAACTGATAATTTCCTGAGCTTATCTTACAATAGGCACTGTTCTTAATTAAATATAAAATAATTGTGAGAAATAAAATAAATATCCAACACGTTAAAACTTTGCTTCCATAAATGAAGACAGGTAATATCTATAAAAAATAATAGATATAATAATAATAATAATAATAATAATAATAATATAATAATAATAATAATAATAATAATTCAGAAACAGGAATGCTTACGATCGTCAGAGAGCTGAGTAGCTAAATGACGTCCTGATGATGCCCAGTACCACACATCACCTACTCAACCTGAGAGGAATGTGGCAAGAGGCAGGAACGCGACGGTGGCGTCTGCGTTACTCTATAACTTGACTTAAGAAATCGTAATGACACGATTGCAAATAAACCATACCCCCGGCCGGGATTGAACCCGCGGTCATAGAGTCTCAAAACTCCAGCCCGTCGCGTTAGCCACTAGACCAGCTAGCCACAATAAGATTCATCCAACTAGGTATATTTCTACACCATAGGAAAGTTAGCACAGGCATTTGTGGTCACAGAGGTGCCTGTGCTAACTTTCCTATGGTGTAGAAATATACCTAGTTGGATGAATCTTATTGTGGCTAGCTGGTCTAGTGGCTAACGCGACGGGCTGGAGTTTTGAGACTCTATGACCGCGGGTTCAATCCCGGCCGGGGGTATGGTTTACTCTATAACAATCTCTTCACGCATCTCAACGACCCACACCACAATCACACATACACTCACACAGAAAGACGTACAAAACCATGAACTTTCCCCATCCCCCTCGCCCCCATGGCGTAAATAACGCTGGAAGCAGTAAAAGTGATAGCTTTTACGCGATCAGCCTGCCAGCATCTTGTCGGTAATGCAGTCCATCAATAACATGATTTAATTACATCTCTTTCAGCTCTGGTTAGAATTACAAAATTATTTTGAGTTTTTTGTTTTTGCCTCCTGCTGAAAGGCTTCAACCTCTGATAAAAACTATGCATTCCAATTTTCAATATTATTTAATAATTTCACCATTAGTTCCTGTTTCGTCCGCAATTTTTTCATATACAAAATTTATTGCATTTTTTTCCATAAAAGTTCATAAAAACATTTACAACACTTTCTGATTTATGAGTTTTTGATAACATCAAGAATCTTAAATATTACAATGAAGCTTTCACTATCCCATTTCGAGTGTTCTCAAACTGTCTTCATGATAAGAAACAGTCATTGAGACTGTCAGATGAGCTGGCGCGACGATAAGATATATTCCACAAGATTACCAGGTGGCGCTGATAATGCAAGCTTTTTGTCTAATGCTGATGAAATATAGACGTTGAAATGACGGGTAAAGTGGCTTTCCGATCTCGTGTCACATTAAGGTTATCTACAGAAGCAGTTAATGCATCTCTACATCCTGGGACTGTCATTCCCTTGAGATGCAGTTGTTTGAACTGTCAGAGTGAAGTGGCAGATAAAGATCAAGGTTCAGTCCTCCTTCTCCTTCTCTTCAAGAAAACAGTTTACTCAAGTTATGCAAAGTGTTAAGTTAGGGAAGTTAAATGTTTATATAATACATATTTTTTTTTAATATTAGATTAGATTTCAAGTTTTTTAAATGGTGTACACAAAATACACATTAGCTAGTGGACAAAATACACACTTTCCAGAACTGACTTTTACTGAGAAAAAACATTTGCCTCTGAGTTAAGTTTCATTATGGCTAAATGAAGCTCTGAAAAGGAATGAAACATCGTACCAACAAAAGCTTGTTCTACACTTCGTGTCCTTCACTATTGTCGGTACTTGTGAATTTGTTTTAACCTCTTTTACTAAAGCGAAACTTCAGGTTTCCTCAAAACATATCTCAGAGAGCGACTGTCTTCTTGTCCTGCAGTATCTTAACACTGGTGATCACGGAGCATTTGCCTTGGCAAAATACAGAGATTAGGGAAGTCGGGTAATGTGGCTGGTTTAATGATCTGCCGTAGCCTAGCTAACGTCGGTGTAGTGGAGTGAGGTCGACCAGGAGCACCCTCTCCAGCTTACCTTGAGGTTATCTGTAATTTATTGCTTCCCAACACGAATGTGGGCTATAACAATGACGCTGTAACGAGCCTGTGCCACAAGATGCTCTCAGTATTGCTTATACTAACTTATACTAGTATATCCACTTGGCCACAAATGCCGCAAAAGTTGGGCAGCCTAGTTTACAAGCTATTATATATATATATATATATATATATATATATATATATATATATATATATATATATATATATATATATATTAAACACACACACACACACACACACACACACACACACACACACACACACACACACACACACACACATACACACACACACACACACACATACACACACACACACACACGCACAAACACGGTAATTTAAGGGTGGTAAGGGGATAAACAGCAGGGTTGTGACTGATTCTAATTTAGTACTGTCTTATTTCGCCTGATGCACCAGACACGTAGATACCATTATCCAATTTGTAATTATTGTAACTATTGGTACACCTGAATCGGCATTAGCATCTCTTCTGTGCTTACACATAGACTGTTGGCAGTACCTCGTGTGTGTGTGTGTGTGCGATGTGTACTTACGTTCATGATAGTATATGTGTACCTGCGTGTCTCTCTCTCTCTCTCTCCCTCTCTCTCTCTCTCTCTCTCTCTCTCTCTCTCTCTCTCTCTCTCTCTCTCTCTCTCTCTCTCTCTCTCTCTCTATCTCTCTCTCTCTATCTCTCTCTCTCTCTCTCTCTCTCTCAAAAACCTTGTTTTGCGAGTTAATGAGATGAAGAAACGTTTGATTTCTCCGACTAAGTGCCAGTGTTGACTCAAATTAATTGCTTATTCGACACCCGTGCTGTCTCTCCTACTTATAAGCAAGATGGTGGAGATAGAGAAGATAGTGGAGATACGAGGGAGCTAGTGAGGATGTAGAGGTAAGATATAACCGTACAATAACAACTTTCCAAAGTTAATTATTTTTTTTAGTGAGGGAATAGTGAACAGGTCAGGGATAAGATTCTAAGGAGATTAATTTGTGTAGCTGTGTGGAAATAATAAAAGGTGGAATCTGCTTTCTGAAATTGAAATCCTTCGTTCCCCTGAGTGCCGTAGATGTAACCACTCGACCACATTGGTTGGCTCATCACCAGGATACTGACTTACTTATCTCTGGTTTTATTCTTTTGCAATTTGTCCATTCCTTACTTTGATGACTCCTGCAGTGAAAGCGCATTTCTAGTGCTCAGTGATATTCCGTATGTAAGACTATCTCCGTTTTGCAATGGATTAGGCGACTGGCTGGTAATACCATAACTTTTGGTTCGAATCACGGTCACTCCATTGAAATGTGTCAAGATGATTGAATTCTGTCGTAATTTCAATTCCTCTGACTCCTCACTCTTTACATATGCGTCAGAAAAGCTGAAACTTGACCCACAGAGCAATACATTGTCTGAAGGCCTGAGAAAATATTTCAGTTGTAGTGTTCCTGCGAATAAAATTCTTAGTAAATGCGTCTAATCTGATTACCAACCAAGAATAAGACAAAGATAAGCCTTTCTTGGATTAAATTTTAGGTTAAATTCACTCTCACATTCTTCACGAATCTCAGGTCGTAGGTTCATGACCCTTTTAGTGTGTGGGAGCAACGGCAGCTCATCAGCAGACCCAACACATTAGCGCATGTGTTGTCAACATGAGAACCATCTCTTCCAGTGTTGCTAACACTGTAACCAATTCCACACCCCCGAAGCCAGTTACTTACCGACTCCCAGTATGAGAATACAAAAGGGGGACTCAGCTCCTCCCCCTGCTGCAGCTCATTACCCTAGATAGAAGAGCTCTGATATTCATGTTATCTTGTATTATGCTGAGATATAAAGGAAAGTAGCAGATTCTGGGCGAATCTCACAGGCTGACAAATCTTCATAAGCCTTGATTTAATCTTATTAAAGTTTTTAGAAGCCTCAAGAAGTGTCGCAGATTTTTGCGTTGTATAGTTTCCCCGGCTATATACCTGCTGTCTTCGATTCTTTTATTGTAAACATAGTCAGCTGATATATTTTATACTCTTATTTAGCCTCCTAAAAAATGTGTCTTGATTTCGAAACATTAAAAATTTTCATAGACATTTTTCGTTCTTTAGAAAAAAAAAAACACATAGCTCTTTTTAGGCGTTTTTATTTAACTTAAAACTAAGTGGGGAAAAAATACGAGAAAATTATGTTATACTCTTATTTAACTTAAAAAAAAGTTTTGATTTTGAAACATTAAAAATTTTAAGACAACTCTTTTATCTGTATTTATTTAACTTAAAATTAAAAGAGAAAAAAATACAAGAAAGCTCAAGGCTTCTCACTAGACACACACAGGAAAAAAGAGGCAAACATCGGGTGGCTGTCTCACAAAATAGGAATTAAGCCATAAAGTCGTCTCCACACAAGCAGTGGGAAAACAAATGAGTCTCAAGAACAATACGGCAATTCTTCTTCCTTTTGTCCCCAAAATGCACTCGACGCCGCGAATTTCTTAAGCACTGCGGTGGTGGCCATCCTGCGAATCTCCCGAATGTTTAGCCAGAGCACGTTTCGCTCGGCCTGTGGCTGGGGGTAGTGGTCGAAGTGGACGCCAGCACACACCAACGGGTACTTTCAGACTGGCGTCTCCATTCCATCCTCGCTCCCCGAGCTAATACCATGGATATGGTAGCGACTTTAAAACATTTTAATTTATGCAGAGTCTTTTGAGAAAAAAAAGACTAGGTACAAGATAATTAAAAAAAATAGTGTCCACATTTTGTGATGCGGTGGTCTGGTGGTTTTGGAGTCTGTCCAGTGTTTACCAAGCTTGAGTTTACATCCAGGACGAGGTGTAGGTTCTTAAAATAGGCTTAGAGAGAGAGGAGATAATGAAATTATTTGTTTGAACTTGGAGACTGATAATATGATGATGTGATGTTAATCACTTCATCAAGTTCAATATCAGCAATACGTGTAAAAAGAAGCTGGGGATGCGGATGCTTAGGATGCTGGTGATGCTGGCGATGCTGGGGATTCTGGGGATACTGGGAATACTGAGTAGGCTGGGGATGGCTGTCTGACATATATCTTTTCCCCCTTCACTTGGCAGAGTTAGGAAGAGGATAGAGAAGGAAACGAGGGAGGGTAAGGACAAAGGAAGCAGAGTATAGGGGAAGAAAAAAAAGCTTAATATCGGTGTTGAGAGTTGACAGACAGCAGTGGACAAAAAGAGACATAGGGTGTCTCGCTGCCACATAACAATGTGGAACTACCTGCCTGGTGAGGCGTGATCTGTCGTTACAGGAACAAGACTTTCCCCGGCCCCTTCCATCGTCCTCTTCCTGACTTTCCAGTAGCCACCAGCTTAACTCTATATGCCGCCTCAGTTTCTCTTTACAAATTTCTGTTCCTTAATATGCAAAGTTCCTATTGGAACACTCGTAATATGAGAAGTTATTTTGGCTTTAGAATATAAGAATCCTTCTACAGTAGCTTTCGTTCAAGAAAACGAGGGACTGAAGTAAAAAAGAGAAATAATTTTTTAGGGTGTATGGTAAGAGCAGGTGAGAAACACAGAGGAAGGATCAAACCCTTTTATGGTCTACTTGATCCTATGTGACGCGCGGTAAAGGACATCCGACTCCATTCGTTCGAGACTTTCAGTAACTGTAAGATTTTTTTTTTTTAAATCCGGGTGTGGACATTCTCACGACGACAAATTAATGTTTTTTTTTGTGGGGGGGGGGGGTTAAATTTACCATTTACTTAATGTCGAATTTTCTACAGGAAACACAAATACTTGTGTAGATCAGGAAAGGTACTAAAAAAAATTAGCTTTTGTCCCAGTACACACACACGCTCACACACACACACACACACACACACACACACACACACACACACACACACCACACACACACACACACACACACACACACACACACACCACACACACACACACACACACACAACCCATGAAATATGCTTCCCCTGACACTAGACAATGAAAAAAAAATGAAAAAGGCATGCTATCAATCATGTCAGAAAAAAAGACGAAAACACACCACAGTGGGCGCTGCTAGTTAACACATTCTTTAAATAATCTGAATCACAAGTAAGACATAAATCTGTCATAATTATTCTGAAATTCTCGATTTTTTTTTCGAGGATTTAAACGGAAAATTAGATTATTTGATAATGTATTAGAAGAGGTAAACTAATCTAAAGAAGCTTATGCTATTTCCAGGTTGCAGTATGTGTCAGGAGGACTACTGGTCCTGGAAAGCAATGTGGCCATGAGTGTCAATATGATAAACAATGTGGGTTATGGGATATTATTGTGAAGACGTTTCGCCCACCGGAATTGATAGTCCCTGGTGTAGGAAACATCTACACAATAAAATACCATAACTGACAGTGTGTGTGTGTCTTCCATACTGTCAGTATGTTATATCATTGCATTACCATGCAATGATATAACATTACGGCAATGCGTTACCATAATCAACTCAACTGTGACTAAGTTTCTCTTCTCAGAGAATTTGCAAAACCATCGAAATATCAGCAGCATTTATTCCACATTGTAACGAGAAAAGGTAATACCACAAAAGCGAAGGAAAACTTACAAACAAGAGCAATTTTGATTAAAATATTATATGTACTAATTAGAGATAAACACACAGGTGTGTGTTTATATACACACCTGTTTGTGCATATACACACTAGTGTGGGAGAGATAAACACGTAAAGGTGTGTGTTTATCTCTGTGTATAACTACCGAGGGTTTACAGGTCTTTTCCATATCCTTCCCTTCCAGCCTACCCTACCATCCTTCCCTTCCAGCCTACCCTACCATCCTTCCCTTCCAGCCTACCCTACCATCCTTCCCTTCCAGCCTACCCTACCATCCTTCCCTTCCAGCCTACCCTACCATCCTTCCCTTCCAGCCTACCCTACCATCCTTCCCTTCCAGCCTACCCTACCATCCTTCTCCAACCCTACTTCTTACCTAAAGTACACAACTCATTCTCTGTGATGGAACATAACAGGGAACCATAGCTTTTTATTTTTCCCTTGAAATTATCGTAGAGAATATGATAATAAAACACTGCTCATATACTCAATCCTTTTAATAAAAAATGCCACCCATTTCTATCCTTCCACCTTTTCTCCCGTCACATCTCTACTCTCCCACACTTTCTATTCCACTAAGATCCCTCCCATCACCCTAATACCTTCCAAAGCTCTTCCTCTACTGTACTAATACACGCTGAGCATAATCTATGTATATCCCTCTTAGTTTAAATGTAGATGTACTATATTGACTATGATAATGTATGTGCGAAAAAATATTTAGATTTGCAAACATTTAAGACACTAATTCAAGTATGCTGATAGAGTTAGCATTTAAAACATTTGCAGGAGTTATATAATGATAATTTGTAGAGGTAATAATGGATGATTGTTGCATCAGCCAAGGCTGGAGATTATGTCGTAAATGATCTGTCAAATACCTGGGCTGTTATGTCTTTCTGGTGATATGTTTACTCACAGGATGAGTGGCATTGCCCAGTAAACTCGCCCATTATAATAAAATCTTCACGCAATTTTACATCCTTGAATTATTTATGGAGTCTTGTTTAACTCACAAGTTAATCAGAGATGTTAGATGGACAGATCAACTCTGGCAGACTCTTATACCCATATCAAAAAGCATAAAAAATAAAGTACTCTTGGCTTTTTTTTTTTTTTGTTGGTAGCTTTTACATTGGCTAAAATCTTGGTGGTATGTAGGTAGTTCCTTAAGAGCTCCACTGAAGATAAAACTGACGTGTTTGAGCATCAGCCTTGATACGTTGCAATGTTCCAGAGGCAGGCGGCAAGGTTTTGTGTAGAGCGTACTCACCTAGTTGTGGGTGCAGGGGGTCGGTTCACAGCTTCTGGCCCCGCCTCTTCACTGGCCGCTACTAGGTCACTATTTCTGCTCCATGGGCTTTATCACATCTCTTCTTAAAGCTATGTATGGATCCTACCTCCACTACATCACTTCCCAGACTGTTCCACTTTCTGACAACTATGTGACTGAAGAAATACTTCCTAACATCCCTGTAATTCATCTGAGTCTTCAACCTCCTTGTTGCTGTGTTCCATCTCTGGAACATCCTGTCTCTGTCCACCTTGTCAATTCCTCTCAGTATTTTATATGTGGTTGTCATATCCCCCCTATCTCTCCTGTCCTTCAGTGTCATCAGGTCGTAGCTAAGAGAGCTGTGTGAATACCTCAGACGAGCAATGAGGAAGATTTACGTATCTGTAGTATGTAAGTGTGCATACTGTCCATTTGGGCGAAAGTACTTAGATGACCTTTTGATTGTTACCAGCTGTGGTTATGCTGCATTGTTGATATCAGTTGTTGCTCTGATTATCTTACACACACACACACCACACACACCACCACACACACACACACACACACACACCACAAACACACACACACACACACACACACACACACACACACACACACCACAACACACACACACACACACACACACACACACACACACACACAAATATAATATATATATATATATATATAATATATATATATATATATAATTATATATATGAGCATTTTATCTGAAGGCGTGCAGAGTATTCAAGCCCTGAACTCCACACTCTGCCTCGGCAGGGAATCAAACTCTGACGACTTAACCACCTTAGCCACAGACACCACATAAATACCTACAGGGAAGCAGGAGGGGTGAGGGGTTCAACAGAATGTAGCTGTTTTAATTCTGTCATGAACACTAGTATTTATTTTTCGCTACCAGCTGAGGTTATCCGAGTATGTTGTTACGAAGATTTATCGATGTGAGAGACTCCAGTGTTTTCTATATTTGGAGACTAGAAAATACTGTGTTAGGAAAAGTTGTTGCTCATTGTACATGTGTAGGTCCGTACCTTCTACCAGTCATATTATCTGTCTCGCCAAGGAAGAGGAATCCAAATTAGAAAGGAAAACATCGCTTTTATTTAGCTGCCCTTCCAGAATGAATCAATATATATCAAATCTCCAGATTTCTCATCTCCACTGGCACTCACACACTTCCTGCATGCTGAAGTTCCAACTTCTCAAAATCTCCTTCACATCCTTCCAGCACTTCCTTGAACGTTCGCTAAACCTTTTCCTATCCTCCTCAGACTCCTGTATCCTTTTAATCATCCTACCTTAAAGCATTCTTCATTACTAAACCATCCTTACACCCTTCACTCCTCTCACTAACTTATAACTTCCATACCACCACACCGTCTAACTACGCATTATATACACAGATGTGCATATCCCTCAGCGTACATACAAGGAGAATCTACATTATTCTCCATATTAACAAGAAAAATATAACTGACTGACGTGTATAGGTGATATGCAGCCTTTAATAACCCATGTAAAGTTAAAAGGCTTTAAATAGCCAAATAATTCATTTTCTTTTATCTGCATAATACTGACACAAACATTCATCTCAGACTCGACGTCTCTACTGCCTCCGACCTCCTCCCTTCCTCATCATTTAAAAATGAGCGATTCTCGCATGTTTAAATGCGTCGACTCTCCGACATAGTTTTCTTGGTCAGCGTTGCGGACGGAGCAAAAACAGCATGTAGAAGACGCGTGTGTTCAGTAAACACGGGTGTTCTAAGATAACCAGTGAGGAGGCTAACGGCCTTCAGGTAGTGGAGAGTGAGGAGCTATAGCGATCTATCAACCGGCAACACTGAGTAAGAGCCTCATCATATCGTGGCGGGGAACTGGTGCGATAGCGACTCATCAGACGTCCCAACTTCACCTGCAGCCGGAGCCTCGACATATCATAGTGAAGACTCAGATGCGATAGATATCATTAAGACGTCCCGACAACCTCACCTGCAGCAGAAACATCAATTTATCTTGGATGAGAGTGAGATGCGATAGCAATCAATCAACCAGTCTCCCACCTCACCTGCTGTAGAAGCACAGACATCGTAGAGGAGAGTGAGGTGCGATAATGATCAACCAGCCGACACCACCTCATCTTCCACAGCCCCGCCACTGTACTCTAGATTTAGACCTTGAGCTAGTAGGTATTTTCCATCCTTATCCCTCGGTGTCTAGCACCTGCGAGCCCCAACACGATCAACCATTGGAGCGATAAGTGGTTTGTGTGTGTGTGTGTGTGTGTGTTGTGTCAGTCGGCCCACTGTGGTTATATGAGAATGAAGATTATGCATTTAATCACCTCCTGCAACATCGACCCCAACTCAGTTCTGCTTAGATTAGATCACGTTTTACTGCTATACTAAAAATTTTCAGCGACGTGAGATTAAATTTGATGGTATAATACATAGCTACTGGAAACTCTAGTAGCATATATCAAGCGAGGTGCCTGGATGAGTGCAACGAACGAGGTGCCTTAGCGAGGAATGCGAGCGAGGTACTTAACGAGGGGTCATAAACGAGGAGTTGCAGCGAGGGCAACGAAAGAAGGATTTTAACAAGGGATATAAACGAAGGGTTAGAAGTCATAATTGTCTCTGCTTCCAAAGCAAGACCCACTGCAGGTATATATCTCGTGTTTTTGAACGGTAAATCTCACTTTTGTTCACTTCTTTTTGATTATAATAATGCTAAATAACTACATCATGTACGAATTTATTTACAATCTGCATGAGTATAACGATCACAGTACAGAACTTAACTCACGTCATACCTGATTACAAATCTATCAACCCGTCTGCTAAGTGTAAGTTAATCAGCCTACAAATAATAACTGGTCCAACTTCAACACTGGACTCGACTAATCATATAAATAATAACTGGTCTAACTTTAACACTGGACAAATCATATAACCGATACATTATCACACAAAATTTTCAAGACCCCTCGCAATTATTAAGGTGTGCAAATCCCTACCACACTGTGTGTACAGATCCCATCTACTCAAAGACTAACTCCCACACAATATAGCGAGTAGATAACAACAAAGAGACAGACAGTCCAAACAATCCTAGCATATTCTGAGTCCACAAAGCTGAGCAAATATCAGGACCACTCACTACTTAGTATGCAGAAGCAACCTTTTACTAAATCCATACCCTGACAACCTCAGAAACAAGCGTACACAAGGCAAGGAAGGTATGGACTGTGTCCTTGTGTGAGTCGTGTGTTACGCATGCTCTGACGTGCAGTGAGGCGATCCTTACTCTTATATGCAAAAATCAGTTATACTTAACATAAATATAGGTTAGGTTGGGTAAGGTTCGTCAGGAAACAGAACAAGGGTTTCCTGACGGTGGGTCATGTGATGACCCGCCGTTGGAACTTTTGGTCCTCTGACCGAGGCCTTTCCCTGGCTTACTGGTACACCCCTTTAAAAATTATGGTTTTAGTTATAACCTGGTTCTCTATTAGAAATAAATATGGGAATAATTGTTTTCATTGACAATGATATAAAATATTTTATTTTTGGACCAAACCTAACTTAGAAACCTCACTTAACCTAACTTAAACTAGCGTATTTTCTTAGCTATAAACTCTACTATGTATAACATAGATCAGTTTAAATTTATTTAATTTTACTTAAAATCAATTATAAATATTTTTTTCATTATGTTCAGATTGATCTCTGGTTATTTATGGCAAAAAAAGCCATAGCCCACACACACACACACACACACACAAACACACACACCACACACACACACACACACACACACACACACCAAACACACACACACACACACACACCCACACCTGGTCAAGCACGTCAGAAGTTAGAGAAAGTACAAAGGTTTGCAACAAGGTAGTCCCAGACTCAAGGGAATGTCGTACGAGGAAAGGTTAAGGGAAATCGGACTGACGACACTGGAGGACAGAAGGGTCAGGGGAGACATGATAACGACATACAAGATACTGCGGGGAATAACAAGGTGACAGAGATAGGATGTTCCAGAGAGGGACACAGGGACAAGGGGTCACAACTGGAAGCTGAAGACTCAGACGAGTCACAGGGACGTTAGGAAGTATTTCTTCAGTCATAGAGTTGTCAGCAAGTGGAATAGCCTAGCAAGTGAAGTAGTGGAGGCAGGAACCATACATAGTTTTAAGAAGAGGTATGACAAAGCTCAGGAAGCAGAGAGAGAGAGGATCCAGTAGCGATCAGTGAAGAGGCGGGGCCAGGAGCTGAGTCTCGACCCCTGCAACCACAATTAGGTGAGTACAATTAGGTGAGTACACACACACAGTCAGTCCTAGGCCCGGTGCTGTTTCTTGTATACGTGAATGCCATGGTGGAAGGAATAGATTCAGACGTGTCACTGTTCGCTGATAATGTGAAGCTGATGAGGAGAATACAAGTGAGAGAGGATCAGTTAAGATTACAAGGGGATCTGGACAAACTACAAGAATGGTGCGACAAATGGCTCCTGGAGTTTAACCCCAGTAAGTGTAAGGTCATGAAGATTGGGGAAGGACACAGAAGATCGCAGACGGAGTACAGGTTAGGAAACCAACAGCTGCAAACGTCAGTTAAAGAAAAGGATCTTGGGGTAAGCATCATAACGAAGATGTCCCCTGGGGCACACATCAATCAAATAACTGCTGCAGCATATGGGAGATTGGTAAACCTGAGATTGGCGTTTAGACATCTGAGTAAGGAGTCATTCACGACATTGTACACAGTGTACGTAAGGCCTATACTGGAATATGCAGCGCCAGTATGGAACCCTCACTTAGTCAAACACGTCAAGAAATTGGAGAAAGTGCAAAAATTTGCAACACGATTAGTCCCGGAACTGAGGGGTATGTCTTATGAGGAGAGGTTAAGGGAACTCAACCTGATGACACTAGAGGATAGGAGGGATAGAGGGGACATGATAACAACGCATAAAATACTAAGAGGCATTGACAACGTGGACAAGGATCGAATGTTTCAGAGATGGGATACAGAAACACGGGACACAATTGGAAACTGAAAACCCAGATGAGTCATAGGGATCTTAGGAAGTATTTCTTTAGTCTTAGAGTTGTCAGGAACTGGAATAATCTGGAGAGTGAAGTAGTGGAAGCAAGTTCCATAAATAGCTTTAAGAAGAGGTATGACAAATATCATGGAGCAGGGAGAGAGTGAATTAGTATCGACCAGTGAAGAGGCGGGGCCAGGAGCTATTACTCGACCCCTGCAACCACATATAGGTGAGTACATATAGGTGAGTGAGTACACACACACACACACACACACACACACACACACACACACACACACACACACACACACACACACACACTGTATGTATACCTCACACCTTCAGTTCACCTCACACCTTCCTCCTACCCAACACTTTTTCCTTACCCTGCACTACATTAGCTTCTCCTTAGTTGATAATCAAGGGTTAAACCACAGTCGCTTCTGGTTAGGTTATCAGCTCCGGGTGAACCCGGGAGCACCCACAAAAAACCTCTCCTTCCAGTTGATTCTCCCGAATATGGCTCAGATTCGCTAATTGCCGCCCAGTAATTGAAAAAGTTAATTGATTTATTATCTTATGGCGAAGAGCCGCAGAGGAGGAGGAGGAGGAAGAGGAGGAAGTAGAGCAGGAGTAGAAGGAGTAGGAGGAGAAAGAAGAGGAGTACATGGAATAGACTGCAGAAGATTTGGAAATTCACATCGAAGGTGTTTGCTAAGAACTATCTACTTCTAACTAGAATAAGAACTATCCTGAATTATTTGGGTGTGCGAGTCAAGGATAGAAACCAGGAGGAGAAGTAGCAGCAGCAGCAGCAGCAGCAGCAGCAGCAGCAGCAGCAGGAGCAGCAGCAGCAGCAGCAGCAGCAGCAGCAGCAGCAGGACCAAGAGCAGGAGAATGAGTAGGAGGAGGAAGACGGGGGATCCCTGCTTAACCATTTTAGGTGATAATGACTAAACGGTTCCTCAGGTCAGCCAGCCAGCATGGTGTTCAGTGTGATCTCTCATCATTTTCCCCATCCAACTCTCACTATCAGTCTCTGGGATCCTCTTACCTTCACCCCAGTCGGAGTATCTAGCTTCATAACTTTGTTTCTCTAATCGGAAGGCGGCACGAAACCTTCCTCTCTAAATGGATGGATGGTCCGTAAATTCACTCTCCTCCCCTCTTGCACGACCTTCATCCATCCATCACACTCAACCAGCCGCTCGCCCAGCGTCATCCATCAACATCGATTATCTGGTCTCGAATCGGCGTCGAATCACGCCAGATTCACACGTCTGATTGGGCCCTCACTGCCAAATTAGCTAACTTAGAACAACTTAGCACTTTTTAATCTGAATAAGTGCCTTTCAGCCAAAAAAAAATATATTAATTTTAATGGAAAACATAAAATTGTCTTAAAACAGAGTAAAAAAACTTAAAAATATAATAAAAACCCTTAAAAATATAGTAAAAAAAACCTTAAATACTGCGAAATGTTGATGTCTTTAATTTTAAATATAATCTTTGGTATATTAGGTCTCCATTCATAGTTGATGGTTTGATGTTTGTGGAGGGCTCTTGATTCGAGGAATTGGGGCTACCCCTCATCTTCCTCCGATCAAACGTAATTACCTCTAATTTTTCAAAGCTTTGTGTAGCCCATGTTTATCCTTCCTTCATTAATATGCTATTTCTTCTTATATTTTTTTCAATCAACCAATGTATATTCTTTGTGCTACTCTGCTTATTCTTTGCTTTGCTCTATTTCTTTCTCTGCCTCTGTTTATTAGTTATTTTCCTTCATTTGTCTCGTAGCACCTTACCCAAAAAAGTGTAAAATGGATGTCACACTAAATGGATATCACAAAATGGGTACCACATTAAATGGATATCACTAAATGGATATCACGCTAAATAGATATCACTAAATGGATATCACACTAAGTGAGAGATATCATACGAGAGTGTGACATCTCTCACTTAGGTTTGAAATTTTACTCCTAGGTGGGACCTGTGGGGAGATAGTTGCGGATACTTTTTACACACAGGTGTCGGTGTGAGATAATTTATTAGATTTGAAGTCGATATATACTGAGATATACACAGCGTTGTTATTGTAGTCGAGTGTGAGATGGACCCGCTTAGCATAGGCCAATAGGCCTACTGCAGTGTTCCACTGTTCTTAAGTTCTGATGCCTCACACTTTTTTCTTACCTCAACACCTCCCCCTCCCCCTCATCCAATCTCATTTTCCCCTAGCCCATCCTACCCATACTTACCCCATTCCTTACACTACTTAACCCCACCTCTCCCCTTATCCAACACGTCCTCTGTACCTCACACCTCTCCATTACCCATAAGATCACGACTTTGCCCTCCTGTCAGTAGCTAAAGGCCAGATGCCACAAAAAAAGACACACACACAAAAAATATCCGCTGGTATCCCACTTCATCTTAGTAATTGTTAGTTGTGTGGCAACGTCTTTGACTTGCTGCTGGTGGTTATGCCAGGTCAAGACCCTGGATGAGACCCAGAACAAGACCCTGGTTGAGACCCAGAACAAGACCCAGGATGAGTCCCAAAACAAGACGTAGAGAGACCCAGAATGAGGCCTAGAACAAAACCCAGGATGAAACCCAAAAGAAGACCCAGAACAAGAACCAGGATGAGATCCAAAACAAGACCCAATATGAAACCCGGAACAAGGCCCAGGAGAAAACCCACAATGTGTGACCTTTGACTAGAATGAGACGTTAAAATCAAAGGTTTACGTGTCATTGTTGGAAAAGCGGTTGAACCAGGAACGTTGGTAAACAAGGAATTCAAGATTACCTCGCTTACATAGCCACACCACCACCTTTCTAAAATTAACATTCTCATGGGAATCTTGAAACCTTTTTCTTCTGAATACATAAGGGTGAAATTGTTAAAAAAAGAGCAAGAAGAAAAATAAAATTACACACACGATATGTAAACAGTGTCTTTCACTGTTGATATTACGTTAATCTGCGTGTTGCTATTAGTTTCGGTGTAGCCAGAGAGTGTGGTGTTAGCGGGAGAATTACAAGACAGTGAAGTCAAGAATGTATTTCCATAAGTTTCTCATACCCTCTTCGGTCGTTCTGTGCAAAGCGTCGTGGATGCTAGATCATCCGTCCGCTAGGCGCTGCCTGGTCATTGAACAGTCAGACGCCAATACATTCAGGGAAGTTTGATGGGTATTTCAGGCCCGCATTCGTGTAAGAGATTGTTATATGACTCTACTTTTAGGACGTTGCTTGACCCTGGTGAGAGGCTTCTGATCTAGGGAATTAGATCTGTGCTCAAGTTCCCTAACTGAGCCTGAATACCTTCCAATCCCCCTCCCCCCAAAGGCTCTGTATAATACCTTCGGCTTTACCGCTCCCCCATGATAATAAATAATAATTTTAGACCCCATCAGCAGCAAAGATTCCTCCACGTTCCTTCGTGCAGTCTTGTGGTCACTACAAAAGTGACAAGACAAGAGAACATTACAGAAATCTACAGGTTGGTTAAACTAGACGTGTGGAACACTTGGCTATTATTTAAACAAACCACGGAACGGGCGGAGCTTTAACCCATGGCGAGTGAGCAGTAAAACTCCAAGCCAGCGCGTAAGCCACTGGACAAGCTGGATGCAATAAGATTTATATTGTAGCCAGCTGGCCCAGTGGCTTACGCACTGGCCTGGAATTTTACGACTCACTTGCCATGGATTCAAACCCCACCCGTTCCGGGGTTTGTTTGCAATCATTTTATTACTGTTTCCTGAGTGAGCTTGGCAATTTTTATTGCCGAAATTTTTCGCCTGAGCAGCAGGCTTCTTCTGTCGAATACAGGCGAATATAATACTGAAGACAGTAGATGAGGTACAGTGACCCGAAGTAGAAGAAACACTTTTACCATCACTCACTCCATCACTGTCTTGCCAGAGGCACATCGATATTGCAGTTCATTGCTGCAAATATCCTCTACCTCGAGGTAATTTAGATGGGAGTTATGAGGTTAACTCAATAATAATAATAATAATAATAATAATAATAATAATAATAATAATAATAATAATAATAATAATAATAATAATAATAACTGATAAAAAATTCATGTGAATTTAAAAATAATAAAAGCAACACAATAAACATATAGCCAAAAATTATAATAAAAGCAAATTAAAATAACTATTTTAAAACAAGCGCAGTGAATTAAAGCTAACTTTTATTCCCTAAAAAAATCCACATTAACAAGGTTCTCACATTTCCGACACGTTGTTTTTTTAAGAGACTTTCGGCGAACACCTTTAAACTTGATAATACGAACCCTCAGAAAACTGGTTAAGGAAAGTATTGGAATTCATTAGTCCCCGAGAGAGTCACCTGCCTCCCATAAGAGGTGTATGGTAACCAGGTTCTGGACATGTTATAGGTGAGCACCTGTTCCCTTAGTGCCTGGTAGTGGGCAAGGAGTAGGTGGGCACCTGCCCACTCCTTAGTTACCTGGTTATGATTGTCTATTATTTAATTTTTTAAAGTCTAGCCACTTTGTGTCTGGTCCAACTCTTTGGAACGCCTAATTTCCTTGCTCAAGTGTGTCACTCTTCCACTGCCTCTCCGTTACTGCCTCATTATTTTGTACCTTGCTAGGAATATCAAGTGTGTTGTAAGTCCTATCAGTGTAAGCCTCTTTGATGACTATTATATCCAGTGATACCTTCTGCTGTTAATGCATGGAAATCATAACTATTCTTTGAAATCCCATATGCTTTTGGGTATCATATTTTTGATTAAAGCATTTCTTAGAAATTCTTGCCTCGAGATGTCTTATGAGAAACAGCCAGGTGAAGCATTATCAATTATGAGATGGGTGGGTATCGGGAATATTTTGACGTGTTCATGCATTTGTAGAAAATTAGATTCTTGTTGGTGCTTCTGCAGGTGTAGTCTGTTTTAGGCAGGGAGAGGGAAGCAGCTAGTGATGTGTTTTATTATTATAGATAGATAATTGAAGTGTCTGGGAAAAGTATGTACTTGAAGGAGCTGAGATTCATGGGTAGAGTGCCTGTAGATTTTTGGGGATTGGGGTGTAGGGGGGTTAGAGATTTTTAACTCTTGGGTATGTTTGAGAAAGAAGACGGAAGGAAGGATGGGTACAGAAGTCGTTACTGTAACTCTGTTACTCTTGTGAGGGAGGAGGAGGGTGGGAAAAAAGAGGAATTTGGGTGGGACTGGATTCCCTCTCCGACCATCCCTATCGGGAAGATCCCCTGAACACTGTTATACTTTTCCTCTGTCTTGCTGATGTCTTTTTTATCTGTTTCCTAACTTCTTCCCTCTTTCCCTCTGTCGCATCTCTGTCTAGGTAAATACGGCATTATTTAATCTAGACATAAGTAAACACGGCGGTATTTACCTAAGCGAATACGGCAGCATTAACCTAGACCTTCACAGCGTGGTGTAGACCTGTGGTCAGGTGAGAGCGCCTTAATAATACAGTTTCCTTATCAGCAGCCGCCATGATGATAGACGTTAAGATCCCAACCAGCAGTCTTTTCACCCCTACCTCATCCACCATCACAACAACAACTACTACCACTACTACAACCCCTACCACCATCACCACTATCTACGAGCCCATTCCTTTGCTCCCTCCTGCGTCCCACACAGAGCCCATGGGGTAGTCCTGCCACTCCTGCTGGCCGACACACTCCTCTCCACAGCAAGTCCCAGATGCCGTTGGTTTCTAAGTAATCGTATGTCAGCAGTTCGTGTTAGCTGACCTTCTTGGGATTTTATGCATTAAAATAATGTTTTAATAACAATTTTGTCTGTGTGTTTTATTAGTTTTTTTTTTCCTGTCATGTTGTGTTTGTTCAAGTTTACTTTATGTATTCTATATTTTGTTCTTGTTTTTCTTGCTATTTTAATATATTCCTTGTTTTGCTTCTTTCTCTTGTTTGTCTCTTGCTTGTTTTACCTTGTTTTTCTCACTGTTTTTTTTATTGCTTCTGTTTTTGTGCTATGTTTTATTCCTGTTCTTTATGATTGTTCCGACTTTTTCTTGTTTTATTTGCTGTTTCATACAAAGGCTTTTACTAGATATTTGTCTAGAGGTAAGAAAAAAAAAAAGGTGAGGATGCGATTACCTTAATCACCTTTGAGAAAAATGGAAACTGTTCAGAAAAGTGGTCTATGCTTGGACACACACACACAAACAGATGGACAGAAAAAAAAAATGGACAGCCTTACGCACAGACAAATACAGACATATATTTAGACGTATTCATAAATATACACAGACGCAGAGAAATGTATAAACATGCGTTTCTCTGAGTCTGTGTATATTTCTTCTTAATGTGATTTCTCACATTAAGAAGAAATAATGATCCTTGATAATGTGAGAGGTCACGAAAGCGCTGGGAATAACTGTATATAAAGATATCAATGTTTGAACAATTTATGATTTTATTGCACTTGTGTATAAATACTCACAAAAAAAGACTTAAATACTCAAAGACACATACACACCGGAGTTAAAATATATTACGTGCATAGAAAGACTAAAGGGGATAGATATGCTCTGACGACTTAGTGTGAAGACGATAGATATGCTCTGACGACTTAGTGTGAAGACCTTAGACTTGCCCTCACTGGCTGACAGGAGGAAAAGAAGAGATATGATGCGCAAATTTAAGGATATCATTTGAGAAGAAAAGGTTGCCTAGCAACGTCAATAGATAGATCAAGACTCCAGAGCTATGAAGCAGAAAGTTTATCTTTACAAGTAAAGTAGAATAAAAGCAATGGACTAAGTTGAAAAAGGAGACAGTAAATAATACAACCACTAAAATCGTAAAAAATGTGATAGATTATTTACCGATAATGGTACACCACGACCTTATCTCTACTCCTATACCAAGGTAATCACAAACAAGTAATTACCTACACACGGACATACACGTAAACATACACATATACACTCCACCGCTGCAGCTTTAATGACACTTCTTCGACCTTTGGTAGAAGGTGACTACGGGTCATTTTGCAAATTCCCCGCTGAGATTCGCCAACTCAATAATTAAAGGATTGTTTTAGGAGTAATAACCAAGTAACGCAGCTGTGATTGCAGTTTTCTTTCAGGAGGTAATTGTGGATTTATCGAAGATCCTGCACGACGTGTCTTAGTGTTGTCTTTTGCGCGATAGTTGTTTGTTTCCCATCTTGTGAGAAAGGTTTCTGTTTCACATTTCGTAAGAAAGCTATGTATTTCATATTTTGTAAGATAAGTGTTTTGACTTTTGCACGAGACGTGCTTAATTAATTTCTTGTACGACATCTGTCGGTCATCTTTTGAACTACATATGTGTGTGTGTGTGTGTGTGTGGTGTGTGTGTGTGTGTGTGTGTGTGTGTGTGTGTGTGGTGTGTGTGGTGTGTGTGTGTGTGTGTGTGTGTGTGTGTTTTTCTATGTTATTAATTTCCTTTTAGGGTATTCTTGGCCTTGAGTTCCAGCTCCCGAGCCTGCCTGTGAACCTCAGATCGACTGACGTAATTTGCCTCCTCTGGAAGCAAGTCAGTTTCCTCTGTCTCTCTGGTAAATGACTCTCAGTGTTCCCGTAGAAGACAGACTGCTCCAGGCAGTCGCCCTATACGCATACAGACTATGATCACCTAAGTGTGTTGTGCATCATCAACATCTGTTAGCCGAGTCTTTGATGACCGCCGTATCAAACGCTGCCGACGGAGACTGTGGTGGTATTCAACGCGAGTTATCGGGAGAGCTTTCTTTCTCTTTCTCTCTCTCTCTCCCCCTTCCCCTCCACGGTAGCGAGGACTATCAAGACAACAGGTAATAGACAGTTGACCCACACTCGAGTACTAATTCCTGTTGTTGGTATTCCGCTGGTATTCACCCTGGTCACAACCCCTGAAAATTCTGTCCACCCATAATTCAGTCCGTGAAACAGCAAGGCTGATATACTGGACACATGATAAACGCCACCATATATACAATAAGATCTCAGTGAACAGGTGATGTCACAAAATGCAAAACAACAACCACTGTGAAAAAATAATGAAATTCCAAACGCTTTTGTGATTTCACTATTTTTTTCACAGCGATTGGTTTGCACCAATCGCTGTGAAATAGGTATGGAATAGGTGATAGGTAACCTATCACCTATTCCATACATCTGCATCACATCTGCCACATTGCACCTCTATCCATCCTGTCATATGCCTTTTCTAAAGTCATAAATGCAATGAAAACTTCCTTACCTTTAAGTATTGTTCACTTATATTTTCACCTCTATGCTTCTACTGGGCAAGTTAAAACTGACCCCTAAACTACGGCCCACCTGCCAGTTTGAAATGAATAATTCCTCCCGAGGAGACCTCATTAAAACCCCAACTCGAAGTTGAATAAATCGTATCCAATGGTGGAAGAAGTGATCCACAGCACTGTGGTGGTATTTACCGAGCTAAGACACCAAATACAATGCATGTTACTTAGAAATGTCGGCTAGAATAGCCGCACTCGACGTGTGCGGGCGGCCACCGGCCGACAATGATCTCTGATAAGATCCTCATGCATTTCCAAACAGGTAATTTCTCATCTTTCATCCGATATATCCGATATCTGTCTTAACTGTGGTAAAATCACTTTCTTCTGACAATTAGCATACACGAACACATGAAACACTCACCCCACACACACACACACACACACCCCACAAAACACACAAAACACACACACACACACACACACACACACAACAACACACAATACACATACACACACACACACACACACACACACACCACACACACACACACACACACACACACCACACACACACACACACACACACAACACACACACACACACACGTTATCTCGTACTGAATGATCTTGTAGCATTCTCTTCTCGGCAAAACTTCAATGATACTTCTCTCTTGGAATGCTTTTGCAAGATGCTCCTGACTTTGAGTATCTCTCAGAATCCTCCTGTCTCGGAGGTGTATATTTTTTATTGTAAGTTGTTTTTCAAAGATGTTCTACTCCAATTATGTTCTTTATCCAAGGATGCTTGTGTCGTAGGAGGTTTTCCATGGATGCTTGTAGAATTTTCTCGTAGGATGATTGCACCGTCGGAGGTTCTACAAGGATGCTTTTATCTTGACGAGGACTAATATAATTCCACTGTCGCTTGAGATTTCTTTTGTATATCATTACTGAGAGAATTTTTGAGCTACTCCTGTCATAGTACGACCACGATAAATGCTCACATTTACTAAAGTCTTGGAGAAAGAACGCATCGAGCTTGAACGATACGCCTATTTTTAAGGGCTTGCCTTGTATAGGCCAGATGGCCTTCTGCAGTGTTCCTCCATCTTACGTTCTTATGTTATTTTTCTGCCACTAGTTGTCGACAGACTTATGACCAAAATAAAAACTCACACGAATACGAATTAACGGTAAGTGTATTCCGTAAGACACTGAGGTAAACAAAAACAGTACCAATATATCCTTTTTATGGTCAGAGTATTTAGGCTGTCGAGAAAACAGCTTGAATATATTTTCCTTAATGCCTGAGGACGCTCTGAAATATGCGGTTGTGGCTCCTTAATCTTGTTTGTAAAAACTAGACACCTGTACTCCTGACCTTCTGACGGTACGTAGAAGAAGAAAGGAAGAAGATGATGATGAAGAAGAGTAGCAGCAACAACAAAAGGAAAAAATAGACACAAATGCGGTGTAATGCGATTCTTTACTGACAACTTTTCGCCCACATAGTAGGCTTTATCAAGACATAAACAGATCTGGTAATAAAGGATAACCTTATATCCCGTCTGTGCAACATACCATTTCTCTTTAATAATACTTCAACAAGAACCAGATGATGATGGTCATGATGATAATGATGATAACTAATAAATACAAACAATAAGCATAACATGCTTCTTACGCGACCAGAGGAGCCACCATCAGAGTACTCTTCCATCCCCGTGTGAGTGCAGACACAACTCTGACCGTGGGTGTCTGAAGGTTGCAGTCATGTGTGTATGAATTAACGAGGAACACCTTGATGCATTGTACACGCGTCTTGAATTCCCACACGTAGTCTGAGGTGTGTATGTGTGTGTGTACTCACCTAGTGTGTGTGTGTGTGTGTGTGTGTGTGTGTGTGTGTGCCCATGTTAGTGGAAATTATACATCACGTCATTACTGTACATTTTTAGCTATCACTGTTATTAGAAAAATCTCGGTATACTCCGATAAGTACACAGAGAAATACACGATAACCAATACACACATCGTACAAGATTTACTGAGATAATACACACAGAAACAACGAGAACCTCAGTAATCTATTATAGGTAATTAAGTTGATAGATGAGTATTGTTGATGGATGCGAATTCTGCGTTAATAAATGGATAACGCAACGGAGCAGCAATTATTTCTTTTATTATTAACTCGTTCCTGAGTAAAAGTAAGTTACCTACTCACGTTGATGGTATGTTATTGGTATATACAGTAGAAGACTGATTAGTTGGGCTCCCATTACTACCAGAAAATGAAATAGGATAGAGCCAAGTAACTATGTTCATGGAAGCTACTCTCGCATCCTTGGAGTGAAGTCTTTTGAGATGAAGGATGGCAGGTAATGCCAACAAATCTGGTAATGTAAGATGGTAGATATTGGCTACAAGTCTGATAATGTAAGATTGTAGGCATTGCCCATAAGCCTGGTAATGTAAGATGGCAGGTATTGCCCACAAATATGGTATTGTAAGATGGCAGGTATTGTCCATAAGTCTGGTAGTGAAGAAAGGCAGGAATTGCCCGCAAGCCTGGTAGAGAAGAATGGCAGGTATTGCCCACAAGTCTGGTATAAAAACATGTGGTGTAGCGCCATTGTCTATCATAAACAAAATTTAGATCAGGATAGATCTTCATCAAGTCAAACAAGACGTGATACGAGAGGACATTCCTGAATACAATATCCCTTCGCATTACTCGTTGCGTGGCTTCTTGAAGCTCTCTAGAGCAAAACGTAGACTATAACAGAGACCGGCTCTGCAGCGAACGTTTTTCTGCCATATTATGTGAGTCAAAAATCCACACCTCTGCTATCTTGGCGCTGACGGCTTTACAGCCTGAGATAATGGAGGAGTTTCGAACCCTGGTTCTCACAGCGGGAGATACAGCAACCTGTCAGATGTTTATAAAAGGTACGAAGATGCAACAGTAAGTGAATTTTGATTGAATATTTTTTTTAATAAGCTTTTTCGTGTCTTGTTTACTGTTGTTTTAAAGGAAATAGGATGTAGTGTTAGTTTAAAATACTCCTGTAGGTGTTGTGTAATTAGAATAAGTACTTAGAGAGAGAGAGAGAGAGAGAGAGAGAGAGAGTACATGGGAGAGACAGACGTCAAAAAATCTTGAAAGTGCACAACGAGACTAACTGTTCTGAAGAAATATCTACTTCCGCTTATCTTAAGGACTATCGTGTATATCTATGTGTATGATTCAAGGATAGAAAAACAAAAGAGAGAGAAAGAGAAAAGAGACACAGTTCTGTAGAACAAGTGATGACAGGATACTCCTGCTGACTGAGTCTTCCCTTGTCCTTTCCTCGCAGCGCATCTCAGACACCTGCCCATTTCTCAGACTAATCTTGCTGGCCACCTTCCTCCTTGGTTGTGTTGCTGTCCACTGCAAGAATGTCATCTGCATTACCTGGCATGTAATATTAACCATATATAATATATATATAATATATAATATATATATTATATAATAATATATATATATATATATATATATATAAATTTATATATATATATAATATATATATATATATATATATAAAATATATATATATATATATTATATATATATATTTCACCTTTTTCTATATCACTTTGAGAAAGAAACAATTGAAGTGAGAATAAAAATGGCTTAGAAGCACATTTATAAGTTAATAGGGAGAAAGATTTATAAAACTGAAAATTGCAAAATTTAAGTCTATATTTTAATTCTCCCAGCTTTCGGCATAGTCTCACACATTGTTACACAAGAGTCAGGTAAAAAAGAAGCATTTGGGACATTAGGAATAATTTATGCTATAACAGCAATTGGTATTCTCGGGTTCCTTGTGTGAGCCCACCACATGTTCACCGTAGGTATAGACGTTGATACTCGAGCATATTTCACGTCAGCAACCATAATTATTGCCATTCCTACGGGAATTAAAGTCTTCAGGTGATTAAGAACTCTTCAAGGTTCTCAATTCTCATATACACCTTCCCTTCTATGAACCCTGGGATTTATTTTCTTATTTACAGTAGGCGGTTTAACAGGAGTTATTTTAGCAAACTCTTCAATCGACATTATTCTTCATGATACCTACTATGTTGTAGCCCACTTCCACTACGTCCTATCTATAGGGGCCGTATTTGGAATTTTTGGAGGTATTGTCCATTGATTTCCCTTGTTTACTGGATTTTCTCTGAACCCTTCGTGATTAAAACCTCATTTCTTTACTATATTTTTAGGAGTTAATTTAACCTTTTTTTCCCAACACTTCCTAGGATTAAATGGTATACCACGACGATATTCGGACTATCCCGATGCTTACGGATCATGAAATATTGTTTCATCAATCGGATCACTTATCTCGCTAGTGGCCGTCTTCTGGTTCATAATTATTGTTTGAGAAGCTTTTATATCAAAACGTAATATTACCTCGCCAGCCTTCCTATTAATATTTAATATTAATATTTAATTAATATTTAATCATTCTATATTTAATTCAATGTGTAATTATCTATATGGAGAAAAACTATAATAAGTAATAAGCAGTATTATAATTTATGCAGAAAGATGCATAGACGACTGAGGGTCAAAGAGTGTGTGAGGGTGAACAACACCTGTCACCCTAGTTACTGCTGAGAAGGAAGATATATTGAACGTTCACCTTTACCTTTGTACATGCCGGATATACAATACCGACAAGATAAAGAATTATACAGATGTTCAACATCCGGTTAGCTTTATTCCATATGTTTCGCCATCCAATGACTTTATCGATAAAGCCATTGGATGGCCAAACATCTACAATAAAGATACCCAGATGTTGCACATGTGACTAATTCTTCACCTTTACATCTCACCAGCGATGCCAAGCTTCTGTGCATTTGGCTTAATATCAGTATTAAAGCAACAAGAAAATCCTACATGCGTAGATGCCGCAATTTCTATAATATTATCCTATAATGTAGTTTTTAAGGATATCTTATTTTTGTAATACTTGTTGACACACACACACACACACACGAATTCACCCTGGTAATGCTTATTTCAGGATGTAGATATTGCAAATACATCCTGCATGGTCCGCAGTGGATTAAATGGTACTAGTAAATGATACTACCAGTGTCAAATTATTGTGGTGGTACAGTGGTCAGGGCAGCTGGTTTGTGTTGTGGCTTCCTATGTTAATCTTCCAATTGTCTCTGCTTCTTTTTCTTGTCTTGTCATTCACTCAGGTTATTATTTCCTGCATTTGTCCTTCATTTTCACACCTGACACGGCCGTCGCTAATGAAGTTATCGACGCACAAGACTGGTGAGGTAAACGTACCTGTCCTACACAGACAACCATTCACCTTTTCTTATGCTGATGAAGTTTACACGAGTGGCTATCTTTACGTCTTCCCCCCATCTCTTCTCTCTTTCTCTCTCTTTCTCTCTCTCCCTCACACACACACGCACACACAGGTTAAGAATCTGAGGTCAGTTTAAATAAACACTCATTCTGACGTACATAATCAACCAGTCAAACTACAAGCCATTAAACCCCAAACACGCCCAGAAAAACAAAAGACTTTTATTATGAAAATTCCTCTACATAACTCAAATAACTAAATACAACAAACTCTTTCAATTTTCCCCTATCTTTGAAAAATATATAATAATATTATATATATATATTATATTTTTAATATATATATATATATAAAATTATATATATATATATATATATTATAAAATATATAAAAATATAATTTTATATATATATTATATATTTTATTATATATTTATTTTATACATTTTTATATATTTTATAAAATATATATATATATATATATATATATTATATAAATATATATATTATATATATATATATATATAATAAATATATATTATATATATATATATATTTTTAAATATATTCATATAATTAAATAATTTAAAGAATCACACTGTGATCTTTTAAATAGCAAGTTACCTGGATGCTCAGCTTATGAGGTACGTTGTAGACTCTATCCTCTGTCCCCTAATGGCGAGCCTGCCTCTGACTGGTCAGGCTGTTGGGACGGGAGCCTGGAATGTGTAAGGAGTTTAGAGGTTAGTGTGAGATGG
>NC_069447.1:25748690-25788690 GCF_026875155.1 Cherax quadricarinatus | reverse complement strand
GTGATAATTTTTGGCAGGAGGAATGCGATAATGAATATGAATGGAGAGAGAGAATGAAGAGAGGGAGAATGATAATGAAGCACCAAGTGAATGAGACTCTGGTGGTTTTAAAAAGGGAGTGAATATGTGTGTGTGTGTGTGTGTGTGTGTGTGTGTGTGTGTGTGTGTGTGTGTGTGTGTGTGTGTGTGTGTGTGTGTGTGTGTGTGTGTGTGAAACTGAGAGAGAGAGAGAGGCAGACAGACAAACAGATAGACAAACAGAAAGACAGACAGACAAAAGACCTATTTCTCAATTTCACATTGACTCTACTGAGACTCATGACACAAATGTAATTCCCGTAGACTTTCTACGGTGTACCGCTCCTACATAGTTTATTCCCAGGTTGAGTAGAGGTACAAATTTACAGTAAAAAAAATTGTTCCTTACTGAATTATGGATGGGAAAAAAAAGTCTAATCCAGCAGTGGTGAATATTTGTAGAGACGAGACATCCTGTGAGATGTTGCTAGGCACCTCCTAGGACAGATAGATAAGTTCTAAGTTACCTGATGTAATCAGATGACCCTGTGGGAGCTCCAAACTTAACAACTTTACCACAGTGAGCATGTGAGTCTTTGAGAGCTCTACATTCAATAACGTTACCACAATGACCGGATGAGTCTTCGTGAGCTCTAAGTTCAATAATATTACCACAGTAAGCAGGGGAGTCTTTGAGAGCTCTACATTCAATAACTTCACCACACTGTCATCATATCTCGTTAATATTGCTACACATGAGTTAATTTCCCAAGATTATGAGAAACTTGGGAAAAAACCCTCGTCAGTACAGTCAGAACAGTGCTATGGCTCTATCAGACGTAATTAGTAGATATCTCCTAGTCACCCCTTTTGTTACCTTGGCTTTCCAACGTGAAGAATTGACGTCCTTGATACTAGTGAAAAGCTCTTGTTCCAAGGTAATGGGATACACCTTCCCCTTCCTCAGATCGGACCAGGTTGCCTCTCATTTCCGCTAGGTAGTGGTGACCCTTACTGGTCGGGCGCTTCTTGAGAATAAATATAATATAGCAGCAGCAGCAGAAGAAGAAGAGGATGAAGAAAAGAAGAAAAAAGAAAAAAATGGAAAAACAAGAAAAAATGGAAAAGAAAAAGAGAAAAGGAAAAAGAAAAAAGATAAAATAGAAAAAGAAAGAAGACAAAATAAAAGAATGCAGAAGCAGTTGTTGGAATTCCCCTCTTATTATTCTTTCCCTCCTTTGCATACCCTTTATCAATCTTCCAGAGGTGACAAAGTACCTCCAGCGTAATACCCGCTGGGCAGAGACACCAAATGAAAAAAAAGAGACACAAGAAGTAATAAAAAAAAGAAGAAACTTCGGCGGCGGAATATGTAGATAAAAACAGGAGTGGGCCGGTTGACCTGCCCAGAGGCACGCCGCCACGCTTGGCCTTGACGTCGCGTGCGATCCACCAATCAGCGCCCAGATTGTGTCTCCCGGCAGACCAATCAGCGGCAAGCTTGTGCCACCAGCTGGGTACATCTGGCTCCTGTCTCTACCAATCAGGTTGCTCCTCCTGGTGGTAGTGGTGGTTTTGTTGTGTGTGTGTGTATGTGTGTATTGTGTATGTGTGTGTGTGTGTGTGTGTGTGTGTGTGTGTGTGTGTGTGTGTGGTGTGTGTGTGTGTGTGTGTGTGTGTGTGTGTGTACTCACCAAGTACTCACCTAGTGAGTACTAGGAAATGTGTGGTGTGTGTGTGTGTTGGTGTTGTGTGTGTGTGTGTTTTACATGTTTGTATGTGTGTATGTGTGTGTGTGTGTGTGTGTGTGTGTGTGTGTGTGTATGTGTGTGTGTGTACTCACCAACTTATACTCACCTATTTGTGGTTGCATGGGTCGATTCATAGCTCCCGGCCCTGCCTCTTCGCTGGTCCTACTAGGTCCACTCTCTCCCTGCTCCATGAGCTTTATCATACCTCTTCTTAAAGCTATGTATGGATCCTGCCTCCGCTACATCACTCTCCAGACTATTCCACTTCCTGACAACTCTGTGACTGAAGAAATACTTCCTAACATCCCTGTCTTTCATTCAGTTTGTACTCACCAATCTCCAGAAACTTCTTCTATCTTATCATTCGACTCATTCTATTTTCCCTCCCTGAGAATAAAGAAGTAATTCCTAACATCCCTACGACTTATCTGTCTTTTGCGTGTGTCCCCTTAAACATTATCCTCACAATTTAAAGCAGTTTTTCTCACTCTGCCCTGTCAATTACACTTAGTATTTTGCACGTCGTTTATCATGTCTCCTTTCAAGGTCATCAGGTTTAGTTACTTCAGTCTCTCCGCACTGTGCATTCTCTCTCTCTTTCTCTATTCCTCTCTCTTTCTCTTTATCTCATTATCTTTCCCCATCTCATTCTACCTCCCTTACATTTTTTCCTGCTCTTTCCTCCGTCAGTATCTCGTCTTCTTGCTACTTCCTGCATTCTCTCTTTTTTACCTCCCTTACTATCTATAATTCCCGTTGATTCCCTCTTTCCTCCATTCTTTCTTAACCTCTCCCTGTTTCTCCTGTCTCCCTCACTATCTCTCCTCCCTATTTTATAAACTCTTCTTCCAACAAGCCCTCCCTCCCTATATCTCCTCTACTTCTCATTCTCCTTTTTCCTGCCTACCCTCTGTAGAGAGGAGAGAGTGAGGGAGGAATAAGAGTAGGAAGAAGATAAAGGGAGAGGTAGTGGGGAGAGAGAGAGTGAGAGAGAGGGTGGGAAGCAGTAGGGAGAGGAGGGAGGGAGGGAACGAGGGAGAGGAGGGAGGGAGGGAACGAGGGAGAGAAAGGAGGGAGGGAGGGAACGAGGGATAGGAGGGAGGGAGGGAGGGAGGGAACGAGGGAGAGGAGGGAGGGAGGGAGGGAGGGAGGGAACGAGAGAGAGGTTGTAGAATGAAACTGGTTTTATTGGCTCTACATGGCCGTTGGAGTCGACCCGCTGGCCTAGTAAATACTCCTTCAAGGTTACTTACTCATTGTGCTTCTGCTACAACGAGATGCTCTCAGATCACATGTAAATGCACATTCACAAATTAAATGAACAAATCCACACGTACATGAGTGTTTATCTGCATTTACCTGTCCACCACAATCCTAATTTCCCTCAGGGGTGAACGAGAAACCTGTGATTCATGCATACTCCCCTCGTTTAGCTGCATAGGGGCTTTAGAGGGGAAAAGTCTCGCTGGCAAATGATGCCCACTGTTATGGTACGGTGTGTAGACCAAGTCGCTGTTATTGTGGCGTCTCTCTCATTTTTAGACTTAATAAAGATCTGACTGAAAAAGTCGTCACAATTTAGATTTTCCAAACTGTCTCTATCTTTGCAAATTTGTGAAATGCATCAGTAATGCCGTCCATAGTTGGGTGGATGTTCCCGTAGAATTATCGCCTCGCAGCTCAGTGCTGAGAGAATTCCACCGGCAGTCGCTAGGTACCTGTGTATTAGTCCACTGTTGTGGGTTGCACCCAGGGCAAAAATGTACTGGGAAAATTCCAGTCTTGTGTTAGAAAACTCCAATAACTGCTAGAAGGTTATATCTTGTGTTAAAAATTATTCAAGTTGTTGAACATAATGTTGTTACTTAAATCAAGCTTTAATGTTTGTTCTCAACTCCAGTTTGCACACACACACACACACACACACACACACACACACACACACACACACACACACACACACACACACACACACACACACACACACACACAGTTTCCTCTCTAAATTTTAAGATAATTATGTGTTTCGGGTTCGTTAACGTAAAAAATTGTCTCTCAGCACGGAGTTTAAAGAATTTTCTCCCCATAAACTGTTCTTTGAAAACCCCAAACATTGTTTTTTCTGCAAGATTGTTAATAATTTTTGATCACATCATCTAAAATCTCCATTAACAACGTTGGCTGGGTTAATAGAACCAAAACTTATCAACTACACGAGGGACATTTAAGGCTGCTTGTCTACTGTACTCCACATGTCAAGTACATTTTAATAACTAGAACTGGATTAAAGTTTACTCTTATGTATACCACCTTCAAGTGCATATACACTTCTCTCCTCAGTGCTGATATTAGAGAGAGAAAGAGAGAGGGAGAGAGAGAGAGAGAGAGAGAGAGAAAGAGAGAGAGGGAGAGAGTGAGAGAGAGAGAGAGAGAGAGAGAGAGAGAGAGAGAGGAGAGAGAGAGAGAGAGAGAGAGAGAGAGAGAGAGAGAGAGAGAGAGAGAGAGAGAGATCGTTAATAGAATATATACAAACCGTGAGTCCTGTTCACCAATTTCGTTTATATTATATTACAGTTTTTCAGTTTTCTCCTCTATTCCTCATCATTTTCTCCAATTATCTGTATCTTCTAGTTTTTTATATTAATTTTTATTATTGTTAATAATATTATTACTGCTATTATTATTATTATTATTATTATTATTATTATTATTATTATTATTATTATTATTATTATTATTATTATTATTATTATTATTATTATTATTAATTAATTAATTAATTAATTAATTATTATTATTATTCTTACATTCTTGGGGAGAGGCCTGTGGAATGGGAACTAATTGTGTTTAGTTCAAGGAAATCGAGAGCACCTTCAATTTCTTGGATGAAGAGCTCCTCAGGATCCTCAAGGAACTTTTCCTTAATGAGTTTAAAGCTAAGCAGAAGTAACAACAATGGGAGTAGGAACAGCAGGCGCAGAAGCAAGACCAGCAGGGGTAGTAGAAGCAGGGGCAGTAGCAGCAGGGGTAGTAGAAGCAGGGGTAGTAGCAGCAGGGGTAGTAGCAGCAGGGATAGTAGCAGCAGGGATAGCAGGGTATTGCACAGGGATAGTAGCAGCAGGGTAGTAGCAGCAGGGATAGTAGCAGCGGGAAGTAGAGCAGTTAGCAGCAGGGTAGTAGCAGCAGGGATAGTAGGCAGCAGGGATGGTAGCAGCATGGATAGTAGCAGCAGGGATAGTAGCAGCAGGCAGTAGCAGCAGCAGGGTACTAGCAGCAGGGATAGTACCAGCAATGTAGCAGCAAGATAGTAGCAGCAGGACTAGTAGCAGCAGGGTAGCTAGCAGCAGGATAGTAGCAGCAGGATAGTAGCAGCAGGTAGTAGCAGCAGGGATAGTAGCAGCAGGGATAGTAGCAGCAGGGATAGTAGCAGCAGGGATAGTAGCAGCAGGAAGTAGAAGCAGGGGTAGTAGCAGCAGGGATAGTAGCAGCAGGGATAGTAGCAGCAAGGATAGTAGCAGCAGGGATAGTAGCAGCAGGGGTAGTAGCAGCAGGGATAGTAGCAGCAGGGATGGTAGCAGCAAGGATAGTAGCAGCAGGGACAGTAGCAGCAGCAGTAGTAGCAGCAGGGATAGTAGCAGCAGGGATAGTAGAAGCAGGGGTAGTAGCAGCATGGATAGTAGCAGCAGGGGTAGTAGCAGCAGGGATAGTAGCAGCAAGGATAGTAGCAGCAGGGATAGTAGCAGCAGGGGTAGTAGCAGCAGGGGTAGTAGCAGCAGGGGTAGTAGCAGCAGGGATAGTAGCAGAAGGGGTAGTAGCAGCAGGGATAGTAGCAGCAGGGAGGGTAACAGCAGGGGTAGTAGAAGCAGGGATAATAGCAGCAGGGATAGTTGCAGCAGGGGTAGTAGCAGCATGGATAGTAGCAGCAGGGATAGTAGCAGCAGGGATAGTAGCAGCAGGGGCAGTAGCAGCAGGGATAATAGCAGCAGGGATAGTAGCAGCAGAGGTAGTAGCAGCAGGAGTAGTAGCAGCAGGGGTAGTAGCAGCAGGGATAGTAGCAGCAGGGATAGTAGCAGCAAGGATAGTAGCAGCAGGGATGGTAGCAGCAGGGTAGTAGAAGCAGGTGTATAGCACAGGATAGTAGCAGCAGGGTAGTAAGCAAGGGATAGTAGCAGCAGGGATAGTAGCAGCCAGGAGTAGACAGCAGGGGCAGTAGCAGCAGGGATAATAGCAGCAGGGATAGTAGCAGCAGAGGTAGTAACAGCAGGGATAGTAGCAGCAGGGATAGTAGAAGCAGGGGTAGTAGCAGCAGGGATAGTAGCAGCAGGGATAGTAGCAGCAGGGGTAGTAGCAGCAGGGATAGTAGCAGCAGGGGTAGTAGCTGCAGGGGTAGTAGCAGCAGGGGTAGTAGCAGCAGGGATAGTAGCAGCAGGGATGGTAGCAGCAAGGATAGTAGCAGCAGGGACAGTAGCAGCAGCAGTAGTAGCAGCAGGGATAGTAGCAGCAGGGATAGTAGCAGCAATTGTAGTAGCAGCAGGGATAGTAGCAGCAGGGATAGTAGCAACAGGGATAGTAGCAGCAGGGGCAGTAGCAGCAGGCTAGTAGACGCAGGGATAGTAGCAGCAGGGATAGTAGCAGCAGGTAGTAGCAGCAGGGATAGTAGCAGCAGGGATAGTAGCAGCAGGGGTAGTAGCAGCAGGGATAGTAGCAGCAGGGGTAGTAGCAGCAGGGATAGTAGCAGCAGGGGTAGTAGCAGCAGGGATAGTAGCAGCAGGGATGGTAGCAGCAGGGGTAGTAGAAGCAGGTGTAGTAGCAGCAAGGATAGTAGCAGCAGGGATAGTAGCAGCAGGGATAGTAGCAGCAGGGGCAGTAGCAGCAGGGATAATAGCAGCAGGGATAGTAGCAGCAGAGGTAGTAGCTGCAGGGATAGTAGCAGCAGGGATAGTAGAAGCAGGGGTAGTAGCAGCAAGGGTAGTAGCAGCAGGGATAGTAGCAGCAAGGGTAGTAGCAGCAGGGATAGTAGCAGCAGGGTTAGTAGCAGCAGGGGTAGTAGCAGCAGGGGTAGTAGCAGTAGGGATAGTAGCAGCAGGGATGGTAGCAGCAAGGATAGTAGCAGCAGGGACAGTAGCAGCAGCAGGGATAGTAGCAGCAGGGATAGTAGCAGCAATTGTAGTAGCAGCATGGATAGTAGCAGCAGGGATAGTAGCAGCAGGGTTAGTAGCAGCAGGAATAGTAGCAGCAGGGATAGTAGCAGCAGGGATAGTAGCAGCAGGGGTAGTAGCAGCAGGGATAGTAGCAGCAAGGGTAGTAGCAACAGGGATAGTAGCAGCAGGGATAGTAGCAGCAGGGGTAGTAGCAGCAGGGATAGTAGCAGCAGGCATAGTAGCAGCAGGGGTAGTAGCAGCAGGGATAGCAGCAGCAGGGATAGTAGCAGCAGGGATAGTAGCAGCAGGGATAGTAGCAGCAGGATAGTACAGCAGGGGTAGTAGCAGCAGGGGAAGTAGCAGCAGGGATAGTAGAAGCAGGGATAGTAGCAGCAGGGATAGTAGCAGCAGGGGTAGTAGCAGCAGGGGTAGTAGCAGCAGGGATAGTAGCAGCAGAGATAGTAGCAGCAGGGATAGTAGCAGCAGAGATAGTAGCAGCAGAGATAGTAGCAGCAGGGATAGTAGCAGCAGGGGTAGGAGCAGCAGGGGTAATGGATGTAGTACGCCTGTGGGAACAACGCCAAGTTCCTTATAAGGCAAGTAGCAGCGACCGGCCTCTGCTGTTGTGATGTGACAGCAATACTGAAACTCCTATCACCCCCCCTTCACTCTGTCTCTCTGTCTCTCTGTCTCTCTCTCTCTCTCTCGTCTCTCCTCTCTCCTCTCTCTCTCTCTCGTCTCTCTCTCTCTCTCTCTCTCTCCTCTCCATTCTCTCTCCTCTCTCTCTCTCTCTCTCTCTCTCCCTCTCTCCTCTCTCCTCTCTCCCTCTCTCTCTCTCTCTCTCTTCTCTCCACTCTCCCTCTCTCCATCCTCTCTCTCTCTCTCTCTCTCTCTCTCTCTCTCTCTCTCTCTCCTCTCTCTCTCTCCTCCTCTCTCTCTCCTCTCTCCTCCTCCTCTCTTCTTCTCCCTCCTCTTCTCTCTCTCTCTCTCTCGTCTCTCTCTCTTCTCTCTCTCTCTCTCTCTCTCTCTCTCTCTCTTCTCCTTCCCTTCTCTTCTCGCTCTGCTCTTCTCTCTCTCTCTTCTCTGTCTCTGTCTCTGTCTCTGCTCTCTTCTCTTCTCTGTCTCTCTCTCTCTCTCTCTCTCTCTCTCTCTCCTCTCTCTCTCTCTCTCTTTCTCTCTCTCTCATTCTCTTTTCTGAAATGCTATTTAAGAGGGAGAGAGAGAGAGAGAGAGAGAGAGAGGTGAGGATAGAGAGAGAGAGAGGTGAGTAGAGAGAGGTGAGGATAGAGAGAAGAGAGAAGGAGAGAGAGAGAGAGAGAGAGAGAGAGAGAGAGAGAGAGAAGAGAGAGAGAGAGACAGACAGACAGACAGACAGAGAGACAGACAGAGACAGACAGACAGACAGGCAGACAGACATACAGACAGACAAACAGACAGACGGTAAGAAAGAAAGAACAGCACCAGCCTCATCACCTGTACTAAACAGCTGCACCTCCAACCACTACGTCAGCAGTCCAACCACTCCACTTTCCACACAAGAGGAGTAGCCATCATTCAACAACGGAGCCGCACAGAATCAACGGGAATCAGCAACGTAATAAATTATGCAAGCAACGAGACTTGATTTCTCTCTAAACGTATTCAGCGATCATCACGCAAGCGAATCACAAAAGATAACCCAAGAATGGAGGCACACTGCAGTAGGTAGCAGGTCAAGAATATTCAGTCAAGAACAACATAAGAATGGAGAAACACTACAGTAGGAGGTGTGAAAGGAGATGTAAAATGACTGACGCGCATGGAGGAAAGTGTGGAGAAATGATATTGTTACACACACGTACAAATTGTGGCCGTCACCTGCTGTACTTAATACTAGGTGCTGGTTGGGTGTACGGACGCCCAGGTGTCGCTCCGCTGCGTATGGGGTGTAAATGAACACATGAGAGGCAAATTTCAGCATGGCAAAGGATATGTGTGCATGACTTGAAACTTTGCCAAGACTACACCGTGGGAAACCCAGAGGTGTGGATTATGGTGGGGGAGGAGTAATGGGGGGAGGAAGGGAGGAGGTGGTAGTGGTGGTGGTGGGGATGGTAGAGGGGAGGCGGGATGAGGAGGGTGGCGGTGGTGGTGATCATGGAGGTGGTGTTGGGGTGTGGTGGCGGTTTTAGTAGTAGTAAGGATGATGGTGGTGGGTGGTGGTGGTGGTGGTGGTGGTGGTGGTGGTGGTGGTGGTAAGGAAGGTGTGGATGATAGAGAGGGAAGGTGTGGATGATAGAATAAGGTGTGGATGATAGAAAGGGAAGGTGTGGATGATAGAGATGGAAGAGGAAGATGCCGAGACAAAATCTAGTTACTTAAGATAGGCAGGTGGTTCACAAGGTCACAGCTGGTTAATTTTTAGTTGGCAGCCGTCTATAGGATAACGTGGCTCATTAATTCAGGGAGGTGTTCTAACTAATATATTAGTGAGATGTATGTATAAATATAAGTGTGTATGTGTGTGTGTGTGTGTGTGTGTGTGTGTGTGTGTGTGTGTGTGTGTGTGTGTGTGTGTGTGTGTGTGTGTGTGTGTGTGTGGTATTTTCAATATGTAGTTACAAAACAGCTGTGCCTATGTTGTACGTTCTTCAATGTTAGTCCGTATTACACACTAACACTTCTTCCTCACCATTCTTCCCGTCTCCCACCCTATTTTTAAAAAATTCTTCCTATCATTCTTTCGACACTTTTTTCTAGACCTAGTTCAACATTTACTCATCTTTCCTCTACAGAGAGCGCTAAAAAATTATCTTAATTTTCGCTTATCACTTTTCTCTTATATAATTGTCTTCTTTTGTCTCTCTTCTGTTCCTTATTTCAGCCAACGAAAACATTTTCCTCTTCATCCTCATGAGAGATCCAGTCTTGTTTTCTTTTTTTGGCTGAAGTCTCCTACTACAATGGTTTTTCTACTGAATTGCTTATACTATTTTTTAAGTCGTATGCATCGGGTCTTTAACTAGTCAAAACTGAACTCCCTCCAATATTGTTCATTCTAAATCAGTAACTTCCAGAAGCATTTGTAACAACGCAGATTCTATTAGCCACATACAGGATTATATTAGCCACAGTCCACTTCAGGCAGAAGTCACGATACCCTGGAGGTTGAGGATGTAAACAGGACGTGCGGTCGGCCTCGGTTCATCCAGGACGACAGCACTGAAAAGTAGACCTAATGGTATATACTTACCCCTGTGACTGCTGGAGCATGAGTAGTCGCTGTAGTACTAAATTACTAGTAGTTTAGTGAGTTTCTCCTCTGTTCTTATTATATCCACGCAGCCATATAGAGAGCACTACCGCTAACTACAAAGCTACGGTATCTAGTTCACAAACTTATATAGTGCAGTGAGAGCTAAAACTCACATTTATCTACTTCAGAGCCAGCTGGAACACACACACTCAGATGGACAAAGCTCCTGGTGCGCAAAACGTTCCTACGGTAAAGTATCCAGAAAGCTGCATATGTGGTATTTTCATGCCTTCCATACTCTCATAGAACTGAATAGTGTATACATACACTTATATATCACAGAGCTGTACCAAATACACACTTATCACTGAGCAAATCCCCTGAGCACAAAGGAAAGGCCTTATTCCTAATAAAGACGGAGCTTATCCTTAATCCACAGATTCCGTATTAACGTCTAAAGATGTACCACTGATTCCATTACGTAAGTAAAGAATCCCAGACTTTGTAACAATATTTATTCAGATGCTGAGGGGAATAGAAGGCAGTCAGTTGCGATCCAGAAGAAGAAGAGGGAGCGGGGAAAATCAGGTCCAATTCCTGGAACAAGAACCCCTCACCGGCAACAAGAATCCTCCCTTCAAGAAGGTCCTTGTTGATGCTTTGCCAGCGGCGTCTAGCTGTCTCATTCTCCGCTTCCTTAATAAACTCCAGTGCACTCCCTCTCACCGAGGTCCAAATTTACCTCGTAATTAGAATCATAATTTTATAGGCCACTTATTTGTCTTTACCATTTGACACTAGGGCAGTAACTCTGTTACGTAATTTGGTCTCAATTGAGCTCAAGAGCGGTGTCTCACCACATCATTTGCACCCGGGTTAGAGCAACAAGCTTACACTTTGTTACGGTGACTCGACACTCTCCGGAGCACCTCTGAGTTTCTCGCTGTTGTCCACACTCCACCTTGTAAATCACTAAGTAAAATACAGCGTTTTTCCCATCTGAGGAAAGAAAGGATATCTTGTATGTTTTTCCATTTCATTTTTTGAGAGATTCAGTGGCCACTTTTAATGGTTATTACAATAATAATGATAATATTAATAATAATAATTAATAATTGTATTATTATTATTACTATTTCATTGTTGTTATTACCGTCATCACAACAACAGCTACAAAATAACAACAATAATAAAGCAACAGCAATAAAACAGCAATAAAAACAGTAAGATCCAAACCAAACAAAACAGCAACAAAAGCAAAGATAAAAATGAAACAGAACGCAGAGCGCCCACAACAACACTTCCCTCAACATCGCACTTTGACCGACCAATCAGCCTGAGTGTTGGCTGAGCGTTTAATAAACGCTCAAAGAGTAGTGCATTCTGGGAAGCGATTTATGATTGCTGAGACTTGGGCAAGAAGTTATCGAACATTCAGAGACCAGCTGAATACCAACGAATTTATTGGCAACAAGTAATTGCTCAATCTCAGATCACATTCAATCTTCGTACAAGGTAAGCATCGTCCTGCTAGTTGATGTCTCAGTGATAAGATATTGACTGCAAAATTTTGTACTCATCTCTTTTAATAGACTTTCCATCCCATATCAAAGTTTTACACATATTTTATAAACTTGTTGAGTATAGTTTACACGATTTTACAATTCTGAATATGCAATTGTTAATTTTATATAGTATATATATATATATATATATATATATATATATATATATATATATATATATATATATATATATATATATATATATATATATATATATATATATATATATGTCGTGCCGAATATGTAAAACTGGTCAATTAGCAAGAACTCAATTAAAATTAAGACCTTTCTAAAATTTTCTCTTATACGTTTAAAGATATATATTTTTTCATTAATATTAGTGTAAAAATTTTTAATTTTGCTCCAAAAGGAACTTAGAAAACTTACCTAACCTTATTATAACAAGCGAAATTTATTTTAGCCTAACCCAACTAAATATATTTTTGTTTTATTTACAATAATTTAATACTAAACAAACACAGTGAAATATATTTTTTTAGTTAGGTTCAAAATGATTTTGCCGAAATTATTGCATACACAAATTTTCACTTGTCCTATATGGCAAGATGAACGTTGCTATTTAAGCCAAGATCGCAAGTTCTGCCTATTCGGCACGACATATATATATATATATATATATATATATATATATATATATATATATATATATATATATATATATATATATATATATACATATATATATATATATATATATATATATATATATATATATATATATATTTTATATATATATATATATAATATATATATATATATATATATATATATGTCGTACCGAATATGTATAACTGGTCACTTAGAAAGAACTCATTTAAAATTAAGTCCTTTCTAAAATTTTCTTTTATACGTTTAAAGATATAATCTTTTCATTAACGTTGATGTAAAAATTTATAATTTTGCACCAAAAGGAACTTAGAAAACTTACCTAACCTTATTATAACAAGCGCAATTTATTTTAGCCTAACCCAACTAAATATATTTTAAATTTGTTTACAATAATTTAATACAACACAAACAGAGTGAAATTTATTTTTTTTCGTTAGGTTCAGAATGATTTTGGCGAAATTATTGCATACACAAATTTTCACTTGTCCTATATGGCAAGATGAGCGTTGCTATTTAAGCCAAGATCGCAAGTTCTGCCTATTCGGCACGACATATATATATATATATATTTTATATATATAATATATATATATATATATAATATATAAAACACTGATCTCTGGCTGAAGGAGACTCGAACCTACGAACCTTAGGACAAGGTACACAGTGCTTTACCAATCTACCCACACTGGACAATACCTTGGCGTGTAGCATGCGCTACACGTTTGATCCAAGGCAGCCAGCTTTCAGGGAGAAGGCTTACAGCTTTTCATCTCATCCCCTGCATGCATCAGCCTTACTAGAGATTTGAACAATGCAAGGAATTCCCGAGAGAATGGTAAAGCACTGCGTACCTTGTCCTAAGGTTCGTAGGTTCGAGTCTCCTTCAGCCAGAGATCAGTGTTTGTGTATATTTCGCATGCTCTCGCGAATTCCTTGCATTGCTCAAATCTCTAGTAAGGCTGATGCATGCAGGGGATGAGATGAAAAGCTGTAAGCCTTCTCCCTGAAAGCTGGCTGCCTTGGATCAAACGTGTAGCGCATGCTACACGCCAAGGTATTGTCCAGTGTGGGTAGATTGGTAAAGCACTGCGTACCTTGTCCTAAGGTTCGTAGGTTCGAGTCTCTTTCAGCCAGAGATCAGTGTTTGTGCATATTTCGCATGCTCTCGCGAATTCCTTGTATATATATATATATATATATATATATAATATATATATATTAAAATATATATATATATATATATAATATATAATATATACACTGATCTCTGGCTGAAAGAGACACGAACCTTGGAACAAGGTACGCAGTGCTATACCATTCTCACCACACTGGACCAGTACCTTGGCGTCCTTTGATCTCCAGTAAGTCCCTCTAGAGAGGTATACCTGGAATATACCTGGGGAGGGTTTCGGGGGTCAACGCCTCCGCGGCCTCGTCTGTGACCAGATCACTGACGAAATCTTGATCCAAGGAACTGAATGTATGTACCCTCTGGACAAGTAGAGCAACTGCCAATTAAGTAGCAGTATTTCACCTGTTTAGTCCACCTCGGGAAAGTTTAATCCACCTCAGGAGTGTCTTAAGGAGATTCCCGAGGATATTTTGCGCTGGATTACCGCCTGTGTGTTAAGCAGTACGCTGGTCTCTACCAGAAGTATCTCCTCTACTTCCTGCAAGATGGCTTCTCTATATCTCAAGAAATTTTCACCCACATCTCTCCTTCTCTTCCAAAAGCCACCAAATTTTACTGGAATCTTACCTGTTCTTTTGTCTATCCACCTTGTTCTTCTCTCACTCCACCCTCTTCTTTTGTCACTCCACCCTCTTCTTTTGTCACTCCACCCTCTTCTTTTGCCAACCCACCCTCTTCTTTTGAGAATCTCCCGTGTTTTTCTGCATTATTGTATTAGCAGCAATTATTGTTCACCAAAAACCTGATCTTAGAACAAGAGCCTTAAGACGACGTTTTGCTCCGTCCTGGACAATTGTTTGGGTGTTTGGTGAATTATTGCGGTCACGGTAATGTGACTTCTTATTCTTCAGCAGTTATAGAAGTAATATTAATGGTGATAACAGTAATTAAATTAGCGGAGGTATTATGATCACATTACTCATTCGTAATATACAGACAACTTATTTTGTAGTCTTCAAGAACGTTTGGGTGTAAATTAAAATTTTGTTACCAGTCAGTTTTGCTTATGCAACTGTTATTTATATCTTGTGTGTATTATAAGGAAAATCTCGGTCTCTGAGTGGTCGTTTCTTACTGCTAACAGCTGAGAGATCAGATTCTGACAGCAGCATATGTGTTATTAGGTCATGAGGACAGGACTTGCAAGATCAATCTGTGAGCCTAGCAGTTGCATGCCCAAGCTCTAAGACACAGCAATTACACCTCTTAGAAATGAGTTCAGCATCTCTATGGCCAGGTCTTGAAACTGGCAGCAGCTGCAAGTCTATTTCCTGAGCCTAGCAGCTGCACCGTCAGGTCCCCAGCACCTGCAGAGTCGAGTCCCCAGCACCTGCAGAGTCGAGTCCTTGGTTCAGTCACACCTGCTGTCTCCTCCAGCCTCCCCTGCCTGACGTCCTCTCGCATCCATGCTTGCTGCTAGATGAAAGATCGAGAGAGAGGCAGAGATGCTGTAATTTCCTCTGGGTGTGTCATCGATCCCCTGAGCTCTGAATATAATGGTAAGATTGACAAAGATGAGTATCGGCGCGTCTGATGGTCCATCCATCAGCTCAGTCAGTAAACACCGTTCACAACTAAACCACGAATTAAAATAATGGACGACGTTTCGGTCCTTCCATCATCACTATTATGTCGGGAGTTGAAAGTGGCACGTAACGAACCGAAATGTCGTCCAGTTATTATTTATAAATTCGTGGTATTGCGAATTTTAGTCTTCGATAAACGAAATGGCGCATCTAATACTTACAGTATATAAGAATATGATTTCTTCTCTCATCTACACTAAAAAATTGCTATAAAAATAGCTACCGTTCAGCAATTTTTTAAAACTAGTTTATATTACCCTGACTGAGGTAAAAAAAATCGGAAAATAAACATCTTTTTATCCAAGAAAGAAAAAAAATTACGAGAGAAAATCTTTCATTAGAATACAATTCTTCATTATGGAATTCTTCAGGATTTTATTTCTCAGAAAAACGTCCCTTCAATTTTTATATTTATATTACGGGTTAATTTTTTTATTATTTATTTCGCTGGTTGGGAAGAAAACACTTAATCTTGTGTATTTAAAGAAGGTCGTAGTTATTTTTTCTTGTATGCAATTTATACTGAAAATTATTGCTTTCTGATAGCCTCTGTCAATCGTGCCTCTTAATTCCTTCATCGTCTGTCAGCAGTGACAGCTAAATCAAGGTACGTACTGGTGATGCTTGTACTCGTGTTCACTACTAGAATGTTATATACTAAGTGTTACATAGTGTTATGTTGTCTTCTGTGCTATTATGTGCTATGTGGTACTATATAGCGTTGTTTAGTGTTTATTCTGTGTTGTGTCATGCAGTGTTATGTACTCTTTTGTAATGTTACACAATGTTATGTAGTGTTTTGTGCTGTTAAATGGTGTTATTTACTATGTGGTGTTATGTGATGGTACTTAGTATGCTATGTTGAGGTTTTACGTAAGCTAAATGGTTTTCTGTCACTTCAGATTTCCTAATTTGCGTTCGCCTTGTTAGCCATTCTAACTGCCTTGTTATGAAGGCTGACATCTGTGTATCTTTGTATCTCATTTCAATTTTGGGTATTATTGTCCCTTGTGATAAGGCTTTTTTAATTATTTTTATTCAGTCTTCCTACACAGCGTTTACAAGTTAATTCAGTTTTGCATAACTAATTTCAACTCATTTCTTACATATGTTTGGAATAAGATATACATTTATTTTATATATATTATATATATATATATATATATATATATATATATATATATATATATATATATATATATATATATATAATATATATATATATATATATATATATGCAATAAGATCACAGTAAACAGGTGACTACTCACATGTGAGTAGTCACGAAAGCGCTTGGAATTTCTCTATTCTTTCAGAGTGGTTGTTTTGCATATATATATATATATATATATATATATATATATATATAATATATATATATATATATATATATATATATATATATATATATATATATATATATCTTATCGAACCGTGGTCCCGGGATTAACAGGTCCAGCTCTTTACCGCTGAACTGCGGAGCTTCTGATAGGAAAATTTCTTTCGTCCTGAACTTTTTTCTAACCTATCCACAGTCTGGTGTACCTCGTCTTCGCCTCTGCGCACCGAGAACTTTGTTATATCCACATCTCTTCCTGGACGTGAAATTCCCCTCTGCCTTCCTGCACTTTTGTACTGGATGCTCTGTCATCTCAGTTATTATCTTTCCCTCCAGAACCTTTCTTTTTCACTGAACTACATTCACCCAGTATGTTAGTTGTGGATTGTTCCGGCTACGGTATTGTGTGCTGTGAATTGTTCCAGCTACGGCAGTGTGTGTTAATTTTGAATTGTTCCAGCTACGGTATTGTGTATTAGATGTGAACTGTCTCAGCTACGGCAGTGTGACTTATTCTTCAAGTCTCTGAGCTTCGTCCCTCCTTGTGTTGTGTAGTTTGTCTCTTTTTCTCCATAGCTCGTAAATCTAGCAGTAAATTCCATTTACTAGCCACTGTGAATTTCGAAGACAACACCACATATTTGTTTCAAGACATTGTCAAGCACATTTTATTGAAGACAATTCAAGTACATATCCTTTAAAGACAAATCTAGCATATGCCACTTGAAGAAAGCTCCTGAGCGTGTCGTTTGAGAACAATTTTAACATCTCATTAGAAGGCAAGTCTAACATATATCCTTTGAAAACAAGTGTAACAAATATCCTTTGAAAACAAGGCCATCGGATATGCTTTAAAGACAAATTCAACACACATCGCTACGCTGATTCACTGACGTCACTGTTAACAAGAAGTCCATGAAAGAGCTTGAGAGGCAACATCAGCAGTTAGTCTACGATAAACATCCAATCCAATAAATCTGCGTGTTTTAACTGCCACCTTTGATCATAAATCAGCATCTGCTGATAGTTGTTGGTTAACAGCTATTGTTCTAGTTAAGAGGAATATCAGAGACCAGTTTAGATCATGAGTAGATAGCTCGCTCTTGTAAATGCTACGTGTACAAGACGATTACTGGCCAGGTTAATTTCCCCCCGTGTAAGTCGTATCTCCGCGGTCATGGTAGACAAATTGCAAAACAAGAATGAGTGTGCTATTGTTTATAAACAGGTATTTGATTCTGGTTCTTAAGGGCATTGATTGTTCTTTATGATGTGTTTACTCTTCAAGAGGAGAGGGGGAGAGAGTCCTTGATGCTAATGAAGGGCCCTTGATTTAAGGAACTGAAGCTTCCTTCCCCATCCTCGCGACAAACCTGATTACCTCCCATTTTTTACGAGTTTAGTGCTTCCCCATAAATATAATAAAAATGTGAAGTGTTTATAGTACAGGATGACTGTGAAGTATGGGAGTTTACTGTATACTGTATACGGTATACTGAATGCCAGTATGCTGTGTTTATGAGTAACGCTAAACCCGCGTGGGTTTAGGAATGCTGGAGACTCGGTCCTCCGTCTGCTGATATCATGACCGATGCACTATCTACCTGTACTCACCATTTTATCAAGGTGTTAAGGTGTGTATCAACAAAACAGTTTACGCCCTCAACAAGTCTGCTAAAATTACTTTTCCCTATACACTATTAACTTAAATAAAGAGTACATGTTACATTCCTTAGTAGCATTTTCTACACTTAACATGGTTTTCGTACCGATTTCGTGCTGCTGTGAGAGATCGGTGAGAGTTGGCCACTCTTCCTTTCTTCAGTCAACAGTTGTCTAATTTAAACTCTTGTGGACACGAGGCGTCGTTCAGCTGTTGTCATATATTGTAATTTCCTGTCTGTGCCCACCACTCTTTCCAACTTTCCAGATAAGTTTCCCAGTCATTCCAACTTTCCAGATAAGTTTCCCAGTCATTTCAACTTTCCAGATAAGTTTCCCAGTCATTCCAACTTTCCAGATAAGTTTCCCAGTCATTCCAACTTTCCAGATGTAAGTTCCCAGTCATTCCAACTTTCCAGATAAGTTTCCCAGTCATTCCAACTTTCCAGATAAGTTTCCCAGTCATTCCAACTTTCCAGATAAGTTTCCCAGTCATTCCAACTTTCCAGATAAGTTTCTCCAGTCATTCCAACTTTCCAGATAAGTTTCCCAGTCATTCCATACTTTCCAGATAAGTTTCCAGTCATTTCAACTTTCCAGATAAGTTTCCAGTCATTCCAACTTTCCAGATAAGTTTCCCATCATTTCAACTTTCCAGATAAGTTTCCCAGTCATTCCAACTTTCCAGATAAGTTTCCCAGTCATTCCAACTTTCCAGATAAGTTTCCCAGTCATTCCAACTTTCCAGATAAGTTTCCCAGTCATTCCAACTTTCCAGATAAGTTTCCCAGTCATTCCAACTTTCCAGATAAGTTTCCCAGTCATTCCAACTTTCCAGATAAGTTTCCCAGTGATAATATTATAAATTAAAATAAGAGAAATAATTATAGTGTTATGTGCGGGTTATTTGTGTATTGTTCAGTCACAGTGTTATTTATGCCTTTGTGTTATTTATTTCTAGAAAGCGTATTTTCTTTATTTTTTATAACTGAATTAAGAGCCCTAAGATTTAACATTTTATTTGCCTAATTAATAAATTTTAACTAAGACTTAATATATTGAACTGCATTATCATTTTGAACTGATCTTTACTTATTTATTCCAAAATTAAGGTAAACACAGACCACCAACGCCACATGAACACATTAAATGTGCGAGCATAAGATACGTTAATGGACCATACCCCCGGCCGGGATTGAACCCGCGGTCATAGAGTCTCAAAACTCCAGCCCGCGGGTTCAATCCCGGCCGGGGGTATGGTTTATTTGCAATCGTGTCATTACGATTTCTTAAGTCAGATACGTTAATGGTTTCTTAGATGATTCTAACATATCTTTTTCCATATTTAATATCAAGTATACCTCTGTACTCCGACTTAGAGCTGTTTACTCAGACCTTCCTCAGTTTACGAGGTTACTTTGTAAGCTAGCAGAAGGTCTCTCTCAAGTGATCACATATAAGACCCATTACAGTGGACACTGTTTGTGACGAATGAAATACTCTTAGAAACCGCGTGTGAGAAGAAGCTGAGAGACTGTACAAGAGGTCAGGGTGAGAATTTTGCCAGTGTTGTGATAATAATCACCAGGGAGTGTTTATGGTGGTAGCGTGGGACCCACTCAGTCTGGCAGGAGAGGAGTGGCAGAGCTGTTGGAAGGTTTTCCCGACATATGACTATATAAAATAATGGCGAGCAAGCGATATAAGATGCAAAACAACCACAGGGGGAGTTGAATGATAGTTCTAAGCTTTTCGTGTTGCAATCAACACATCAGGAGCTTGTAGTGTTGCAGAAATGAGTAGGAAGTCCAGTCAGATTTCTTCGATTGTTCCCCTGAACTAATGTGCTTGGACTTCTACTCATTTCTGCAACATTGCAAACTCCTGATGATGTGTTGATTGCAACACGAAAGGCCTAGAGCTATCCTTCAGCTCCCCCTGTGGTTATTTGTACATGCCTGTATTTGTCTGATGTTGACCTGCCAGCGTGGTCTTGACTGCCAGGGTTATGTATGTCAGTGGCAGTTGACGATCAGGTCTGTGTAACTCTGTGAAGGTGTTGCTTGATGACCGCGTCTGTGTCTGTCATTCATACATGACAACCAGGTCTGCAAGTTTGTATGTCAGCATTTCTTGAAGATTAGGTCTGCGTATGTTTATCTCACTCATAATTATTCCTTAATTTGTATTCTAAACCACTTTCCGTTCACTTCTTTTCCAGATGAAATCTTTGGAATGAATTTTAATATTGAATATGAGCTTAACACCTGTGTTTGTATAACTAAACTTAAAGCTGTAAGTCTCCCTCAGGATAACCGATTAGTCTTGTACGTCTAAGGATGAAACGTTTCCCCCAGACGCAAGTCTAAAGTGACGCTGTGTCTATTTTTATGAACTTATCGGTTTTCGAAACCCTTCGTTATATCCCTCGCTCCTGAACGACCTTCATGGTTGCTCTCAGAAAACATTGGACATAGAAGACCAGAAGAGAAATTATAATATATATATATATATAATATATATATATATATATATATATATATATATATATATATATATATATATATATATATATATATATATATATAATATATATTATATTATATTTTATTTTTTTCAACAAGTTGGCCGTCTCCCACCGAGGCAGGGTGACCCAAAAAGAAAGAAAATCCCCAAAAAGAAAATGCTTTCATCATCATTCAATACTTTCACCACACTCACACATAATCACTGTTTTTGCGGAGGTGCTCAGAATACAACAGTTTAGAAGCATATACGTATAAAGATACACAACATACACACACATATATATATATATATATATATATATATATATATATATATATATATATATATATATATATATATATATATATATAAATATATAAATTTATATATATATGTCGTGCCGAATAGGCAGAATTTGCTATCTTGGCTTAAATAGCAACGTTCATCTTGCCATATAGGACAAGTCGAAATTTGTGTATGCAATAATTTCGCCAAAATCATTCTGAACCTAACGAAAAAATATATTTCACTGTGTTTGTTTAGTATTAAATTACTGTAAACAAATCTAAAATATATTTTTGTTGGGTTAGGCTAAAATAAATTGATTTTGTTATAATAAGGTTAGGTAAGTTTTCTAAGTTCCTTTTGGTGTAAAATTAAATTTTTTTTACATTAACATTAATGAAAAAAATCTATCTTTAAACGTATAAATGAAAATTTTAGAATGGACTTAATTTTAAATGAGTTCTTGCTAATTGACCAGTTTTACATATTCGGCACGACATATATATATATATATATATATATATATATTATATATATATATATATATATATATATATATATATATATACATATATTTAAGAATTTTATCCATTCATCTAGTAACTCCTTACCACAGAGGATGATGAATGGGCAGCACTAAGATTCGATTAAAGGGAGAAGAGGGAAAAGATCAGTGCTGTAGAAGGGCCCTGAAAAAAAGGGAGAAATGCAAGATTAGAACCTCTGTTAACGAGGACACACTAAATCTCTCGTTTATTAAATAAACTCTTGAATATTTTCCTGCGACTCTCATTGGAGCCGCTGAGAGCGTCAGCATGACAACTTGACCCCCGACAGCTGATTTCTTCTCCCCCTCCCCCCCGCCCGACTAATATGAAAAAAATATAATATGTTGGGAAAGGCAAGTCGATAACTCACATTTTGGCAGGTAATTACAAGACCTACAGCTGCTCCTTTAGAGCTGCTTCCTCATTCACTTCTTGAGCGTCGCAATCAGACTGAAAAATGCACCACTTCGGTATTTGGCGAAGCTGCAAGCTAGCTCTGTGGTCTGCATCTTAAATACAATCAGAAGTGTAAGGTTTGCTCTCCAGCGGTTCATACTATGAGGCAGCCCATAATACAACGAGCGTGGGGATATCAACGCTCTAACAGACCATGAATCACAGGATACATGAGCGAAGAAGGTAACAAGAGTGCTGAGGAGTAGTGAAAAAGAAAGAAGTTTGCCAATCACTGGGAAATTAGGAAATATATCAAGAAACTAGTACACCCTACTCCTTTGTATGGGTGAGAAGCAATGCTTTTAAACGTTATAGCAAAGAGGAGACGGGAAGCAGCAGAGATGTGTATGAGATCATCGTGTGGCGTCAGTGTTATGCCGAGAAGAAATAGCGTAAAAATTAAAAGTCGATGTGAAAGACATAGGGTAATGCACAGAGCACAGGAGGGAGTGTTTAGATGGTTTGGTCAGTTTGGAAGCACCGAGCAAAATGGATGTGAAAATATCTATCGCGGATGACAGCAGGTGAAGGGGGCGCCCCAGGAAAAATTGGAAGGAGAGGACACAAGAGGATTTGAGATGTAACAGGTTCAACATGTGGAGTGAGTAGAGAAAGGGATGTGATTTGGAGCTGAGGTTGGGCCATCGTATTATATACACTATACATTGGTTTGGAGCTTTAGGACTCACTTGATATAGGTTCTAACCTCACCTGTTCCGTGGTTTATTCAAGAAAATTGGTTAGATGAACGTGAGTTTTGAAGGTGGAGGTACTCTAGCTGCTCTCTAATAGTCGAATGAAGACGTTGGCGTTTGTTTGCGGGATTATTCTATGATAATAAATGTGCCCTTTCTGTAGAGACAGCTAGGGAGCGAGTGACAGAACATATATATATATATATATATATATATTTTAAAATATTATATATTTTATATATATATATATATATATATATATATATATATATATATTATTTTTTTTTTTTATTATCACACCGGCCGATTCCCACCAAGGCAGGGTGGCCGAAAAAGAAAAACTTTCACCATTCATCCATCACTGTCTTGCCAGAAGGGTGCTTTACACTACAGTTTTTAAACTGCAACATTAACACCCCTCCTTCAGAGTGCAGGCACTGTACTTCCCATCTCCAGGACTCAAGTCCGGCCTGCCGGTTTCCTGAATCCTTCATAAATGTTACTTTGCTCACACTCCAACAGCACGTCAAGTATTAAAAACCATTTGTCTCCATTCACTCCTATCAAAACGCTCACGCATGCCTGCGTGAGCGTGTATATATATATATATATATATATATATTTATATATATATATATATATATATATATATATATATATAAGAGAGAGAGAAAGAGAGGATAGGTGCATTTTGGAATTTTACGAGGATATATATGTAGCACATCCAAGGCATCTCATTTCATCCGCGGCTTTATGTACGTATTTGCATAATTACCTACAGGTACCTGAAGGAGGCGTGGAGCACCTGGAGCCTCGACTGGTCTAACTAGCACAGTCTCACCTCCAGCAACACCTCCTGCAGTGTATGTGCCTCCGTCTGCTACTGCTTCTCATGTATATTAAGTCTTTATGTGAGTCGGTCTGCTACTGTGACTTCTCTTTCTGAATTTCTTACGTCTGCTTATTTCTGTGTTTCCTATGACTACGTTACTTCTCGTTAACCTTCACAGCCTGTCGTATGTGGAGAGGGAGAGAAAAAGGGAGAGAGTGGGAGGGAGGGAGGTAGGCAAGGAGGGTGTAGGAGTTCCTCCCTGAAGCAATTCCATTTCAAAATTTGCAAACTAGTCTCCTATGGACCCCATACACAACCCTTACTGACCGACCGCGAGTGGGGCGAGTTCATCGTACTTTTTTCCCATTTTTTTTACGGGTTAAAGGCTACCATCACTTCCACTTTTGGTAGTTTACGAGTGGTAAGTGGAGAGGGCGTGTTACTATTATTAGTTGTGTGTGTGAGTGGATAGTCTTGTACTACCATAAGTCTTTGACCAGCCACCGACAGTCTCCCTTACCCTTGATTCCTGTTATATCTTACCCACTGAACTTCAAGCAATATATATATATATATATATATATATATATATATATATATATATATATATATATATATATATATATATATATATATATATATATATATATATATATATATATAATATATATATATATATATATATATATAATAATATATATCTTTTTCGCTCTGTGCATGTAGCAGTGCATACTAGATATAGTAAAATGAGCGAATTTTAAGCATAGCCAACATGGTTCCATACATTTTAACATGTTAATGTTAACAGCGAACAGACAGTTAACTCCTTGTGTTATAGAAAACAAGTCTTCAAATAAAAGTAATTTTTACTGAACAAGACATTTCACAGTTTGTCTCTATTGTCCATATAAGGTAAGAATGAGTTTGCAAATCTGTCTTGCACCACTGCGCAGTGCAGACCATGTTTTGTTTTGCAGGTACATCGTTTTGAATAATTCAGCCTAGCACTTGTGTTTAATCACCTTAAGGGGAGTGTCTGGAACTGGTGGTAAATCTGATGCTTGTGGTTCAAGTCGACCATTGACTAATATCCAGAGGTCCGTCACCTCTCTTAGCACTGTTGAGGCTCAGATAGAAGCTAATTTTACCGCAGTTTGGACAATTAACAAACTGGTATCACCTGCATGAATATTTTTGCATCCACTTTCTTAAAACTTTTTGTGGATATGATATTGATTTTCTGATTTTTTTTTTATTTTTAATTGTTGGCCAAGAAGTGTTCCTTCTTTATTTTGATGAGGATATTTCCCCACAGAGGTCACTTGGAGACCAGTACATTCTCTGAGGATCTACTGGCTCTACATCCAGATAATTAGGTCATGACAGTGACTCCTCCTGCTATCCAAATTGCGACAACAAGTGCTGACTTAAATAAAGCTGAATTGTGACCGCACAGCCCTTCTCTGAGAATATCTACTCCTTTCTCACTGGCTTCACTAGTTGCTGTCACCGAAGTCTGAAAGAATGACCATGGCTCCACGTTGGTGGACTCACTATTGATTATAGCAGAATCCTGAATGCCCAGTGATATAAAATTCTCTTTTTTCCTTGAAAGTTCAGTCCACATCTTTTGCTCCCCACCGTTGATGCGAGAGTTTTACAACCCACTTTATTTGCTTTGTCTGCGTTTACACTTTTGTCAACCGTAACACCAGTGGAGGTGTTACGCAGATTCGCGTCTACATAAAAATGAATTTCTTTTCTGAAGAGACTTTAGGAGACGAGTTGTATTCTTGTTGTCTCTTGCCTGTCTTGCTTTCGCCGTTTCCTCGTTATTGTTGAGCATCTTCCAATTAACGAGATATTCTGAAACAGACGGCCGGAAACAAAAAGTGTTACTTCGAGGAAATTCAGCTGTTAGACTAATACTGACCTGCTGGTGCTAGACTGGCCTACTGGTGCTAGACTGACCTACTGTTGCTAGACTGACCTACTGGTGCTAGACTGACCTACTGGTGCTAGATTGACCTGCTGGTGCTAGATTGACCTACTGGTGCTAGACTGACCTGCTGGTGCCAGACTGATCTGCTGGTGTTCAAGTGAAGTGAGAAGGGAAGTGAAGGGAAAGAAAGACTTATACACTAATGACTCAACCACTAGCTTGCCATGACCAAATCTTACCCGTGGCTAACAGAAAAATATATACGAGTTCCAGCAACTCAAAAGTGAACCCACATCTCTGTATCCCACTGCGTCGATGCGACTTCAAGGACATTTTTTTTTTTTCAACATCCAGCTTAGCCAACAAACTTTTGCCTCTGGCCTGACCGTAATAAACGACAGGTTGTTTAATGGAGCAACCCTCTGGCCACTAACACACCGATACTGGCTGTCAGCACCTTCATCTCTGCTTACCAATGCATGTAAGAGTCCAGCAACCGGATGAGATGTCAGATGATGTGACAGCCCCTTGCATGTTCTTACTGGCTGATGAGCAGCATGGTCAAGACACTGAACAGATTCTAATGTTGAGACTAAGTATCTTGTTGTGTTTGAAAAGACACCGAGAAGGAATATTTATTATCTAATTACCTTAGAGAGTTGAAGGAAATGTAAACCTATTTTGTGTATTGACGATCACTAATTTATTATTATTATTATTATTATTATTATTATTATTATTATTATTATTATTATTATTATTATTATTATTATTATTATTATTATGTGCTGAAAGTTTTATTAAATGTATAAGGCAACTTAATGGTAAATTAACAATCTAAGGATGGTAATCAGCATATATATATATATATATATATATATAATATATATATATATATATATATATATATATAATATATATATATTATATAATATATATATATACATATATATATATATATGTATATATATATATATATATATATATATATATATATATATATATATATATATATATATATATATATATATATATATGTATATATATGGGGAAGTGGAAAAGAATCTTTCCTCCGTAAGCCATGCGTGTCGTATGAGGCGACTAAAATGCCGGGAGCAATTGGCTAGTAACCCCTTCTCCTGTAGACATTTACTAAAAATGAGAAGAAGAAAAACTTTATAAAACTGGGATGCTTAAGTGTGCGTGGATGTAATGCGGATGACAAGAAACAGATGATTGCTGATGTTATGAATGAAAAGAAGTTGGATGTCCTGGCCCTAAGCGAAACAAAGCTGAAGGGGGTAGGGGAGTTTCAGTGGGGGGAAATAAATGGGATTAAATCTGGAGTATCTGAGAGAGTTAGAGCAAAGGAAGGGGTAGCAGTAATGTTAAATGATCAGTTATGGAAGGAGAAAAGAGAATATGAATGTGTAAATTCAAGAATTATGTGGATTAAAGTAAAGGTTGGATGCGAGAATTGGGTCATAATAAGCGTGTATGCACCTGGAGAAGAGAGGAATGCAGAGGAGAGAGAGAGATTTTGGGAGATGTTAAGTGAATGTATAGGAGCCTTTGAACCAAGTGAGAGAGTAATTGTGGTAGGGGACCTGAATGCTAAAGTAGGAGAAACTTTTAGAGAGGGTGTGGTAGGTAAGTTTGGGGTGCCAGGTGTAAATGATAATGGGAGCCCTTTGATTGAACTTTGTATAGAAAGGGGTTTAGTTATAGGTAATACATATTTTAAGAAAAAGAAGATAAATAAGTATACAAGATATGATGTAGGGCGAAATGACGGTAGTTTGTTGGATTATGTATTGGTAGATAAAAGACTGTTGAGTAGACTTCAGGATGTACATGTTTATAGAGGGGCCACAGATATATCAGATCACTTTCTAGTTGTAGCTACACTGAGAGTAAAAGGTAGATGGGATACAAGGAGAATAGAAGCATCAGGGAAGAGAGAGGTGAAGGTTTATAAACTAAAAGAGGAGGCAGTTAGGGTAAGATATAAACAAGCTATTGGAGGATAGATGGGCTAATGAGAGCATAGGCAATGGGGTCGAAGAGGTATGGGGTAGGTTTAAAAATGTAGTATTAGAGTGTTCATCAGAAGTTTGTGGTTACAGGAAAGTGGGTGCGGGAGGGAAGAGGAGCGATTGGTGGAATGATGATGTAAAGAGAGTAGTAAGGGAGAAAAAGTTAGCATATGAGAAGTTTTTACAAAGTAGAAGTGATGCAAGGAGGGAAGAGTATATGGAGAAAAAGAGAGAGGTTAAGAGAGTGGTGAAGCAATGTAAAAAGAGAGCAAATGAGAGAGTGGGTGAGATGTTATCAACAAATTTTGTTGAAAATAAGAAAAAGTTTTGGAGTGAGATTAACAAGTTAAGAAAGCCTAGAGAACAAATGGATTTGTCAGTTAAAAATAGGAGAGGAGAGTTATTAAATGGAGAGTTAGAGGTATTGGGAAGATGGAGGGAATATTTTGAGGATTGTTAAATGTTGATGAAGATAGGGAAGCTGTGATTTCGTGTATAGGACAAGGAGGAATAACATCTGTAGGAGTGAGGAAGAGCCAGTTGTGAGTGTGGGGGAAGTTCGTGAGGCAGTAGGTAAAATGAAAGAGGGTAAGGCAGCCGGGATTGATGGGATAAAGATAGAAATGTTAAAAGCAGGTGGGGATATAGTTTTGGAGTGGTTGGTGCAATTATTTAATAAATGTATGGAAGAGGGTAAGGTACCTAGGGATTGGCAGAGAGCATGCATAGTTCCTTTGTATAAAGGCAAAGGGGATAAAAGAGAGTGCAAAAATTATAGGGGGATAAGTCTGCTGAGTATACCTGGCAAAGTGTATGGTAGAGTTATTACTGAAAGAATTAAGAGTAAGACTTAGAATAGGATAGCAGATGAACAAGGAGGCTTTAGGAAAGGTAGGGGGTGTGTGGACCAGGTGTTTACAGTGAAACATATAAGTGAACAGTATTTAGATAAGGCTAAAGAGGTCTTTGTGGCATTTATGGATTTGGAAAAGGCGTATGACAGGGTGGATAGTGGGGCAATGTGGCAGATGTTGCAGGTGTATGGTGTAGAAGGTAGGTTACTGAAAGCAGTGAAGAGTTTTTAAGAGGATAGTGAGACTCAAGTTAGAATATGTAGGAAAGAGGGAAATTATTTCCCAGTAAAAGTAGGCCTTAGACAGGGATGTGTGATGTCACCGTGGTTGTTTAATATATTTATAGATGGGGTTGTAAGAGAAGTAAATGCGAGGGTCTTGGCAAGAGGCGTGTAGTTAAAAGATAAAGAATCACACACAAAGTGGGAGTTGTCACAGCTGCTCTTTGCTGATGACAGTGTGCTCTTGGGAGATTCTGAAGAGAAGTTGCAGAGATTGGTGGATGAGTTTGGTAGGGTGTGCAAAAGAAGAAAATTAAAGGTGAATACAGGAAATAGTAAGGTTATGAGGATAACAAAAAGATTAGGTGATGAAAGATTGAATATCAGATTGGAGGGAGAGAGTATGGAGGAGGTGAATGTATTCAGATATTTGGGAGTGGACGTGTCAGCGGATGGGTCTATGAAAGATGAGGTGAATCATAGAATTGATGAGGGGAAAAGAGTGAGTGGTGCACTTAGGAGTCTGTGGAGACAAAGAACTTTGTCCTTGGAGGCAAAGAGGGGAATGTATGAGAGTATAGTTTTACCAACGCTCTTATATGGGTGTGAAGCATGGGTGATGAATGTTGCAGCGAGGAGAAGGCTGGAGGCAGTGGAGATGTCATGTCTGAGGGCAATGTGTGGTGTGAATATAATACAGAGAATTCGTAGTTTGGAAGTTAGGAGGAGGAGGTGCGGGATTACCAAAACTGTTGTCCAGAGGGCTGAGGAAGGATTGTTGAGGTGGTTCGGACATGTAGAGAGAATGGAGCGAAACAGAATGACTTCAAGAGTGTATCAGTCTGCAGTGGAAGGAAGGCGGGGTAGGGGTCGGCCTAGGAAAGGTTGGAGAGAGGGGGTAAAGGAGGTTTTGTGTGCGAGGGGCTTGGACTTCCAGCAGGTATGCGTGAGCGTGTTTGATAGGAGTGAATGGAGACAAATGGTTTTTAATACTTGACGTGCTGTTGGAGTGTGAGCAAAGTAACATTTATGAAGGGGTTCAGGGAAACCGGCAGGCCGGACTTGAGTCCTGGAGATGGGAAGTACAGTGCCTGCACTCTGAGGAGGGGTGTTAATGTTGCAGTTTAAAAACTGTAGTGTAAAGCACCCTTCTGGCAAGACAGTGATGGAGTGAATGATGGTGAAAGTTTTTTTTTTTTCAGCCACCCTGCCTCGGTGGGAATCGGCCAGTGTGATAATAAAATATATATATATATATATGTGTGTGTGTGTGTGTGTGTGTGTGTGTGTGTGTGTGTGTACTCACCTAATTGTACTCACCTAAATTGTGGTTGCAGGGGTCGAGACTCAGCTCCTGCCCCGCCTCTTCACTGATCGCTACTGGGTCCTCTCTCTCTCTGCTTCCTGAGCTTTGTCATACCTCTTCTTAAAACTATGTATGGTTCCTGCCTCCACTACTTCACTTGCTAGGCTATTCCACTTGCTGACAACTCTATGACTGAAGAAATACTTCCTAACGTCCCTGTGACTCGTCTGAGTCTTCAGCTTCCAGTTGTGACCCCTTGTCCCTGTGTCCCCTCTCTGAACATCCTATCTCTGTCCACCTTGTCTATTCCCCGCAGTATCTTGTATGTCGTTATCATGTCTCCCCTGACCCTTCTGTCCTCCAGTGTCGTCAGTCCGATTTCCCTTAACCTTTCCTCGTACGACATTCCCTTGAGCTCTGGGACTAGCCTTGTTGCAAACCTTTGTACTTTCTCTAGCTTCTTGACGTGCTTGACCAGGTGTGGGTTCCAGACTGGTGCTGCATACTCCAGTATGGGCCTAACATACACAGTGTACAGTGTCTTGAACGATTCCTTATTAAGGTATCGGAACGCTATTCTCAGGTTTGCCAGGCGCCCGTGTGCTGCAGCAGTTATTTGGTTGATGTGTGCCTCCGGTGATGTGCTCGGTGTTATGGTCACCCCGAGGTCTTTCTCCCTGAGTGAGGTCTGTAGTCTTTGTCCACCTAGCCTATACTCTGTCTGCGGTCTTCTTTGCCCCTCCCCAATCTTCATGACTTTGCATTTGGCTGGATTGAATTCGAGAAGCCAGTTACTGGACCACATGTCCAGCCTGTCCAGGTCTCTTTGCAGTCCTGCCTCATCCTCATCCGATTTAATTCTTCTCATCAACTTCACGTCATCTGCGAACAGGGACACTTCAGAGTCTATTCCTTCCATCATGTCTTTCACATATATCAAAAATAGCACTGGTCCTAGAACTGACCCCTGTGGGACCCCGCTCGTAACAGGCGCCCACTGTGATACCTCTTCACGTACCATGACTCGTTGCTGCCTCCCTGTCAGGTATTCCCTTATCCATTGCAGTGCCCTCCCTTTTACATGCGCCTGATCCTCCAGCTTCTGCACTAATCTCTTGTGGGGAACTGTGTCAAAGGCCTTCCTGCAGTCTAGGAAAACGCAATCTACCCATTCCTCTCTCTCGTGTCTTACTTCTGTTACCTTGTCATAAAACTCCAGGAGGTTTGTGATACAGGATTTCCTTCCATGAACCCATGCTGGTTTTCATTTATAATCTTGTTCCTTTCCAGGTGTTCGACCACTCTCCTCCTGATAATCTTCTCCATGACTTTGCACACAATACATGTCAGAGACACAGGTCTGTAGTTTAGCGCCTCGTTTCTGTTTCCTTTCTTAAATATGGGGACTACATTAGCTGTCTTCCATTTCTCAGGTAGTTGCCCAGTTTCAAGGGATGTGTTGAAGATTGTGGTTTAGAGGCACGCACAGCATCTCTGCTGTGTGTGTGTGTGTGTGTGTGTGTGTGTGTGTGGTGTGTGTACTCACCTAATTGTACTCACCTAATTGTGGTTGCAGGGGTCGAGACTCAGTTCCTGGCCCCGCCTCTTCACTGAGTGCTACTAGGCCCTCTCTCTCTCTGCTCCATGAGCTTTATCATACCTCATCTTAAAGCTATGTATGGCTCCTGCCTCCACTACCTCACTTGCTAGGCTGTTCCACTTCCTGACTACTCTATGACTGAAGAAATGCTTCCTAACATCGCTTTGACTCATCTGGGTCTTCAATTTCCAATTGTGACCCCTTGTTTCTGTGTCTCCTCTCTAAAACATCCTGTCTCTGTCCACCTTGTCTATTCCATGCAGTATTTTGTATAATGTTATCATGCCTCCCCTAACTCTCCTGTCCTCCAGTGTCGTCAGGCCGATTTCCCTTAACGTTTCTTCGTAGGACATTCCCCTTAGCTCTGAAACTAACCTTGTCGCAAACCTTTTCACTTTCTTTAGTTTCTTGACGTGCTTTATCAAGTGCGGGTTCCAAACAGGTGCTGCATACTCCAGTATGGGCCTGACTTACACGGTGTACAGTGTCTTGAACGATTCCTTACTAAGGTAACGGAACGCTGTTCTCAGGTTTGCTAGGAGCCCATATGCTGCAGCAGTTATCTGGTTGATGTGTGCTTCCGGAGACGTGTTCGGTGTTATACTCACCCCAAGATCTTTCTCCTTGAGCGAGGTTTGCAGTCTTTGGCCACCTAGCCTATACTCCGTCTGCGGTCTTCTTTGCCCTTCCCCGATGTTCATGATTTTGCATTTGGTGGGGTTGAATTCGAGAAGCCAATTGCTGGACCAGGTGTCCAGTCTGTCCAGGTCTCTTTGAAGTCCTACCTGATCCTCATCTGATTTAATTCTTCTCATTAACTTCACATCATCTGCGAAAAGGGACACTTCAGAGTCTATCCCTTCCATCATGTCATTTACATATACCAGAAATAGCACTGGTCCTAGGACCGACCCCTGTGGGACCTCGCTCGTCACAGGTGCCCACTGTGATACCTCATCACGTACCATGACTATTCGTTTCCTCCCTGTCAGGAGTTCTCTGATCCATTGCAGCGCCCTTCCTGTTATACGCGCCTGATCCTCTAGCTTCTGCACCAATCTTCTGTGAGGAACTGTGTCGAAGGCCTTCTTGCAGTCCAAGAAGATGCAATCAACCCACCCCTTTCTCTCGTCTGTTACTTCTGTTACTTTATCATAAAACTCCAGTAGGTTTGTGACACAGGATTTGCCTTCCATAAATCCGTGCTGGTTGGCGTTTATACTCTTGTTCCGTTCCAGGTGCTCCACCACTCTCCTCCTGATAATCTTTATTACTTTGCATACTATGTACGTCAGTGACACTGGTCTATAATTTAGTGCCTCTTTTCTGTCTCCTTTTTTAAATATGGGTATTACATTTGCCGTCTTCCATACCTCAGGTAGTTGCCCAGTTTCAAGGGATGTGTTGAAGATTGTGGTTAGTGGCACACACAACATTTCTGCGCCCTCTCTAAGGACCCACGGGGAGAAGTTGTCTGGTCCCATTGCCTTTGAGATATCAAGGTCCCTTAGCAGCTTCTTCACCTCCTCCTCAGTTGTGTGCATGTCATCTAACACTTGTTGGTATATCCCTCGTTGGCGTCCCCCTCTGTTCTGTCCACCCAGAGGCCTACGTGTCTCCACTGTAAATACTTCCTTAAATCTCTTGTTGAGCTCCTCATATACCTCTTGATCGCTTCTGGTGAGTTCCCCACCTTCTTTCCTCAGCCTGGTCACCTGGTCTTTGACTGTTGTCTTCCTCCTAATGTGACTATACAGCAGTTTTGGGTCAGACTTGGCATTCGATGCTATGTCGTTTTCGTACTGTCGCTGGGCCTCCCTCCTTATCTGTGTATACTCGTTTCTGGCTTCTGTGTGTGTGTGTGTGTGTGTGTGTGTGTGTGTGTGTGTGTGTGTGTGTGTGTGAGTGTGTGTGCGTGTGTGTGTGTGTGTGTGTAACTTTCTCATCATCGATCAAGCAAATTAGTCTTGAGATTAATGCAGGTTACCATAAGGAAACACAGCTGATGTCTTGCTCAACCTCTTATCTAAAAAATTCTATAAACTGGCGGACGGCTAAGAAAGGCATTGATCCCCCCCCCCCCACCCGAGATTGGTGTTTTTTTGGGTGGGACTTGATAATCAAGACATCGATACTTTTTCCTCCGCAACATGAGGATGTTTACAAGATCTGCGAGATAGATAGCGCAACGTAAATGGTGTTTACCGTGAGGGACAGCGAAGGAACATGCCGTGGAGAGTTAAGCAAGACACAACAATAACAACAACAATAACAACAACAATAACAACAACAATAACAACAACAATAACAACAACAATAACAACAAGGTATTCCTGCAGTAATGACCACCTGCTTACCTACCCGTTTGATACACCTTTGATAACTTTGGAGAGTCTTTTTTTACTCCCTGAGCCCGGCCATGGACCAGGCTCGTCTGGTGCTAGTCTGGTCATCCAGGCTGTTGCTGCTCGAAGCCCGCTGACCCATATATCCATCACAGCCTGGTTGATCTGGCACCAGGTGAAGATACTCGCCGAGCTTCCTCTTGAGGACTTCTACACTTGTTCCAGCAAATCTGATTTGCTTCCCTATGATCGGCCTTTCTATGACCCCTGCGGAATTAGCGCTTCTCCGTGACTGCAGCTGAACGAACAATGCTGGGTTGATCACTGTACCAAAAAAGAAGTAATAGAACGGGTGGTTTCTGAACCCAAAAAAGCCAACCCTAAGAATATTAAGCCAGGAGTTTAAACCCTTCCCATTCCTTGATTTATTTGCAGTTGTGTTATTACGATTTCGCGAGTCATGATACCTGAAAGATTACGAGTGAATTTTCCAAATTCCCTTAATTGCTTCCGTGAAATAACTTTCGTAAAGAAACTCCTTGCTGAAATTAATTAAAAGATGATATTCGAAGAGAAGCTTTTAAAAAGATTCGTATTCTGAAAAAAAATACCTGAGAATGGGTCTTAACGACCGACCGAAACGTCCTCCTGAAGTAGGGAGCTGGAAAGTATCTGGCGTTTTAATATACGGAAACATCCGTTACTGACTCCGTTTGTGACTAGAAATGCGGTAGCTCGTTAGAGTATTTATCAAGCACTTCTCTCAGTAAGCTGCTGTACATACTCCGGGCAGGAGAAGAAAAAAAGCTTAATTAAGTTCGACAATATTGAACAATGGTGAGTGGAAGGTGCTGAGTGCATCTACAACAGGAGACGAAGAAGCAGAAGCAGCACCAGCAGGTGCTGCTTCTACAGCACCTGCTGGTGCTAGCAGTAGTTCACACACACACACACACACACACACACACACATACACACACACACGTATGCAAAATTATGGAGAAGATTATCAGGAGGAGAGTGGAGGAGCACCTGGAACGGAACAAGAGTATAAATGCCAACCAGCACGGATTCACGGAAGGCAAATCCTGTGTCACAAACCTTCTGGAGTTTTATGATAAAATAACAGAAGTAAGACACGAGAGAGAGGGGTGGGTTGATTGCATCTTCTTGGACTGCAAGAAGGCCTTTAACACAGTTCCTCACAAGAGATTAGTGCAGAAGCTAGAGCATCAGGCGCATATAACAGGAAGGGCACTGCAATGGATCAGAGAATACCTGACAGGGAGGCAACAAACGAGTCATGGTACGTAATGATGTATCACAGTGGGCACCGGTGACGAGCGGGGTCCCACAGGGGTCGGTCCTAGGACCAGTGCTATTTTTGGTATATGTGAACGACATGACGGAAGGGTTAGACTCAGAAGTGTCCCTGTTTGCAGATGATGTGAAGTTAATGAGGAGAATTAAATCTGATGAGGACCAGGCAGGACTTCAAAGAGACCTGGACAGACTGGACACCTGGTCCAGCAAATGGCTTCTCGAATTTAATCCTGCCAAATGCAAAGTCATGAAGATAGGGGAAGGGCACAGAAGACCACAGACAGAGTATAGGCTAGGTGGCCAAAGACTGCAAACCTCACTCAAGGAGAAAGATCTTGGGGTGAGTATAACACCGAGCATGTCTCCGGAAGCACACATCAGTCAGATAACTGCTGCAGAATATGGGCGCCTGGCAAACCTGAGAACAGCATTCCGATACCTTAGTAAGGAATCATTCAAGACACTGTACACCGTGTATGTCAGGCCCATACTGGAGTATGCAGCACCTGTTTGGAACCCGCACTTGATAAAGCACGTCAAGAAACTAGAGAAAGTACAAAGGTTTGCGACAAGGTTAGTTCCAGAGCTAAGGGGAATGTCCTATGAAGAAAGATTAAGGGAAATCGGCCTGACGACACTGGAGGACAGGAGGGTCAGGGGAGACATGATAACGACATATAAAAATACTGCGTGGAATAGACAAGGTGGACAAAGACAGGATGTTCCAGGGAGGGGACACAGAAACAAGAGGCCACAATTGGAAGTTGAAGACACAAATGAGTCAGAGAGATAGTAGGAAGTATTTCTTCAGTCATAGAGTTGTAAGGCAGTGGAATAGCCTAGAAAATGACGTAGTGGAGGCAGGAACCATACACAGTTTTAAGACGAGGTTTGATAAAGCTCATGGAGCGGGGAGAGAGAGGGCCTAGTAGCAACCGGTGAAGAGGCGGGGCCAGGAGCTAGGACTCGACCCCTGCAACCACAAATAGGTGAGCACAATTAGGTGAGTACACACACACACACACACACACACACACACACACGCACAAGCACAATCCCACAAACGCGCACAAGCAGAAATGCAAAAATTCAGTTGGCATTCCACAAGTGCATTTACCGAGGCGATTCACCAGTGCCTGGAATGATGTGACTGTTGAATTGATGAGTTGTAAACAGAGTCCAGCTTGTTTATCGTCTGTTGTGAGGATAATGAGACACACGGGACAAAAAAACAGTGGTCAGCACACACACGAACAATGTTAGGTACGAGGATGGTATCTCCACACCACTGGCTGTGGCTTCCAGTGGTGGATCACCAACAATAATGAAGACAAGACATCCGCTGTAGGGATAACGTAAAATGATTTGATAAAGCTACTACACAGAGCGAAAAAGTCGTCACATTAAAAGATTGTTAAACATCCTGTGTCTTTTCTTAAATAGGGATAGTAAAAGTAGGTCTTAGACAGGGATGTGTAATGTCACCATGGTTGTTTAATATATTTATAGAGGGGGTTGTAAAAGAAGTAAATGCTAGGGTGTTCGGGAGAGGGTTGGGAATAAATTATGGGGAATAAAATTTTCAAAATGGGAATTGACACAGTTGCTTTTTGGCTGTTTGATACTGTGCTTATGAGAGATTCTAAAGAAAAATGCAAAGGTTAGTGGATGAGTTTAGGACTGTGTGTAAAGGTAGAAACTTGAAAGTGAACATAGAAAAGAGTAAGGTGATGAGGGTATCAAATGATTTAGATAAAAAAAAATTTGGGAAATGTCAAATTGGGGAGGAGGAGTATGGAAGAAGTGAATGTTTTCAGACACTTGGAGTTGACGAGTCGGGGGAAATGGATTATAAGGATGAGGTTAATCATAGAATTGATGAGGGAAAAAGGTGAGTGGTGCATTGAGGTATATGTGGAGAAAAAAAAACGTTGTCTAGGGAGGCAAAAAAGGGGAAAGTATGAAAGTATAGTAGTACCAACACTCTTAGTGGGTGTGAAGTTTGGGGTGGTAAATGCAGCAGCGGAACGGTTGAGATGCCCCTGCCTAAGGCAATGTGTAGGTAAATATTATACAGAAAATTCGGAGTGTGGAAAATTAGGAGTAGGTTTGGAGTTAATAAAATTTATTATTTCAGGGGGCTAAAGAGGGTTGTTGAGGGGGTTTTGGTCTTTAGAGAGAAGGATCAAAGTAGAATGACCATGGAGAGTGTATAAATCTGTAGCCAAAGGGAAAAGGGGGGGTAGGGGTCGTTCTCGAAAAGGTTGAAGGAAAGGGATAAGGAAGGTTTTGTGGCCGAGGGGCTTGGACTTCCAGCAGGCGTGCGAGCGTTTTCGATAGGAGTGAATGTAGACGAATGGTATTTGGGACCTGACGATTTTGTTGGAGTGTGAGCGGGGTAATATTTAGTGAAGGGATTCGGGGAAACTGGTTATTTTTATATACCCGGGACTTGAGTCTTGGGAAATGGGAAGTAAAATGCCTGCACTTTAAAGGGGGGGTTCGGGATATTAGCAGTTTGGAGGGATATGTTGTGTATCTTTAAAAACGTATTTTGCTTTTGAGGCTGTTGTGTTTCTGAGCACCTCTGCAAAACAGTGATTGTGTATGGGGTGGGGTGAAAGTGTTAAGTGGGATGGGAGTGTTTTTTTTTTTGGGGGTTTTCTTTCTTTTTTGGTCAACCCTGCCTCGGTGGGAGACGGACGACTTGTTGGAAATATATAAATATTATATATTTTATATATTATATAAATATATATAATTTTATATATATATATAATATATATAAAATATATAATATATATATATGTGTGTGTGTAGATGAATGGGTTTAGAGAACCGACATGTTGATAAATTATACACATGTGCAAAATCATGTGTCTAATTTTTTCAAAATATATAATATATATATATATAAATATATATATTTGTTTTGTGTGTGTGGGGTTTTGTGGTGGTGTGTGTGTGTGTGTGTGTGTGTGTGTGTATGTGTGTGTGTGTGTGTGTGTGTGTGTGGTGTGGTGTGTGTGTGTGTGTGTGCACTTATAATATTAATCCTCCTCTTGACAACATCGCAAATCATTGTTTTATTGACAACATAAACAGGTTAAACAACATGCTAAGAAAACATGATTTTTTTTATAAGAAGAGACAAACGTAAAATTTTGGTTCATTAAGTGTCCATTACCCAACTTGGACCCCGGGAGAAATTTTACATATGACTAATGTGATTTTGTTCCCGCTCCCCGTTCTAGTTGAGGCATAATGTTTTTTCGTAGTTGATAAAGACGCGCTAGCAACAGCTGGAAACGTTACGTGACGTTTCGGTTGTTGCCCAGGCGTTTAAGTTTCTCCTTTTATGTCCCAATTAAAAAAAAGCCAGCTTGTATTTCCATACCATTTATTAAAAGATATTTGGTTATCGGGAAGAGTCTCCACTTGTGATGTACTTGGACGACGTAATCTGCGACCCAGTGTACGCTATACAGCAGCGGAATATATACGAGTCTATCACATTTTCCTTCGCTCCTCACCCCTGACCCAGAGTGTTGAGGCAAACAGTTAGCGGAACTCTACGGTTATGAAAATGAGATAGCCGGTTGGATGTTTTCCTAGTTCGTATCACCAGCTCTTCGGTCGTGATAACTTCTTGGGTCGTGATAACTTCTTGGGTCGTGATAACTTCTTGGGTCGTAATAACTTCTTGGGTCGTGATAACTTCTTGGGTCGTGATAACTTCTTGGTTGTTAACACCAGCTCTTGGGTCGTGATAACTTCTTGGTTGTTAACACCAGCTCTTGGGTCGTGATAACTTCTTGGTTGTTAACACCAGCTCTTGGGTCGTGATAAATTCTTGGTTGTTAACACCAGCTCTTGGGTCGTGATAACTTCTTGGTTGTTAACACCAGCTCTTGGTCGTGATAACTTCTTGGTTTGTTAACACCAGATCTTGGGTCGTGATAACTTCTTGGTTGTTAACACCAGCTCTTGGGTCGTGATAACTTCCTGGTTTTTAACACCAGCTCTTGGGTCGTGATAACTTCTTGGTTGTTAACACCAGCTCTTGGGTCGTGATAACTTCTTGGTTGATAACACCAGCTCTTGGGTCGTGATAACTTCTTGTTGTTATAACACCAGCTCTTGGGTCGTGATAACTTCTTGGTTGTTAACACCAGCTCTTGGGTCGTGATAACTTCTTGGTTGATAACACCAGCTCTTTGATTATAGCACCCACTTGACTGATAACACCAATTCTTCAATCGTGAGAGTGTTTCCGGCAAAATCAGATCTTCAGTCACTCGGTCATCCAGGCTGATGAAACCATCTCCTTAGTCTTTACACCAAATTATATGACACAACCAAATTTTCGGTGATAGTAACACCGGTGATAAGACGACCTTGGCTGACAACTACTACCACGACCACCACCACAGCTTGACAGCTCCTGACCTTCAGGACCACTGGACCAGCACACGCACACACACACACACACACACACACACACACACACACACACACACACACACACACACACACACGACTTGCCGAAGACAGAAGGAAGTTTCTTCTACGAGTTTTTTTCTCTCTACTCTCAGCATGGTTTATGGTGGCTGTGGCATGCAAAGAGTACGTAACCTTTATTCGGCGCATGGACACACCCTCATTTACAGGCTATCTCCCCCAACCAGCGAACCAGGTTGCTAAGAGTTGATGATGGGGCCCCATCGTTCAACTAGTGACCAGGTTCTAGCCAATAAGAAGGTGGGATTGACAATCGCAGAGGTTATGTGGATACCGCTCTCCTGTCTGCCCTTGTCATTCCCACTCTAGAGCTGGTTGAAGCACGGTCTGCTATCTTGTGGCTCTAATTTCCTCTTACCGGGAGTGCCTATATTAAACACTGTCTAGTGTACATATTCTGTTAAAA
>NC_069447.1:25715722-25748190 GCF_026875155.1 Cherax quadricarinatus | reverse complement strand
TTTTAACGAGTTCCAGAATCAAAAGGAACCCAATCTCTGTACCCCACGCGTCGATGCGACTTCAAGGACATTTTTTTTTTAACATCCAGCTTAGCAACAAACTTTTGCCTCTGGCCTGACCGTAATAAACGAAGGTTGTTTAATGGAGAAACCCCTTGGCCACTAACACCCCGATATGGCTGTCGCACCTTCATCTCTGCTTACCAATGCATGAAAGAGTCAGCAACCGGATGAGATGTCAGATGATGTGACAGCCCTTGCATGTTTTACTGGCTGATGAGCAGCATGGTCAAGACACTGAACAGATTCTAATGTTGAGACTAAGTATTTTGTTGTTTTTGAAAAGACACGAGAAGGAATATTTATTAACTAATTACCTTAGAGAGTTGAAGGAAATGTAAACCCTATTTTGTGTATTGACGATCACTAATTTATTATTATTATTATTATTATTATTATTATTATTATTATTATTATTATTATTATTTTTATTATTATGTGCTGAAAGTTTTATTAATGTAAAAAGCAACTTAATGGTAAATTAACAATCCAAGGATGGTAATCAGCATATGTATATATATATTATATATATATATATATTATATTTATGTGTGTGTGTGTGTGTGTGTGTGTGTGTGTACTCACTTAATTGTGGTTGCAGGGGTCGAGACTCAGCTCTTGGCCCCGCCTCTTCACTGAGTGCTACTAGGTCCTCTCTCTCTCTGCTCCATGAGCTTTATCATACCTCATCTTAAGCTATGTATGGCTCCTGCCTCCACTACCTCACTTGCTGGCTGTTCACTTCCTGACTACTCTATGACTGAAGAAATGTTTCCCAACAGCGCTTTGACTCATCTGAGTCTTCAACTTCCAATTGTGACCCCTTGTTTCTGTGTCCCCTCTCTAAAACATCCTGTCTCTGCCCACCTTGTCTATTCCATGCAGTATTTTGTATAATGTTATCATGTCTCCCCTAACCCTCCTGTCCTCCATTGTCGTCAGGCCGATTTACCTTAACATTTCTTCATAGGAAACTTAGCTCTGGAACTAACCTTGTTGCAAACCTTTGCACTTTCTCTAATTTCTTGACGTGCTTGATCAAGTGGGTGTTCCAAACAGGTGCTACATACTCCAGTATGGGCCTGACGTACACGGTGTACAGTGTCTTGAACGATTCCTTACTAAGGTATCGGAACGCTGTTCTCAGGTTTGCCAGGCGCCCATATGCTGCAGCAGTTATCTGGTTGATGTGTGCTTCCGGAGACATGCTCGGTGTTATGGTCACCCCAAGATCTTTCTCCTTGAGCGAGGTTTACAGTCTTTGGCCACCTAGCCTATACTCCGTCTGCGGTCTTCTTTGCCCTTCCTTGATGTTCGTGACTTTGCGTTTGGTGGGGTTGAATTCGAGAAGCCAGCTGCTGGACCAGGTGTCCAGCCTGTCCAGGTCTCTTTGAAGTCCTACCTGATCCTCATCTGATTTAATTCTTCTCATTAACTTCACATCATCTGCGAACAGGGACACTTCTGAGTCTATCCCTTCCATTATGTCATTCACATATATCAGAAATAGCACTGGTCCTAGGACCGACCCCTGTGGGACCCCGCTCGTCACAGGTGCCCACTGTGATACCTCAGCACGTACCATGACTCTTTGTTTCCTCCCTGTCAGGCGTTCTCTGATCCATTGCAGCGCCCTTCCTGTTATACGCGCCTGATCCTATAGCTTCTGCACCAATCTTCTGTGAGGAACTGTGTCGAAGGCCTTCTTGCAGTCAAATGATGCAATCAACCACCTTTCTCTCGTCTGTTACTTCTGTACTTTATCATAAAACTCCAGTAGGTTTGTGACACAGCATTTGCCTTCCATAAATCCGTGCTGGTTGGCGTTTATACTCTTGTTCCGTTCCTGGTGCTCCACCACTCTCCTCCTGATAATTTTCTCCATTACTTTGCATACTATGCACGTCAGTGACACTGGTCTATAATTTAGTGCCTCTTTTCTGTCTCCTTTTTTAAATATGGGTATTACATTTGCTGTCTTCCATACCTCAGGTAGTTGCCCAGTTTCAAGGGATGTGTTGAAGATTGTGGCTAGTGGCACACACAACATTTCTGCTCCCTCTCTAAGGACCCACGGGGAGAAGTTGTCTGATCCCATTGCCTTTGAGATATCAAGGTCCCTTAGCAGCTTCTTCACCTCCTCCTCAGTTGTGTGCATGTCATCTAACACTTGTTGGTATATCCCTTGTTGGCGTCCCCCTCTGTTCTGTCCACCCAGAGGCCTACGTGTCTCCACTGTAAATACTTCCTTAAATCTCTTGTTGAGCTCCTCATATACCTCTTGATCGCTTCTGGTGAGTTCCCCACCTTCTTTCCTCAGCCTGGTCACCTGGTCTTTGACTGTTGTCTTCCTCCTAATGTGACTATACAGCAGTTTTGGGTCAGACTTGGCATTCGATGCTATGTCGTTTTCGTACTGTCGCTGGGCCTCCCTCCTTATCTGTGTATACTCGTTTCTGGCTTCTGTGTGTGTGTGTGTGTGTGTGTGTGTGTGTGTGTGTGTGTGTGTGTGTGTGTGTGTGTGTGTGTGTGCGTGTGTGTGTGTGTGTGTGTAACTTTCTCATCATCGATCAAGCAAATTAGTCTTGAGATTAATGCAGGTTACCATAAGGAAACACAGCTGATGTCTTGCTCAACCTCTTATCTAAAAAATTCTATAAACTGGCGGACGGCTAAGAAAGGCATTGATCCCCCCCCCACCCGAGATTGGTGTTTTTTTGGGTGGGACTTGATAATCAAGACATCGATACTTTTTCCTCCGCAACATGAGGATGTTTACAAGATCTGCGAGATAGATAGCGCAACGTAAATGGTGTTTCCCGTGAGGGACAGCGAAGGAACATGCCGTGGAGAGTTAAGCAGACACAACAATAACAACAACAATAACAACAACAATAACAACAACAATAACAACAACAATAACAACAACAAAAAACAACAAGGTATTCCTGAAAGTAATGACCACCTGCTTCCCTACCCGTTTGATACCCCTTTGATAACTTTGGAGAGTCTTTTTTTACTCCCTGAGCCCGGCCATGGACCAGGCTCGTCTGGTGCTAGTCTGGTCATCCAGGCTGTTGCTGCTCGAAGCCGCTGCCCCCATATATCCATCACAGCCGGGTTGATCTGGCACCAGGTGAAGATACTCGCCGAGCTTCCTCTTGAGGACTTCTACACTTGTTCCAGCAAATCTGATTTGCTTCCCTATGATCGGCCTTTCTATGACCCTGCGGAATTAGCGCTTCTCCGTGACTGCAGCTGAACGAACAATGCTGGGTTGATCACTGTACCAAAAAGAAGTAATAGAACGGGTGGTTTCTGAACCCAAAAAAGCCAACCTAAGAATATTAAGCCGGGAGTTTAAACCCTTCCCATTCCTTGATTTATTTGCAGTTGTGTTATTACGATTTCGCGAGTCATGATACCTGAAAGATTACGAGTGAATTTTCCAAATTCCCTTAATTGCTTCCGTGAAATAACTTTCGTAAAGAAACTCCTTGCTGAAATTAATTAAAAAGATGATATTCGAAGAGAAGCTTTTAAAAAGATTCGTATTCTGAAAAAAATACTGAGAATGGGTCTTAACGACCGACCCAAACGTCCTCCTGAAGTAGGGAGCTGGAAAGTATCTGGCGTTTTAATATACGGAAACATCCGTTACTGACTCCGTTGTGACTAGAAATGCGGTAGCTCGTTAGAGTATTTATCAAGCACTTCTCTCAGTAAGCTGCTGTACATACTCCGGGCAGGAGAAGAAAAAAGCTTAATTTAAGTTCGACAATATTGAAAAAATGGTGAGTGGAAGGTGCTGAGTGCATCTACAACAGGAGACGAAGAAGCAGAAGCAGCACCAGCAGGTGCTGCTTCTACAGCACCTGCTGGTGCTAGCAGTAGTTCACACACACACACACACACACACACACACACATACACACACACACGTATGCAAAATTTTTGGAGAAGATTATCAGGAGGAGAGGTGAGGAGCACCTGGAACGGAACAAGAGTATAAATGCCAACAGCACGGATTCACGGAAGGCAAATCCTGGTGTCACAAACCTTCTGGAGTTTTATGATAAAATAACAGAAGTAAGACACGAGAGAGAGGGGTGGGTTGATTGCATCTTCTTGGACTGCAAGAAGGCCTTTAACACAGTTCCTCACAAGAGATTAGTGCAGAAGCTAGAGCATCAGGCGCATATAACAGGAAGGGCACTGCAATGGATCAGAGAATACCTGACAGGGAGGCAACAACGAGTCATGGTACGTAATGATGTATCACAGTGGGCACCGGTGACGAGCGGGGTCCCACAGGGGTCGGTCCTAGGACCAGTGCTATTTTTGGTATATGTGAACGACATGACGGAAGGGTTAGACTCAGAAGTGTCCCTGTTTGCAGATGATGTGAAGTTAATGAGGAGAATTAAATCTGATGAGGACCAGGCAGGACTTCAAAGAGACCTGGACAGACTGGACACCTGGTCCAGCAAATGGCTTCTCGAATTTAATCCTGCCAAATGCAAAGTCATGAAGATAGGGGAAGGGCACAGAAGAACCACAGACAGAGTATAGGCTAGGTGGCCAAAGACTGCAAACCTCACTCAAGGAGAAAGATCTTGGGGTGAGTATAACACCGAGCATGTCTCCGGAAGCACACATCAGTCAGATAACTGCTGCAGAATATGGGCGCCTGGCAAACCTGAGAACAGCATTCCGATCCCTTAGTAAGGAATCATTCAAGACACTGTACACCGTGTTTTGTCAGGCCCATACTGGAGTATGCAGCACCTGTTTGGAACCCGCACTTGATAAAGCACGTCAAGAAACTAGAGAAAGTACAAAGGTTTGCGACAAGGTTAGTTCCAGAGCTAAGGGGAATGTCCTATGAAGAAAGATTAAGGGAAATCGGCCTGACGACACTGGAGGACAGGAGGGTCAGGGGAGACTGATAACGACATATAAAATACTGCGTGGAATAGACAAGGGGGGACAAAGACAGGATGTTCCAGGGAGGGGACACAGAAACAAGAGGCCACAATTGGAAGTTGAAGACACAAATGAGTCAGAGAGATAGTAGGAAGTATTTCTTCAGTCATAGAGTTGTAAGGCAGTGGAATAGCCTAGAAAATGACGTAGTGGAGGCAGGAACCATACACAGTTTTAAGACGAGGTTTGATAAAGCTCATGGAGCGGGGAGAGAGAGGCTAGTAGCAACGGTGAAGAGGCGGGGCCAGGAGCTAGGACTCGACCCTGCAACCACAAATAGGTGAGCACAATTAGGTGAGTAAAACCACACACACACACACACACACACACACACACGCACAAGCACAATCCCACAAACGCGCACAAGCAGAAATGCAAAAATTCAGTTGGCATTCCACAAGTGCATTTACCGAGGCGATTCACCAGTGCCTGGAATGATGTGACTGTTGAATTGATGAGTTGTAAACAGAGTCCAGCTTGTTTATCGTCTGTTGTGAGGATAATGAGACACACGGGACAAAAAAACAGTGGTCAGCACACACACGAACAATGTTAGGTACGAGGATGGTATCTCCACACCACTGGCTGTGGCTTCCAGTGGTGGATCACCAACAATAATGAAGACAAGACATCCGCTGTAGGGATAACGTAAAATGATTTGATAAAGCTACTACACAGAGCGAAACGTCGTCACATTAAAAGATTGTTAAACATCCTGTGTCTTTTCTTCAATAGGGATTGTAAAAGTAGGTCTTAGACAGGGATGTGTAATGTCACCATGGTTGTTTAATATATTTATAGATGGGGTTGTAAAAGAAGTAAATGCTAGGGTGTTCGGGAGAGGGTTGGGATTAAATTATGGGGAATCAAATTCAAAATGGGAATTGACACAGTTGCTTTTTGCTGATGATACTGTGCTTATGAGAGATTCTAAAGAAAAATTGCAAAGGTTAGTGGATGAGTTTAGGACTGTGTGTAAAGGTAGAAACTTGAAAGTGAACATAGAAAAGAGTAAGGTGATAAGGGTATCAAATGATTTAGATAAAGAAAAATTGGATGTCAAATTGGGGAGGAGGAGTATGGAAGAAGTGAATGTTTTCAGACACTTGGGAGTTGACGAGTCGGCGGATGGATTTATGAAGGATGAGGTTAATCATAGAATTGATGAGGGAAAAAAGGTGAGTGGTGCATTGAGGTATATGTGGAGACAAAAAACGTTGTCTATGGAGGCAAAGAAGGGAATGTATGAAAGTATAGTAGTACCAACACTCTTATGTGGGTGTGAAGCTTGGGTGGTAAATGCAGCAGCGAGGAGACGGTTGAGATGTCCTGCCTAAGGGCAATGTGTAGTGTAAATATTATACAGAAAATTCGGAGTGTGGAAATTAGGAGTAGGTTTGGAGTTAATAAAAGTATTAGTCAGAGGGCTAAAGAGGGGTTGTTGAGGTGGTTTGGTCATTTAGAGAGAATGGATCAAAGTAGAATGACATGGAGAGTGTATAAATCTGTAGCCGAAGGAAGGCGGGGTAGGGGTCGTTCTCGAAAAGGTTGGAAGGAAAGGGATAAGGAAGGTTTTGTGGCCGAGGGGCTTGGACTTCCAGCAGGCGTGCATGAGCGTGTTCGATAGGAGTGAATGTAGACGAATGGTATTTGGGACCTGACGATCTGTTGGAGTGTGAGCGGGGTAATATTTAGTGAAGGGATTCAGGGAAACTGGTTATTTTTATATAGCCGGACTTGAGTCTTGGAAATGGGAAGTACAATGCCTGCACTTTAAAGGAGGGGTTCGGGATATTAGCAGTTTGGAGGGATATGTTGTGTATCTTTATACGTATTTGCTTCTAGGCTGTTGTGTTCTGAGCACCTCTGCAAAAACAGTGATTGTGTATGAGTGGGGTGAAAGTGTTAAGTGGTGATGGGAGTGTTTTCTTTTTGGGGATTTTCTTTCTTTTTTTGGGGACCCTGCCTCGGTGGGAGCGGACGACTTGTTGGAAATATATATTATATATATTATTATATATTTTATTATTTTATATATATATTATATATATATATATATATATATATTATATATATTATTAAAATATATATAAAATATGTGTTGTGTGTAGATGAATGGTTCAGAGAACCGACATGTTGATAAAATTAGACACATGTGCAACTCATGTGTCTAATTTATCAACATATATATATATATATATATATATTATTTTATGTGTGTGTGTGTGTGTGTGTGTTTTGTGTGTGTGTGTGTGTGTGCTGTGTGTGTGTGTGTGTGTGTGTGTATGTGTGTGTGTGTGTGTTTTGGTTGTGTGTGTGTGTGTGTGTGTGTGGTGTGTGTGCACTTATAATATTAATCCTCCTCTTGCAACATCGCAAATCATTGTTTTATTGACAACATAAACAGGTTAAACAACATGCTAAGAAAACATGATTTTTTTTATAAGAAGAGACAAACGTAAAATTTTGGTTCATTAAGTGTCTATTACTCAAACTTGGACCCCGGCAGAAATTTTACATATGAACTAATGTGATTTTGTTCCCGCTTCCCCTGTTCTAGTTGAGGCATAATGTTTTTTCGTAGTTGATAAAGACGCGCTAGCAACAGCTGGAAACGTTACGTGACGTTTCGGTTGTTGCCCAGGCGTTTAAGTTTCTCCTTTTATGTCCCAATTAAAAAAAAGCCAGCTTGTATTTCCATACCATTTATTAAAAGATATTTGGTTATCGGGAAGAGTCTCCACTTGTGATGTACTTGGACGACGTAATCTGCGACCCAGTGTACGCTATACAGCAGCGGAATATATACGAGTCTATCACATTTTCCTTCGCTCCTCACCCCCGACCCCGAGGTGTTGAGGCAAACAGTTAGCCGGAACTTACGGTTATGAAAATGAGATAGCCGGTTGGATGTTTCCTAGTTCGTATCACCAGCTCTTCGGTCGTGATAACTTCTTGGGTCGTGATAACTTCTTGGGTCGTGATAACTTCTTGGGTCGTAATAACTTCTTGGGTCGTGATAACTTCTTGGGTCGTGATAACTTCTTGGTTGTTAACACCAGCTCTTGGGTCGTGATAACTTCTTGGTTGTTAACACCAGCTCTTGGGTCGTGATAACTTCTTGGTTGTTAACACCAGCTCTTGGGTCGTGATAAATTCTTGGTTGTTAACACCAGCTCTTGGGTCGTGATAACTTCTTGGTTGTTAACACCAGCTCTTGGGTCGTGATAACTTCTTGGTTGTTAACACCAGATCTTGGGTCGTGATAACTTCTTGGTTGTTAACACCAGCTCTTGGGTCGTGATAACTTCCTGGTTTTTAACACCAGCTCTTGGGTCGTGATAACTTCTTGGTTGTTAACACCAGCTCTTGGGTCGTGATAACTTCTTGGTTGATAACACCAGCTCTTGGGTCGTGATAACTTCTTGGTTGTTAACACAGCTCTTGGGTCGTGATAACTTCTGGTTGTTAACACCAGCTCTTGGGTCGTGATAACTTCTTGGTTGATAACACCAGCTCTTTGATTATAGCACCCATTTGGGACTGATAAAAACCAATTCTTCAATCGTGAGAGTGTTTCCGGCAAAATCAGATCTTCAGTCACTCGGTCATCCAGGCTGATGAAACCATCTCCTTAGTCTTTACACCAAATTATATGACACAACCAAATTTTCGGTGATAGTAACACCGGTGATAAGACGACCTTGGCTGACAACTACTACCACGACCACCACCACAGCTTGACAGCTCCTGACCTTCAGGACCACTGGACCAGCACACGCACACACACACACACACACACACACACACACACACACACACACACACACACACACGACTTCCCGGGAAGACAGAAGGAAGTTTCTTCTACGAGTTTTTTTCTCTCTACTCTCAGCATGGTTTATGGTGGCTTCACCTGCTTACTAAACAAACTCGTACGTATGCTGAAAAAAAAAATATTGCTGGACGATGGAAGAAGCCATATATTCATCTTTAAAGATGAATTTATTATTGCAGTAAATTAGTGGTCACTTCAGCCACACCACAATAAAATAAACAACTCCAAAAAATGTCCATACACACACACACACACACACACACACACACACACATACACACATGTATTTCTTCAGCCACAGAGTAGTCAGTAAGTGGAATAGTTTGGGAAGCGATGTAGTGGAGGCAGGATCCATACATAGCTTTAAGCAGAGGTATGATAAGCTCACGGCTCAGGGAGAGTGACCTAGTAGCGATCAGTGAAGAGGCGGGGCCAGGAGCTCGGACTCGACCCCCGCAACCTCAACTAGGTGAGTACAACTAGGTGAGTACAACAACACCACACACACAAAACCACACACACACACACACAACACACACCACACACACAAAACACACACACACACACCACAACACACACACACACAAAGGCAAATCTTGTATCACAAAAACCCCCTGGAGTTTTTATGACAAGGTAACAGAAGTAAGACACGAGAGAGAGGGGTGGGTAGATTGCGTTTTCCTAGACTGCAGGAAGGCCTTTGACACAGTTCCCCACAAGAGATTAGGCAGAAGCTGGAGGATCAGGCGCATGTAAAAGGGAGGGCACTGAAATGGATAAGGGAATACCTGACAGGGAGGCAGCAACGATCATGGTACGTAAAGAGGTATCACAGTGGGCGCCTGTTACGAGCGGGGTCCCACGGGGGTCAGTTCTAGGACCAGTGCTATTTTTGATATATGTGAACGACATGATGGAAGGAATAGACTCTGAAGTGTCCCTGTTCGCAGATGATGTGAAGTTGATGAGAAAGAATTAATCGGACGAGGATGAGGCAGGACTGAAAAGAGACCTGGACAGGCTGGACATGCGGTCCAGTAAACTGGCTTCTCGAATTCAATCAGCCAAATGCAAAGTCATGAAGATTGGGGAGGGGCAAAGAAGACCGCGGGACAGAGTATAGGCTAGTGGACAAAGACTACAGACCTCACTCAGGGAGAAAGACCTTGGGGAGACCATAACACCGAGCACATCACCGGAGGCACACATCAACCAAATTACCGCTGCGCATACGGGCGCCTGGCAAACCTGAAAATAGCGTTCCGATACCTTAATAAGGAATCGTTAAAGACATGTACACTGTGTAGGTTAGGCCCATACTGGAGTATTGCAGCACCAGTCTGGAACCCACACCGGGTCAAGCACGTCAAGAAGTTAGAGAAGGTACAAAGGTTGCAACAAGGCTAGTCCCAGAGCTCAAGGGAATGTCGTACGAGGAAAGGTTAAGGGAAATCGAACTGACGACACTGGAGGACAGAAGGGTCAGGGGAGACAGGGATAACGACATAAAAGATACTGGGGGGAAATAGACAAGGTGGACAGAGATAGGATTTTTCCAGAGAGGGGACACAGGGACAAGGGGTCACAACAGGAAGCTGAAGACTCAGACGAGTCACGGGGAAACGTTAGGAAGTATTTCTTCAGTCATAGAGTTGTCAGCAAGTGGAATAGCCTAGCAAGTGAAAATAGTGGAGGCAGGAACCATACATAGTTTTAAGAAGAGGTATGACAAAGCTCAGGAAGCAGAGAGAGAGAGGATCCAGTAGCGATCAGTGAAGAGGCGGGGCCAGGAGCTGAGTCTCGACCCTGCAACCACAATTAGGTGAGTACACACACACACACACACACACACACACACACACACCACACCACACACACACACACACACACACACACACACATATATAATTATATATTATATATATATATATATATATATATATATATAATATATATATATATATATATTATACTGTATGTTTATGTGTATTTGTGGAGAGGGAGAGGAAGAGTCGTCACGACTGGGATTCAAAACTACTGCACGTGCCAGGACACTCTGTCGCCTCTAATGACATAAATTCTCTCTACAACCCCAAGTTCTTGCTGGATGTGTATGCTTCTGAATCTTACATAATACTATTATCCTCTGGAAGAATTTTTTGGGGAGAATATTATACGTCATATTCCAGGACCGGCTATTATCTTGCATAAAATATTTCACATTTTAACAACAATGTACTTTTTAACACTCAGCCATGGCTTGTTTGCAGTATTCTTTTTAAATACAGACGCTGCTAATAGCTGTATCTAACAGGATGTAGACACAGTCGTGGCTCAGGGGTGTCAGGAACTATTATTTTTTCAACCTCGGGGAGATCAGAAAATGGTGCCGTTGATGCAGATAGTCACAGAAGTACTATCTTTAAGATCTTTGTATTGTAAGCCCTGTGGCTCTCTAAAACAGTGTTAAACCATCTTCATGCCGGGATGACTTATCTCGAGTTATGTATATACACACGTATACAGAGGGGAGAGAGAGAGAGAGAGAGAGAGAGAGAGAGAGAGAGAGAGAGAGACAGACAGACAGACAGACAGACTGACTAAAAACTGGTGTGTTTGATCCCTGATGACCTAACCTTGGTTGTCCAAATTTGTTACCAGGGGTTACCACCTCCTAGGCTTTATAGGTTTACTAAGAGGGATCTGCCAGCTTGCTCTGGCATTGACAAGAACTCTAGCAGGATCTGCTAACTTGCTCTGGCATTGACAAGAACTCTAGCAGGATCTGCTAACTTGTTCTGGCATTGGCAAGAACTCCATCAGGACGAGTTGTGCTTTAAGGTGATCGAATCTCACCTCTTGGCCCCGCTTTCAAAAAATAAAATCGCCGGCATTATTGATTCCATACTTAATAGGCTCTGCCATACGCAGTCTTGAAACTGTGTGTTTATCTTCCCACTGCCACGTCTTCATGTTGTTCAGTGCACTTATTTAACACCTTTAGGCTGAAGATGCATTGCCTAACATTCCCGGGGTTCATTCGTGTGGTGTGTGTGTGTGTGTGGTGTGTGTGTGTGTGTGTGTGTTGGTGTGTTTTGGTTTTTAAAAAGTGTCTCTGGCTTAAGCTACACTTCCTTTGACACCTTCGATAATATTTTTTTAAATAGCGCTCACCGGGAGCAAAGACTGTCAGACGGTGTTCCCAGACCCTAAAGGGAAAGGGGTATTTGGGTCCCTTTTTGTTAAAATCTGTTTCAGGGTTATATTTCACTGCCATGAGTCCATATTATGCAAATGACTGTTTTTCTTACTTTATTTATGAAAAGAGGGGAAAATACCAGCTCTACCTAAATTTTAATCCCCACTGAAGATATCCCCCTTGGGGAACACGATAGCTTTTTTCATTTTCTTTGGGGGAAAAAAAAAATGTTGTAAAAAATAAGAAAATAAAAAAAGGAGGAACACTTGGGGGGCCTGTTGGCCCATATGGGCAGGCCCTTTAAATTCATCCCCTAACAAAACTTTTCCCCAACCCCAATTTTGAATGCCACCCCAAAAAAAAGCTCTGATGGAAAGTCCCCCTCAAACCAACCCCCCCCACTCATGTCTTATCCAACCTAAATTTGAAACTACCCAAAATCCCCCGCCTCAAAAACCCAACTGGTAGTGTTCCCCCATCAACTACCCTATTTCCAAACCAATACTTTTCCCTTTTTTTTTCCCTTTCTAAATCTAAACTTATCTAAATTTAAAAACCATTACTGCGGGGTTTTCTCTTGGGGAGACTCCTCAAGACCTTATTAATATCCCCTTTATTAAACCCATTTCCCCTTATACATTCGATCAGGTCTCCCCTCATTTTGTCTAACAAGTGAATGTAACTTAAGAGTCTTCAATCTTTCTTCATAAGGAAGATTTCTAATGCTATGTATTAATTTATCATCCTACGCTGAATGTTTTTCTAACGAATTTTGTCCATTCTGTAATATGGAGACCAGAATTGAGCTGCATAATCTAGGTGAGGCCTTACTAATGATATATAAAGCTGCAGTATGACCTCTGGACTTCTGTTGCTTACACTTCTTGATATAAATCCCAGAAAATCTATTTGCCTTATTACGTACGCTTAGGCATTGCTGTCTTGGTTTAAGGTTTGCTGCTCACCATAACCCCCAAGTCCTTTTCGCAATCTGTATGGCTAAGTTCTACATCATTTAACTTATAAGTACTAGGTTATGGGCACTCCCAAGCTTCAGAACCTTGCATTTATCTACATTGAACTGCATCTGCCACTTTTCTGACCAAGAATAGAGTTTGTTTAAATCCTCCTGAAGTTCCATAACATCTAGTTTGAATCAATTATCCTACCTATCTTTGTGTCATCGGCGAATTTGCTCATATCACTAGTAATTCCCTCATCAAGATCATTGATATAAATTATAAACAAAAAACGGGCCCAAGACTGATCCCTGTGGAACGCCACTTGTTACAGATCCCCCCTCGGATTTAACCCCATTTATGGACACTCTCTGCTTCCTGCAGGAGCCCTGACCGATCCACAACTGGATTGGGAGAAACCGGGGGGAACGCCCCCCCCGGCCCGGTCTTGACCAGGCCTCCTGTGGAGCAGAGCCTGATCACCAGGCTGTTGCTGCTGGCTGCACGCAAAAAACCCAAGTACGAGCCACGCCCGGGGGGTCAGGAACGATTTAGGTGCTTGTCCCTGCCAGCTTGAAAACTGCCAGGGGGCTGTTGGAATCCCCCTTATGGTGCTGGGAGGGAGTTGAACAGTCTCGGGCCCTGACATTATTGTATGGTCTCTTAACGTGCTAGTGACACCCCTGCTTTTCATTGGGGGGGATGGGCATGTCTGCCCAATCTTTTTTTTTGTAGGAGTGATTTTTGTTGCAATTCGGTACTAGTCCCTCTAGGATTTTCCCGGTTTTATTATATCATGTTCTCCCTCCCGCGTTCCAGGGAAAACAGGGGTTTTGGGAAACCCCAAGCGCCCCCGTAATTTAGGTGTTTTATCTCCGTTATGCGCGCCGTTAAAAATTCTCTGTACAAATTTTCTAGGCAGCAATTTCACCCGCCTTTAAAGGGGCTGTTGTGTGCAGCAATTTTCCAGCCCAGATAGAACAAGTGACCTGAAAAGTGTCATCGTGGGCTGGCCCCCTAGTTTTTAAGGTTTATTATCCATCCTGCATTTTTTTTAGCAGATCGATTGATACAATGTTATGGTCCTTGAAGGTGAGATCCTCCGACATGATCACTCCCCGGGCTTTGACGTTTGGTGTTTCGCTCTATTTTGTGGCCAGAATTTGTTTTGTACTCTGATAAAGATTTAATTTCCTCTGTTTACCATATCTGAGTAATTAAAATTTCACGTTTGAACTTCATATTGTTTTCTGCGCCCACTGAAAGTTTGGTTGATGTCCCCCCTGGAGCCTTGCAGTGTCTGCAATGGGAAAACACTGTCTGCAGATTGGGGTCATCTGCAAAGGAAGACACGGTGCTGTGGCTGACATCCTTGTCTATGTCGGTAGAGGATGAGGAACAAGATGGGAGCGAGTACTGTGCCTGTGGGAACAGAGCTTTTTTCCCCCCCCGTAGCTGCTCGGACTTTACTTTTTTGACGATACTTCTGTGTTTGTTGTGAGGAAATTATAGATCCATGACCCCACTTTTCCCCTTATTCCTTTTAGCACGCTTTTTTTGCGCTATTCGCCCCTGGTCACACTTGTATTTTACACTGCATTTTTTTGTTTCTAGTGCCTTTAGGACCTTGTCGAGTGATCCAATAGTTGAGACGCAGGAGCAACCTGTTCTAAACCCATGTTGCCCCCGGTTTGTGTAACTGATGGGTTTCTAAATGGGGTGGGATCTTGCTTCTTAGGACCCCTTTCAAAGATTTTTATGATATGGGATGTTAGTGCTATTGGTCTGTAGTTCTATGCTGTTGCTTTACTGCCTCTTTGTGGGAGAGTGGGCTATGTCTGTTGTTTTAGTAACTGGTTGGGGACCGACCCCGTGTTCCATGCTCCCATCTCCATAGTGATAGAAAAAGGCTCGTGATAGGGGGCTTCTTGCAGTTCTTTGATGAACACAGAGTTCCATCGAGTTGGCCCTGGGGCAGAGTGCATGGGCATGTCATTTTATCGCCTGTTCGAAGGTCATTTGCGTCAGGGATAACATCGGATAGATAGCTTATGTTAATCAAATTTTGTGGCTCTCTCATAAAAAAATTCATTTTGATCTTCGACTTCTCAGGGTTGGTTAGCGGCTTGCTAAAACTGAGTCATACTGGTGACTTGAGTTAGCTCACCTCATTTCCTTGCTTGTCCATCTGTGTAGGAACCCATCTTGTTTAAAAGTAGGGGCCCAATTACTGGACGTTGTTCTCATTTTCTTGATTTGTCATAGGAGAAGAAATACTTTGGTTTCTTTCGATTTCATTTATGGCTTTTAGTTCTTTCCCGCGATCCTGACTCCTAAAGGATTCTTTTTAGCTTAAGTTCGATGCTTGCTATTTCTCTGACCGTGTCTCCTCTACGCATTTCAGATATATTGACCTCTTTAGCCCGCTCTTTTTCCCCAATGCCATGAGCTGCTACTTTCTTTAACAGTTATGGTGCGGATCTCTATCAAAAAGCCTTACAAATCTAAGTAAATATATCAAATTCTTTATGTGGTCAACAGCCTCAAAAGCTTTACTGAAAGAAAGTTAATAAATTAGTTAGACAAGAACGGCCTCTTGTGAATCCATGCTGAGTATCATTAATCAAGCTATGCTTATCGAGATAGGCCCTTCTTATAATCTCAGACTATAATTGGATCTAGTAATTTGCCTACAATGGAGGTCAGGCTTCTTATTGGGCGGTAATTTGACGGGGGTAACTAAACGACTTGTCCCTGTTTTAAAATAGGAATTACATTAAGCCATCATCCACATATCAGACACACACCTGTTGAAGAGATAAATTAAAAATATTAGTTATAGTTCACAGGTTCCATTTTGCATTCTTTAAGAACCCTTGAAAAAACCTCATCAGGAACCCGGCGACTTATTTTGCTTCAGTCTGTCTATCTGCTTCACAACCATTTCACTGTGACTGTGATGTTACTTATTTATTCTTCTTTCGAGCACTATAAAAATTAATTACTGGAATATGTTAGTGTCTTCCTGTGTTAAAAATTGAGAGGATTATAATATTAAAAATCGAGCACATTTCATTCTCTTTGTCAGTAAGGTGCCCATAGTTATTGTCTTTAAGGGGACCTTTCTTATCTCTAACTTTTGTTCTATAGACCTGGAAAAAACTTCTTTTTGGGTTAGTTTTAGAATCCCCTAGCAACTTTAATGTCATAGTCCCTTTTTGCTTTTTCTTATCCCCTTTTTAATGTACTCTTAATGTCAATATACTGATTCATAAGATGACCCTCACCTCTTTTGATACGCCTTATAAATTCCTTTCTTATGCCCTAGTAGATATTTGAGCTATTATTCATCCATTTTGGGTCGTTTCTATTTGATCTAATATTCTTTATATGGGATAAACGTTTTTAGCAGCATGTTATTGTGTTCAGAAAAGAAAACTGTCATATTGATAGCTCACTTCGTTACCCAGTAAACAGTTGATAGTGTTCTCTAAGCCATCGTAATCTGCTTAAGCGAAAACCTGGGACTGTTACTGAGTTATCGCTACTATCGTACTTCCTTTCCAATGCTAATGTAATTGATTTGTGGGTCGCTAGCACCCAGTCCCTCTGAAATTTCTAAATTATTAACAGGGATTCATTGTTTTGCCTAACCTAAGTCAAGCAGGTTATTTCCCCTTGTAGGTTCCGTCTCAAACTGCTCAAAAAACACTCCTGAACTACTTCTAAGAAGTCGTTATGATTCTAAATTCCAGTCAAAGAAATTCCAATCAATATGATAAAGTTAAAAGTTTCCTAGAATTTCTAACATTATCGTGCCTTGTGGCCTTACCAATTTTCCTCCCATTGTATTCTCCCTGGTCCCTATCTAAGTTTGGGGGGGGACGGTATATCACTCCTAATCAGTTTTTCATGGCCCCTCTGAAAAATTCTATCCATAACAGGACTCTGTATGCGCTTACTTCAGACTTTTAAACCGTTTTTATGCAAAACAGTTCAAGCGATCTGGACATACAATGCCACCCCACCCCCCTTCCCGAACATTCTATCTACTTGAAAATTTAAAACCCTGAATATGAGAGTCCGCAGGCATGTCCCGATTTTGAATTAAACCACAGGTTATCCAGTTTTAGGCAAATACATCAATGTTACCTGCAATCTGCAAATAATCTCAACTCGTCCATTCTTATTCTAGCTTCTACGGCAAATAGGCATAATAAACATTGAAAGACTCTCCTTTCTTTCTTTACCCTTCCTGCTCATTTCTGTTTTTCTACTAAACCTATTACTGTCCTTATCACCCAAAGTCCCTGGCTTTTTCTTAGACAGAATTATTGTCAGTGCTGGAGCTGTGGTAATAATAAATGGAAGGTGTGTCATGCTCCAGGATAAGGAGGATATCCTAGGAGTGATAAAAAAAATAACTAAAAAATGTCTATCAATAATCATATGGCAAATTTAGAAGGCGAGACAGCCAAGACAGTAACAGCAGTATGACGTATCTCGCACCTGGTTTGACAAGCAAAACTATGTGAGAGACATAAGTGTGCTTTCACCTTGAGTATGCACCATTTACTTGATTGCCTGTGTCCCCTCCCCCAAAGTCTTATCCACGCTTCTGAACATAATAGAGTGGATCTGTTTATTTGAGCAGAGCCTTCATCACAGAGAGATGAGGGGTGGTTTACTGTTATGTACAGATCAGTATTAATCAAGGTTTCCAAACTGGCTACATTTTGTGAGTAACGAGATGGCAACTTCTGTACCATAAAGACGTGCAGCAAACAGCAAACTACACTCTCCCTTCTCAACAACATGACTGCAACTGCAAGCGTTCGTTACAAAAGCGACTTGAATTTAGCATGCAAGTATTAATGAGTAGAGTCAAATGACCATATGATATTTCTGATCAAGTTGACTACAGTTTTATCTGTTCTTATTTTCATATTTAATGAATAAAATGGTTTATATATATATATATATAATATAATTATATATATATATATATATATATATATATATATATATATATATATATATATATATATATATATATATATATATTATATTATATATATTTTTATGTTGGAATGGTTTCTTATATGAGTGGGTCGTAGCAAACTCGTAGCTAGTAAGGGAGGAATCTTAGCCTTACTTGTAATCGCATTGAGGGGATGCGACAGAAACGAAGTTAGGTTATGTAAGGTTTGTCAGTAAACTGGACAAGTGTTTCCATGATGCTGATCTTAGCCATATGATTGATCAAAGAGAGAGAGAGAGAGAGAATGAAGAGAGAGAGAGAAAGAGAGAGAGAGAGAAGAGAGAGTGAGAGAGAGAGGAGAGAGAGGAGAGAGAGAGAGAATGTGAGTGAGAATGAGTTGAGAGAGAGAGAGAGAGAGAGAGGAGAGTGAGAGAGGAGGATGAGAGTAGTAGGTTTATTCTTTATACACTAGAGAGAGACTTGCCTCTGTGGGGTGACTGCTTGCGTTGAATAATTTTATTATTTTTATTATAACAGCTTCGGTTTTTTTCTATACTAACAACTTGACACTAAAAATACCGTCCGTCCCTGGGAGCCACACCTCAGGCGGGCGCGTAGGTAGGTTGAGGGGGGGGGTTGGAGGGTTAGTGAGGGGTGACACTCCCTCACTGACCCATAGTAAATCGGGGGCGGAACACTAGGGCGTTGGGGTGGTGTAGGGTAGTTTTTTTTTCTGCTTCCTAGCCGCAGAGCAAGCAGGTGGTTCCTCGATAACGGTATTGGGTGAGGTGGGGGGGGGGGTTCGGCGGTGGACTAAGAAAGTCTGAACGTTCTGTATGGTGAGGTTGGGGGGGGGGCTTGTTTGTGTTGGGCGACACTGTTCACGGTGCGGACCCATATTGTTATCAACAGAACATGACCGTGGGGGGGAGAGGATTGTGAGGGATTGGAGATAGATACATTATATGGGAAGAGAAGCTCACGCACGGCCCTTCTCCCCTCTTCTTCTATCTTCTCATGGTTTTCTTGTTGCTTCCCATGATGGAAAGATAGCCCGGTGGGTGTTCAGTATTATTTGGGTTGGGGTTTGGCCCGTTTGAGAGTTCGGCGGAGCCCGGCCCGGCGGTTCGTTCGTCCAGGCGCGTCGTTCGTCCGTTCGCCCCCCGCGTTCGTTCCTCGTCCGGTTAACGTCGCGACGTCGTTCGTCTTTTCAGGCGTCGTTCGTTTTCCGTTCGTTCGTCTGTCGCGTTTTCCGTCGAGCGTTTCTTTTCCTTTGTGTTTATCTTAAGATGATTCCCCTGGACAAATTTCTATAGCATCTTGGCTTTGTGGTTTGTGGATTGTGACCGGGGGGGCACGTTGGGTTTAACGTGGGGGGGCCCGTCGAGGGCCTGGCGGGCCGTGGTGTGTTTATAGCGGTTCGGTGGATGAATTAATCGTGCATTCTACTTCTCTTTGGATGGGGGTGAAGTCTTGTGACATCTAGTTTGACTTACATATTTTACTACTATTTACTTCTACTTCTGCTTCGAATTCTATTATTGATTATGAGTTTTAAATTTATGGTTTTGGTGGTGATGTGATGGTGTTCGTGCGTAAGGTTGGTGGGTTGGATGGTGTGGTGGTTGTGGTAAGTAGTAAGAGTAGTAGTAATTAGTAGAAGTATTGTAGTAATAGTAGTAGTTGGTTCAGCACCCGTAATAACAGTAGTTAATAATTGTTATATATTTAAATTTTAAATATCTTTAATAAATGAAATTAGATTAATTTTAAACGATCTTTTTCTTTTGTTGGTTGATAGAATGTAACAAATTATTAAGTCATGGTATTCTAATACGAATCGAAAGAGAGAGAGGGTAGGAGGAGGACAGAAAGAGACGAAGAGAAGAAAGGAATGTAAAGAAAAGGAAGAAATTCAATCCCATCAAGCCTTTACATTGTGATTGTTTTCAAGAGGAGGATTTCCAGCACTTGTAGCGACCCTGTGTGTGTGCTCCGTCCCGTCCACAGGTCCTCCTCCTCCTCTCCTTCTCCTCCTCCTCCTCCATCCTCCTCCCTCCTCCTCCTCACTCCTCCTTCCTTCCCTCTCCTCCTCCTCCTCTATGTCCTCTCCCTATTCTCCTCTTCTCCTGACTACACACTGGTGAAAAATTTTACACAGTGGATGGAAGCTTGTGTCTCGTACCGATAATTCCCCAATGTAGCTAATTAAAGCCCCCACTGTGGTGTTAAAACCTCCGGTGTGGGTTTGATGAAGCTCAGTGTGGGTGATAAAAGTCCTTACTGTTGTTTGATAAAGTGTTATTATTGGTGATAAAGCCTCACTATGTTAATAAAGCCTCAATGAGTGTGATTGATAATGCTCCACTATTGGTGATAATGCTTTCACGCTAAACGTTTTAGCTCATGAAAATTCCTCATCTTCTTCCTTTTCTAACCGTTTCCCCTTTCCCTCTCTCCTTTGACCTTTTTTTTTTTAATTCCTCCCTTTCTTTCTTCTCTGTTGTTTGCCAATTCCTCTCTTGTCTCACTCCTTTTATCTTCCTTGATTCCTCCTGTTTTCCTTGTCTAGGTGTTTTTCCATACCCTTTCCCCCCGTCATCTCCCCTTTCCCTACCACCCTTATTCACTTCACCACAGGTTATCCTTAAGAATGTGAATGCCTAAGTCAAGGGATTATCGTAGGATGCTATTGTGTCTTCTTTCTTCCAGGTTTCCCCCCCATCCCCATTATTTTCTCTTCGCCTCTTCCCTCTTTCCCCCCCTCCCTTGACTAGTTTTTGACCCTAAGTGACCTGGGTTTTGGGCCTGGGTGACCCTTGTTTGCGCTTGCTCTGCTGAAGGGTCAGGAAGAGAAGGGGAATAAATTGAAATCACGTTGAATTGTTGGTTGGAAGTGGTTGTTTGTACCTAGGGCTTTGTGCCCCCGAGTGTGTTGTGATGGAGAGACTCTGGCCGTTTTGTTCAGTTTCTTTCCTTTACCTGATAACGGAATAGTCGTGATTTTCTATGTTTCCGTGTTGAATTGCCTTTTTTTTTGGGGCTGGATGTTGATTGGTAGTTTCTGGTCCTCCGTAGGTTGTGTTTAATGGTTTTTCCATAGGTAATATAAAAATAGTTATGGTTCCTAATGCAGATTATGTAGATGATTTGTTGATTTGCCGCGTCTGTGTTTGAAGATTTGTTGATGCTGTATGTTTGGTGATTTGTTGATCTGCTGTTGAGGAATTTTTTGTTGATGCTGTATGTTTGAGGATTTTGCTCTGGAGAATTTCTGCTCATTATTTTTGTTGATGCTTTCTTTTGAGGATTTGTTGTTGTTTTCTTTTTGAGGCTTCCATGATGCTGTCTGTTGAAGATTTGTTGATGCTCTCCATTGAGCTTTTGTTGAGAATTTCTGTCGACGATTTGTTGATATTTTGTTAATGATTGTTTTTTTCCCTTATATCTGATGGTGGATGGTCGTGATTTTTATCTTTCTGAGTGAATTGCTTCTTTTCTGGACGATTTGTAGTCTTTGCTCCTAATGGTTCTTATGTTCTTATGGTAAGTACTGGTTTTCTAACAGAGTTGTAGATGCGTGGAACAGTCTTCCCAGTGGGGTGATAGAGGCTAGGACCTTGGGTAGCTTTAAGAAGAGACTGGACAAATATATGAGTGGGAGGGGCTGGGTTTGATTGGTGTTAAGGGGTACAGGAGTTATTTCTCGAGTAGCTTTAGGTAGATGTCGTTTTGATAAGGACCTGCCTCGTATGGGCCAGTAAGCCTTCTGCAGTGTTCCTACATTCTTATGTTCTTATGTTCTTAGATGTGTTAATGGTAGAAAGGTTATGGTGATGCCGACAAGCAACAGGTAAAAGACATGTATGAACTAATTTAAGTACATTAATTAAAGGAAACGTTTTGCTACAAGTGGCTTCATCAGCCCTAATGTTCAGGGCTGAAGAAGCTACTTGTTGCGAAACGTTCAGTTAATAAATGTTTTGAGCAATGCGTGTAAGTGTTTTTACCGTATGTGTTACGTTTACCTTCCCGTTACGTCGTTTTATATTGATTAATTATTATTAGTATTATTATTATTATTATTATTATTATTATTTTTTATATTATTATTATTATTATTATTATTTTATCATCGCTGTTATGTGTGCTAAGTGACGCACTCAAAAACTGCGATTTAAAACACCTCACCATGTTACTCCCTAGAACGCAGGCGGGGAGAGATACATGACTTATATACAATTGGAAAAATTTTTAGGGGAATAGTACCAAAACTCTTACACACGAAATCACTCCTATGAAAGCAAAAGACTCGGCCAGCAGACAGACGATGCAACATCCCCATAATGAAAAGCAACTGGGGCGCCACTAGCACGATATGAGACAACACAATAAGTCTCCGGGGCCCATGACTGTTCAGCTGCTGCCCAGCATACATAAGGGGGATTACCAAGACTCCTGGCTTGTCTACAAGAAAGCGCTGGACAGGCACATAAAGTCAGTACCTCTGACCTACCGGGCTTATTGTGTGTTATCATAAATCGGGTTGGTTGCGTGGTGGCGAATAGTAAAGTCTGGTTGATCAGGCCCATGATTACCATATGTGCTCCGACCTGGTCAGAGAGAGAGACCGGGGCCCCGCGGGGCGTTTTTTTTTTGCCCGTTGGCGCCCGGGGGCCCCCCGCCCGCGGCCGCCTCGGGCCCCGCGGGGGGGGCGGGCGTTTGACCCCCGCGAAACCGAAAGAAACCGCGAAAAACGAAACGCGCCGGCGAACGACCGACGAAAGGAAAAACGGGGAAAACCTCTTAGGTTATACTACCAGGGATTTAACCAGTAAAAAATTTGAAAAAATCATAAAAAGGTAAAATAAAAATTTGAAATTCGTATTAATTAATTATATATCCGTTTAATTCCTACTATTGGGCTTTTTTTTTTTTTTTGTTATTTATTTTTTTCGTAAAAAATTCAAAAATCGCCCATTATTCCCCCATTCACATACCCCATATGCCGTGGTGTTAAAATTTCGTAAACACATGATTTGTGTTTTCGAAGTCCTTCATTTTATATAATAATGAAACTATAAACAAAAAACAAATTTTCGAAGTAGAGTTACTCTGTCTGGGTGTGTGACTATTTTAGGTCCTTCAGGTTGTTATTCATTCTTTGGGGGACTTCCGGGTCAGGTTCCAGGTAAGGCAGGTCACGTGGTGGCAGCTGACCCCGCGTTTCGCCTCTAACGGGCAGCGGGGCAGGGCAGCGTAGCGCGAAGTGACGAAGCGATGCAGCTGCGACAGCTGCCGAAGGAAGACATGCGACGAAGCCAGAGCGAAGGAAAAACCAGAGGCGGAACGGCATCGAAGAAAAAGCCCCAGCCCAGACGAAGCGGCAGCGGAAGGTCATCAGCGGAGGATGCGAGCGGGAAAGGGAAGGAAAACTCCTTCTTTGTTTACATTGTTCTCTATTGAGGATAATGGTTTGGCAATTCTTACTGTGTGGTGATGTTTATTTGTCCGAATAGCTTTTGGCACTTTGGTTTCACTATCGGTCCAGTCCATCTCTCAGGTTATTTAAGCTTATATATTTATGGTTAGCTTGGTATAAGGCATATATTTATTTTATATTATATATATATTTTTTTTATATATATATATATTATATATATATATATTTATATTATATTTATAATATATATTATATTTTATTATATATAGTTTATAAACCTTCACCTCTCTCTTCCCTGATGTTATATTCCTCCTTGTATCCCATCTACCTTTAACTCTAGTTGTAGCTACACTGAGAGGTAAAAAGGTTAGATGGGAGGGGGATACAAGGAGAATAGAAGCATCAGGGAAGAGGAGAGGTGAATGTGAAGGTTTTAGATACTAAAAGAGGAGCGGCCCAGTTAGGGTAAGATTTAAACAGCTATTGGAGGAGGAGGATAGATGGGCTCTAATGAGGGCATAGGCAAAATTGGGGTTCTAGAAGAGGTATGGGGTAGAGGGTTCGGGGTTAGGTAGGTTTAAGGTTTAGGTTTTAGGTTTAAAAATTGTAGGTTAGAGTGTTCAGCAGGAAAGAAAGAACAGAAGTTTGTAGGTTTGGTTGGTGGGGTTTTACAGGTAAAAGAAAGTGGTTAGTGCGGGACGGAGGGAAAAAAGAAAGCAAAAAAAAGAAGAAAGAGGGCGAAGGAGCGAGCGAGGCAGCGTTGGTGGTGGAATGTGGTGGGAATGATGATGTTTTAAAGAGATAGTAGTTAAGGAAGGGAGGAAGAGAAAGTATGGGGTTAAGGGGATAGGGGGTGGAGAGGATAAGGGAAGTGAAATGGATACGAAGGTAAAGGAAATAAAGAAGGTGAAAGGAGAGGATAGAAAAAGTTTAGCATATGAGTAATGTTTTTATAAAGTAGTTGTGAGTGTGATGCCAAAAGGAGGGAAGAGTATATGAAGAAAGAAAAGAGGAGAGGGTTAGAGAAGTGGTGAAAGCTTGAAATTGAATGAAAATGAAAATTTGGAGCAATGTATAAAAAAAAAAAAGAGAGACAAATGAGAGAGTGGGTGTGAGATTGTTTATCAACAAATTTTGTTTTGAGGAAATTGTGACAAAAAATAAGAAAAAGTTTTGGGAGTGAGATTAACAAGTTAAGAAATGCCTAGTGTACAAATGGATTTGTAGTTTAAAATGGAGAAGAGAGGAGAGTTTTTAAATGGAGAGTTAGAGATAGAGAGTTAGAAAGGTGTTTTGGGGGAAGATGGAGAGGGAAAGAGGTATATTTTGAGGGGAATTGTTTAAATGGTTGATTGTAGATAGGGGAAAGCTTGTGTGTGATTTCGTTGTATAGGCAAGGAGGAATATAAACTTCTTGTATGGAGTGATGAAGAGCCTGTTTGTTTGTATGTGTGAGGGGGAAGTTTAGTGAGTGAGGCAGTACGGGTAAATGAAAGGGGGGTTAAGGCCCTGTGTTAGGGGTTTTTAAGGCCAGACCGGATTGATGGGATTAAAGATAGAAATGTTTTTTATTTTAAAAGCAGGTGGGAATTATAGGTTTTGGATAGTGGTTGGTTGTTGTTTTATTGCAATTGCAATTTTATTTAATAAATGTGCATTTAAAGAGGGTAAGTAAGGTACCTATGGATTGGCAGAGGCAGTGGAGGAGCATGGACAGAGAGCCAGCTTTCAATAGTTCCTTTGTATTAAAAGGCCAACAAATGGGATAAAAAGAGAGGTTGAGTGCAAAAAATTATAGGGGGATAGGATAAGTCTGCCTGAGTTACCTGGTAAAAGTGTATGGTAGTTTAGTAGAGTTATTATTGAAAGAATTAAGGAGTAAGACGGAGAGAATAGGATAGCAGAGATGACAAGGAGTGCTTAGGAAAAGGTAGGGTTTATAGGGCGGGGGGGGGGTCGTGTGGACCAGGTGTTTACAGTGAGTGGGTGAAATATATAAGTGAACAGTATTATTATCTTTTTGTAAGGCTTATTATAATGAGTAAAGAGGTCTTTGTGGCATTTTTTGGATTTGGAAGAAAAGGCGTCGTAATCGTTATATCGTCTTTATATTAATTACCGTATTATGACAGGGTGGAGATTGGGGGGCACCTGAGGTGTGGGGGGCCGCTGGTGTTGGAAAGCACAGTGCATGTACTGGAGAAGTGTGGGCTGGGGCATGGTTGGGATGGGGCAGTGGGTGTTTTTGTCCCGGGCAAGGCTGTCGTGTGGCTGTGGTTGGTTGCATGGGGTGGGGGGGGTGGGTGGTGTGGGGGTTGGGGTGGGGGGGGGGGGTGGGGTGGGGGGGGTGGGTTTGGAGGGGTGGGGGTAGGTTTGCATGGCGGGGTTGTGGGGGGTCAGTGGGGGGTAGTGGGTGGGGATAGGGGGGTGGTCGGGTGGGTCTTATTTTGTGGGGTTGTGGGTTTGGTGGGCAATGGGGGGTGGGGTGGGTTGTTTCTTGGTTGTTTTCCGGTCGGGGACGGGAGAGTGTTGTTGTGTTTTGGTGTGGGTGTTTTTTGTGGACTGTGTTTTTTCTTAGGACAAAGGTTGTTGTGTGTGATTTTGTGTTTGGTGTGAGTTGTCTCCGTGGCTTGCGTCGTGGTTGGGGTTTTATCTATTTATAGATGGGGGGTTGTAAAGTAGATAAGTAAAGCTAAGAGGAAAAGAGGTTAGAAAATGCTCAGGTATAAGTGGGTTTTTGTTTTTGTAAGGTGTAAAGTAAATAGGGTTAGTAGAGGTAATATAATGCGGGGGGCGTTCTTGGCCAAGTGGCGTGGAGTTTAGGTTAAGAGTCCCTCGTGGAGGGTTTTTAAAAAAGATAAAGATTTTAAAGAAATCACAACACAAAAGTGGGAGTTTGTCACAGATTGCTTCTTTGTCTGATGACACTGTGCTCTTGGGAGATTCTGAAGGGAAGTTGCAGGAAGATTGGGTTTGGCATGAAATGTATGAATTTGGACTTTAGGGTATGTGCAAAAGAAGGAAAATTAAAGGTGAAATACAGCGGAAAGAGTATAAGGTTATGAGGATAACAAAAAGATTAGGTGATTGTGAAAGATGAAAGATTGAATATCAGATTGGAGGGAGAGAACGAAAGAGAGTATGGAGGAAGGTTGGTTGAATGTATTCAGATATTTGGGAGTGGAGTTGTCAGCGGATGGCGGTCTATGAAATGATGAGGTTGATCATAGAATTGATGAGCGGGGAAGGAAAAGAGTTGAGAAGTGGTGTTGCACTTAGGAGTCTGTGGAGACAAAGAACTTTGTTCCTTGGAGGCAAAGAGGGGAATGGTATGAGAGTACAGTTTTACAACCTCTTATTGGGTGTGAAGCATGGGGTGATGAATAATTGCAGCGAGGAGAAGGCTGGAGCAGTGGAGATGTCTTGTTCTGAGGGCAATGTGTGGTGTGAATATGTTGCAGAGAATTCGTGTTTGGCAAGTTAGGAGGAGGATGCGGGCGGGGATTACCAAAACTGTTGTCAGAGGGCTTGAGGAAGGTTGTTGAGGTGGTTCGGACATTGTAGAGAGAATGGAGCGAAAGTATGACTTCAAGAGTGTTCAGCGGTGTAGTTGGAAGGGAGGCGGGGTAGGGATCGGCCTAGGAAAGGTTGGAGAGAGGGGGTTAAGGAGAGTTTTGTGTGCGAGTGGCCTTGGACCTTCCAGCAGGCATGCGTGAGGTGTTTGATAGGAGTGAAATGGAGACAAATGGTTTTTAATACTTGACGTGCTGTTGGGGAAGTGTGTGCAAAGTAACATTTATGATTGGGTTCCTGGGAAACCGCAGGCCGGACTTGAGTCCTGGAGATGGGAACAAAAGTTACAGTGCCTGCCTCTGAAGGAGGGGGGTGTTATGTTGCAGTTTATTAAAAAACTGTCGTAGTGTAAAGCTCCCTTCTGGCAAGACAGTGATGGAGTTGAATGATGGTGAAGTTTTTTCTTTTCGGGCCACCCTGCCTTGTTTGGGAATCGCCTGTGTGATAAAAAAAAAAAAAAAAAATATTATATATTATATACTATATATATATATATAATATATATAAATATATATTATATATATTTATATATATATATATATATATATATATATATATATAAAGGGTGGAAGTCCAAGCAAATATGCATTTGCTGGGACCACTTCCTCTTTTCTACAATATTGCAGGATCCTGATGATGTACTGATTGCAAAATGAAAGGCCTGGAGTCATAATTCAACCCCCCCTTCCGTGGTTGTTTTGCATATATAATGTATGTAGTCACCTAACTGTGGTTGCAGGGGTCGTGTGTGTGTGTGTGTGTGTGTGTGTGTGTGTGTACTCACCTAGTTGTACTCACCTAGTTGAGGTTGCAGGGGTCGAGTCCAAGCTCCTGGCCCCGCCTCTTCACTGGTCGCTACTAGGTCACTCTCCCTGAACCATGAGCTTTATCGTACCTCTGCTTAAAGCTATGTATGGATCCTGCCTCCACTACATCGCTTCCCAAACTATTCCATTTCCTGACTACTCTGTGGCTGAAGAAATACTTCCTAACATCCCTGTGAATCATCTGTGTCTTCAGCTTCCAACTGTTTCCCCTTGTTACTGTGTCCAATCTCGGGAACATCCTGTCTTTGCCATCTTGTCAATTCCTCTCATATTTTGTATGTCGTTATAAATGCCCCCCCTATCTCTCCTGTCCCCAGTGCCCGTCAGGTTGATTTCCCTTAACCTCTCCTCGTAAACATACCTCTTAGCTCTGGGACTAGTCTTGTTGCAAACCTTTGCACTTTCTCTAGTTTCTTTACGTGCTTGGCTAGGTGTGGGTTCCAAACTGGTGCCGCATACTCCAATATGGGCCTAACATACACGGTGTACAGGGTCCTGAATGATTCCTTTTAAGATGTCGGAATGCTGTTATGAGGTTTGCTAGCGCCCATATGCTGCAGCAGTTATTGGTTGATGTGCGCTTCAGGAGATGTGCCTGGTGTTATACTCACCCCAAGATCTTTTTCCTTGAGTGAGGTTTGTAGTCTCTGGCCCCCTAGACTGTACTCCATCTGCAGTCTTCTTTGCCCTTCCCCAATCTTCATGACTTTGCACTTGGTGGGATTGAACTCCAGGAGCCAATTGCTGGACCAGGTCTGCAGCCTGTCCAGATCCCTTTGTAGTTCTGCCTGGTCTTCGATCGAGTGAATTCTTCTCATCAACTTCACGTCATCTGCAAACAGGGACACCTCAGAGTCTATTCCTTCCGTCATGTCGTTCACAAATACCAGAAACAGCACTGGTCCTAGGACTGACCCCTGCGGGACCCCGCTGGTCACAGGTGCCCACTCTGACACCTCGCCACGTTGATGTGTGTGTGTGTGATGTGTGTGTGTGTGTGTGTGTGTGTGTGTGTGTGTGTGTGTGTGTGTGTGTGTGTGTGTGTGTGTGTGTGTGTGTGTGTGTGTGTGTTTGTGTGTGTATGTGTACTTACATTTCCTGCTGAGAGGAATCCACCTCAGTTACCTGCTGACTGGTTCACTCATCTGCCTGGAAGAGTTTCCTTACATTATCTTCTAATAGAAATCAACTCTCCCACATAACATCCTCACCACAGGTGCTTCAACAATTCCTCTCGCTGGTACAAGAACCAAAACGGAAGACAACAGCATCATTCTAATTGGCTGACATATTGACAAAGATAAGGAAATGCCTTTGAGTTGTGCTTAATTGAAGGGCCTGTCAAGGAAGCTGACCTTATGCCATTGAAAGGTTCCTGATATGAAGAGGTGGAGCTTCCCACTCTTTTCTTGGATTCAATCCAATTGCCACCTATTCTCTAGGCGCTGTGTGGCCCCTGCCGTTCAGCGCTTCACTCATAAATGTACAGAAGTAATTTATTTAATGAGCTTTCTTGAGAGTGAAGCATATTAAGGCAAACCACAGAACGGGTGGGGGTTGAACCCATGGTGAGTGAATCATAGAAGTTCATGCCAGTGCGTAAATCACTTCGTGAGACACATGAAGATGTATGTACAGAAGAGGAACAAACACCTTGAAGAAGAGTTTACAAGAGAGTAAAGCTTATTAGGAAGTGATTCATAATTAATGAATGCAGTAATTACTCATACCTTCCTGGGTATCTGTGTGTCTGCTTCTATGATTTTTGTTTTTTCTTCTGTACCCCCTTGTTTATGGTAATCAGGTGAGCCCTTTCCTTTTTTTCTTTTTACGCCTTTTTTTTCTTTTGCTACGCAGTAATAACCTGAAAATGCGTCACCCTATCAAGTTAAAACCAACTGCGTATCTTAGTAAAGTGTACTCAGAATACCAGGATACTTATTAATTGCAAGAACAACACTATACTAAAGAAAACTAGTATACTATCAAGAATACCAGAATATTATTCACTTACAAGACAGCCAGCATACTAAGAACATAAGTGCAGTAACTCACAAGAACACCGGTATATTACTAACATGGCCACCAGTATAATATTCACAGGAATGCCAGTATATAGCTGTGAAAGAAAGATGACGGTAGATAGGGGAGTAGATGTCACAATGGTGGACCCACGGACAGCAGCGACCCCTGGCTTACTGAGATATACGGGCAGCAGCGACCCCTGGCTTACTGAGAGATACGGGCAACAGCGACCCCTGGCTTACTGAGATATACGGGCAGCAGCGACCCCTGGCTTACTGAGAGATACGGGCAACAGCGACCCCTGGCTTACTGAGAGATACGGGCAACAGCGACCCCTGGCTTACTGAGAGATACGGGCAACAGCGACCCCTGGCTTACTGAGAGATACAGGCAGCAGCGACCCCTGGCTTACTGAGATATACGGGCAACAGCGACCCCTGGCTTACTGAGAGATACGGGCAACAGCGACCCCTGGCTTACTGAGAGATACGGGCAACAGCGACCCCTGGCTTACTGAGAGATACGGGCAACAGCGACCCCTGGCTTACTGAGAGATACGGGCAACAGCGACCCCTGGCTTACTGAGAGATACGGGCAGCAGCGACCCCTGGCTTACTGAGATATACGGGCAACAGCGACCCCTGGCTTACTGAGAGATACGGGCAACAGCGACCCCTGGCTTACTGAGAGATACGAGCAACAGCGACCCCTGGCTTACTGAGAGATACGGGCAGCAGCGACCCCTGGCTTACTGAGATATACGGGCAACAGCGACCCCTGGCTTACTGAGAATACGGGCAACAGCGACCCCTGGCTTACTGAGAGATACGGGCAACAGCGACCCTGGCTTACTGAAGATACGGGCAACAGCGACCCTGGCTTACTGAGAGATACGGGCAACAGCGACCCCTGGCTTACTGAGAGATACGGGCAGCAGCGACCCCTGGCTTACTGAGATATACGGGCAACAGCGACCCCTGGCTTACTGAGATATACGGGCAGCAGCGACCCCTGGCTTACTGAGATATACGGACAACAGCGACCCCTGGCTTACTGAGAGATACGGACAGCAGCGACACCTGGCTTACTGAGATATACGGGCAACAGCGACCCCTGGCTTACTGAGATATACGGGCAACAGCGACCCCTGGCTTACTGAGATATACGGGCAACAGCGACCCCTGGCTTACTAGTGCTGGAGCGACCCCTGGCTTACCAGTGCTGGAGCCACCCCTGGCTTACCAGTGCTGGAGCCACCCATGGCTTACTAGTGCTGGAGCGACCCCTGGCTTACTGAGATATACGGACAACAGCGACCCCTGGCTTACTGAGAGATACGGACAGCAGCGACCCCTGGCTTGCTGAGAGATACGGACAGCAGCGACCCCTGGTTTACTGAGAGATACGGGCAACAGCGACCCCTGGCTTACTGAGAGATACGGACAACAGCGACCCCTGGCTTACCAGTGCTGGAGCCACCCTTGGCTTACTAGTGCTGGAGCGACCCCTGGCTTACTGAGATATACGGACAACAGCGACCCCTGGCTTACCAGCGCTGGACTCACTGAAAGATTAAAAATAACAACAGATAACTTATGTTAGAAAAATTCGTCTTCCCCCACAGACCTGACTTGGTCATATGACAGGTAATGGGTGACTTCTGTCAACATAGCTAATATCTTTCACAGTGAAAGTTCGAGGTATAAACAGTAATCCAGAGGAAAAATGAATCTTCACTAGTGCTTGTGAAGGCAACTTCAGTTCAACATTAGCTAAATATCTTCTAATCACCTCACCGATATTGTGCTCATTATTGTCAGGTGCAGACTGAATGTGGCTTAATTTATACTAGCCACACTAGTTCTGTATCTACCATCTCTACCGCTGCCTTCATTTTCCTGCAAAAAAAAGGGACTTTACTTACGAGTTACGGTATAAAAATCAATTACGGGACATAACGAAACGAAGATTGATTACGGTCCCGATCGCGTCTTCCAAGACAGTTTGCCACACATCGCGTCTTGGGGTAATTGATGGAGGCTCCTGCCAGGGTTGTGGACGGTCAGAGCTCCGACAGGTGGTGATGACGGTGACAGAGCAACTCCTTACTCTAGACAGCGTCTTGGGGCTCACCTCCACTCCCGTCTTGGGGTCGATGACAGAAGGTACGACCCTGGTAACGGGGATGGGATGACGATATTGTTTTTTAAAGACGCGTTGATTTATTCTTGAACTTTGTCAAACATCCTGTTATGAAAAGGTGTGACGATAATAACACGAGGCGGGTTGACGATTTTGTCCTTAGACAAAATCGTCATCCCACCTCGTGAGTGGAAATATTCTTAAACGCACTGGCCTGTGAGTTTCAGTACTCACTCGCCAGGGTTTCTTAACGTTTGTCAGATCTCTGTCAGAAGAGTCCTGGAATGATAAGGAAAGCAAGATATGCAATTGCAGCCGGTGCAATATTTACGTATTTGTATGTTGCACATGTGTGTTGTTCTTCAGTTTGCCAGTCTTGTGTAACACTAATAACATGTTCTTCAAGAACTGATCTACACACTTTAAGTTTGTCAC
>NC_069447.1:25685722-25710722 GCF_026875155.1 Cherax quadricarinatus | reverse complement strand
CTCGCTGTGTTTGCCAGGAGTAAGCATGGGATCTCAGCCTATAGCTGGTCATCAAGTTTAGGTATGGTTTATACTAGCAAGTCGGAACTTAGCGGTGATGTTTGTTTCTGCCGCTAGTAGGTCTGCCAGGATTGTTTCACACACACACCAGGTAGGCCTGGTAGTGACGTTTCTGCCACCGATAGAACTGCCATTGATAAATGTCTCACCGGTAAGTGTGCCAGTGATTTGCCTCCTTAATTAGTGGGTCTGCCAGCGAGGTATGCATCTTTCACTAGTAGATCTGTCAGTATTGTCTGCCATCGGTAGGACTACAAGCGATTAAGTCTCCCTACCCAGTAGGCCTGCCAGCGAGGTATGGTTCTTCACCAGTATGTGTAAAAGTGATGTGTGAAACATATTTATATCGCTACTGATTGTAATTCATAATGTGCTAAAATTTGTGTTGGGCCAGTCATCGCAAAGGAAGATGTGAAGACTCGATCCTCCGATTCTCTAATCGTTGCCTCGTCTCTGATGAGTCAGGCTGTTGGTAACCACTGAACTGAGAGCGAATTTTATCTCTCTTTGTTCTCGAATTTTAGTTTTTGCAAATATAATTTATGCTCCATTATCTATCACCTTCATTTGCATATTTGAAGCAATACGATATTTTTATGGGGTATTTTCCGTGGCAAATTTGTAGAGAACCTTTGCATTGTATTACAGTAATATTCTCAAGACTGGAACCTTTTTTCCCCTGTTTTAGGTTCCTGGGTTCAGGATGTATCATAGGTCTTTTTAAATCCCCTTTATTCAAGGCAAATGTTCTATCCTGAAACTAAGAACTCAACAGAGTTAGGGTTCAATACTAACACTAAGAACTTACAACTGGGGTTCCTACCAGGTTCTAGAATGCTTAACTTAGATTTAAGTTGGATATAAAAATTCTCCTGTCGACAGTCATGAAGACAAGACACAAGTATAAAACGCTTTCATCGGGACAACGTTTCACCCTGTGTAGAACTTTATCAAGTTAGTTGACCATAATGACTTGAACGTTGTCACAATAAACAGCTTGTTATACATTTTCAAAAATTACTTGAAGCTGATAATCACAGTAAGGACGGGAGAAGTACATGGGAATACACGAAGATGCATGGAAATACATGAGAGCACATGTGAATTCATGGGAGTGCATGGGAATACACGAGAATGCATAGAAATATACATGAGAGTACATGTTAATTCATGGGAGTATATGGGAACGACGACAGGAGAGGACGTGGACAATCACACTGACACTATCTACTGACGAAACCTTTCTATTCTGTAAATTATGGTCTATCATATATTGAAGACTGAGACACTTATGCAACATATGGGAATCTTTATTAAGGAAGCGTTTCGCCACACAGTGGCTTCATCAGTCTAGTACAAAGTAGAAATGGGTGAGGAGAGAAGGAGTTTGAGGTAATCAGTCCCTCAGCCTGGAATCAATGTGTTCAGTCCACACTCTTGTAGAAAGTGCAGCATATTATTATTATTAAAGATTCGCCGGTATCTCCCGGCCCGGGCTTTTTCCAAGTGGTGGCCCGGCTTTGGCTCCCTCTTTAGGGAGTGTCTGAGACCTAAGTCTCCCATGGGAGGAGGCACAAGTACCTCCTCATCTTTGGACCAACTGTCCCCAGGCCTAGCCACAAGCTAGGCCTCTCTGGTCTGCCATCCCCGCCCCAAGGGAGCTAAAGGGAATGACAGTCTTGTGAGCTGCAAGCTCGGGTTCAGGCACCTACCCTGCCCCAGAAGGGCTGGGCATGGTGTCGATTGCAGCATATGATTAGTTAGTTAGTTAAAGATTAGCCGGTATTCTCCCGGCCCGGGCCTTGTCCAAGTGGTGGCCCGGCCTTGGCTCCCTCTTTAGGGAGTGTCTGAGACCTAAGTCTCCCATGGGAGGAGGCACAAGCACCTCCTCATCTTTGGGACCAACTGTCCCCAGGCCTAGCCACAAGCTAGGCCTCTCTGGTCTGCCATCCCCGCCTCAAGAGGGCTAATGGGAATGACAGTCTTATGAGCTAAAGGCTCGGGCTCAGGCACCTACCCTACCCTAGAAGGGTTAGGCATGGTGTCGATGTGCAGCATATGACCGGAGAAGTGGCTTATATACTGTAGTCAGGTGAGTCGAAGCAGGAGGCGAGATCATAGTGGAACCATCCACTAATCTAAGTAGGTCTTCGTCCAAAGGTTGGACAAGTATTGAAGAATTTCTTGTATCAAGATCATATGATGTTGCAGTGTCTGACAGATGTGATAAATGGTTTTGAAAACTCCTCCTCTCCTTACCCATTTCTACTTTGTATTGGACTGATGAAGCCAGTGTGCGGCGAAACGTTTCCTGAATGAAGATTCCCATATGTTGCATAAGTGTCTCAATCTTCAACTTATCGGTTTTCAAAAACATTTATTACATCTATCAAGTATTATATAGATTCGCGACTCAAGGATAGTCAAGAAGCATGGGACGAGGAGAAGGAAAAGAAGGAGAACGAGGGAGACGGTGGAATGGTAAACAAAGGGAAAAAGATGGGAAAATAAGGCAGAACCCTCCATGACTTGTCCATATCACTTATTTTTAACACACTGACTGTCTCTGTAATTCTCCTGATCGAAGGTTGTTGGAGTTTTAATTGACACAGAACTTGAAACGAAAGCTTAATAGCAACGAAAAACTCATTAAACTCTTCATTTTTAAAAGCTTCCATAGTTTATCACTGAAGAAACGCTTAGGAAAGTCTTAATATAAACAAAACTTTAAATCCGAGCTAAGAAAAATCAATTCAACTCTTCACTGTCAATAATTTGCCATAGTTTACCATAAAATAAATTCATGTGAACCCTGATGTGCCTAATAGTTTTTGTCTAAAAAAAAATTGTTTGTCTTTATAATATTAACAACTGAGTTTGGCTGATATTATTAAGGAATTTACATAAGATTAATCTCTGATTATTTTATTTATTAAAAGATTTAATTAGTAGCCGAAATCATAAATTTTTGGTAGTTTCACTTAGTGTAAAATTTAGATTTAGTCTACGTGAGTATACTTCTGTCGTTATTTTGTTTTTATTTTAATGTTAAATTTTAACTAGAATATAACATATATTTTTTTCGGTTTGTATAGTGTTTCCCGTTTGAGTTTTTTTTTTTTTTTTTGCTTTTACCGGAATTATTCGTTTTGGTTCTGAAATTTCTAGAACAAACTTTTATGTCTGTTTACAGACAGTTTAATTCTATTGTAAATAGTACTGATTGAATTATCTTAGTTACGTTACCTAACTCATCATATAGATAAATTTTGAATTAAATATATGTAAAAATTTATAATTTTGCACCAAAAGAATCTTAGAAAACTTACCTAATCTTATTATAACAAGAACAGTTTATTTTAGCCTAACCCAACTAAATATATTTTAGATTTGTTTACAATAATTTAATAATAAACAAACACAGTGAAATATATTTTTTTCGTTAGGTTCAGAATGATTTTGGCGAAATTATTGCATACACAAATTTTCGCTTGTCCTATATGGCAAGATGAGCGTTGCTATTTAAGCCAAGATCGCAAGTTCTGCCTATTCCGCACGACATATATATATAATATATATATATATATATATATATATATAAATATATATATATATATATATATAACGAGAAAGTACCACCTCTATAGCTGGACTGGGGACCCTCATCCTCAGAGAAGACAATAAACGTACCTCAGGGAAAACTCAAGGTTCTCCCCGGAGCTGTTTGAATATTTTCTTCTCCTACCACCCCCTATATTTTATATTCTATGTGAACATTTATTAATAAACAGAATACATTTACAGAAAAAAACATAAACATGAATACAATGGCACAATGTATCAAAGATCATGAATTTCCTCCAGCTCCTCCGAGGCTGGACGCGAGCCAAGTATGCAGCAAGCATTTCCCCTCTGGATGGCTACGCTGAGGCGCTGGAACATGAAAGTGGCTGCCCTTGGGTCCCTGGTGGTGTCGATGAGTCTGGAACCCAATTCTTTAAGGAAACGTGTGGCATTTTCTCCCCATGATCCCAAGGTCTCTGATCCCACTGGGACAAATTGATACTGTTGGCTAATGTCCCTGTACTTGCTGATCTTGTACTCCTCCCTGTGGTCAGCAGCTCCTCCCTGTCGCCCAACACTGTGATGGATATAGGTGTCAGCCAGTGTGGACACACAGATATAGTCCCATGCTAAGAGCTTGCCATTCTTCCAAGGATAGATTGTGATCCCGTCGGGGCGGTTTGCTGGGTTGTGGGTATTGTTGGCTGCTAGTGATCGGGGCTCCCTCTCGGCAGGGCATCCAGCTGTAGCAAGGGTTCTCTTAATGATGTCGTTGACCTCATTGTGTCTTGCATGACAGCCCTTGGTTTTGGAACAGTTAAGACCATGTAGACCGTATTGGTCTGCTTGCACTTCGCCGCAAATACACGTATATTCTGTGTGAATTGGGGCAGCAAGGCGCAGAGCCACTGCAATACGGAGGGTCTTAGGGTCGAGTGGCATTCCCATTGCCGATATGGGGACAGTTTGGAGGAAGTCCCCGGGGTGAGGTGCGCTCACAGCCTGGAGACGGGCAATCTCCCTATCTGATTTTTCAGCCCTGAGCATGTTGGCAAGCACCTTTTCAGCAATCGGGCGATCCCAGCTTGACTGTGAGCCAGTGCTGCACTAGGGTTTGGTGCTGGAGCAGCATGAGTCTCCCATTCGGTGATGGCACTGGCATAGCTAGGGTCTTCTATTCCTGCTGAGTCACTGAGGGTGTCAGGAAGAATTTGTCTTATCAACTCGTTTGATGCAATGGAAGAGGATAGGAAAGCTGGCAGAGCAATCTGGGAGGATCTGCGTACTCCTAGCCCTCCAAGCCTGACCGGAAGCGAGACTTGCAACCACTGTCCTTCGTCAAGGGAAAGATTCAATACACTCTCTACCATGGTCTTCAGGAGAGTCATATTCCTTGAGTTTAGGACTGCTGAAGGCTGGGGAGCATCTCAGAAAGTAGGTAAGTTTTGGGATTGACAGGCACCTGGTGAGTAAATAGAAGGCATCGTGTGTGTCATATATATATAAAGTAGGAGAAACTTTTAGAGAGGGTGTGGTAGGTAAGTTTGGGGTGCCAGGTGTAAATGATAATGGGAGCCCTTTGATTGAACTTTGTATAGAAAGGGGTTTAGTTATAGGTAATACATATTTTAAGAAAAAGAGGATAAATAAGTATACACGATATGATGTAGGGCGAAATGACAGTAGTTTGTTGGATTATGTATTGGTAGATAAAAGACTGTTGAGTAGACTTCAGGATGTACATGTTTATAGAGGGGCCACAGATATATCAGATCACTTTCTAGTTGTAGCTACACTGAGAGTAAAAGGTAGATGGGATACAAGGAGAATAGAAGCATCAGGGAAGAGAGAGGTGAAGGTTTATAAACTAAAAGAGGAGGCAGTTAGGGTAAGATATAAACAGCTATTGGAGGATAGATGGGCTAATGAGAGCATAGGCAATGGGGTCGAAGAGGTATGGGGTAGGTTTAAAAATGTAGTGTTAGAGTGTTCAGCAGAAGTTTGTGGTTACAGGAAAGTGGGTGCAGGAGGGAAGAAGAGTGATGGTGGAATGATGATGTAAAGAGAGTAGTAAGGGAGAAAAAGTTAGCATATGAGAAGTTTTTACAAAGTAGAAGTGATGCAAGGAGGGAAGAGTATATGGAGAAAAAGAGAGAGGTTAAGAGAGTGGTGAAGCAATGTAAAAAGAGAGCAAATGAGAGAGTGGGTGAGATGTTATCAACAAATTTTGTTGAAAATAAGAAAAAGTTTTGGAGTGAGATTAACAAGTTAAGAAAGCCTAGAGAACAAATGGATTTGTCAGTTAAAAATAGGAGAGGAGAGTTATTAAATGAGAGTTAGAGGTATTGGGAAGATGGAGGGAATATTTTGAGGAATTGTTAAATGTTGATGAAGATAGGGAAGCTGTGATTTCGTGTATAGGGCAAGGAGGAATAACATCTTGTAGGAGTGAGGAAGAGCCAGTTTGTGAGTGTGGGGGAAGTTCGTGAGGCAGTAGGTAAAATGAAAGGGGGTAAGGCAGCCGGATTGATGGGATAAAGATAGAAATGTTAAAAGCAGGTGGGATATAGTTTTTGGAGTGGTTGGTGCAATTATTTAATAAATGTATGGAAGAGGGTAAGGTACCTAGGGATTGGCAGAGAGCATGCATAGTTCCTTTGTATAAAGGCAAAGGGGATAAAAGAGAGTGCAAAAATTATAGGGGATAAGTCTGTTGAGTGTACCTGGTAAAGTGTATGGTAGAGTTATAAATTGAAAGAATTAAGAGTAAGACGGAGAATAGATAGCAGATGAACAAGGAGGCTTTAGAAAAGGTAGGGGGTGTGTGGACCAGGTGTTTACAGTGAAACATAAAGTGAACAGTATTTAGATAAGGCTAAAGAGGTCTTTGTGGCATTTATGGATTTGGAAAAGGCGTATGACAGGGTGATAGGGGGCAATGTGGCAGATGTTGCAAGTGTATGGTGTAGGAGGTAGGTTACTGAAAGCAGGAAGAGTTTTTTAACGAGGATAGTGAGGCTCAAGTTAGAGTATGTAGGAAAGAGGGAAATTTTTTCCCAGTAAAAGTAGGCCTTAGACAAGGATGTGTGATGTCACCGTGGTTGTTTAATATATTTATAGATGGGGTTGTAAGAGAAGTAAATGCGAGGGTCTTGGCAAGAGGCGTGGAGTTAAAAGATAAAGAATCACACACAAAGTGGAGTTGTCACAGCTGCTGTTTGCTGATGACACTGTGCTCTTGGGAGATTCTGAAGAGAAGCTGCAGAGATTGGTGGATGAATTTGGTAGGGTGTGCAAAAGAAGAAAATTAAAGGTGAATACAGGAAAGAGTAAGGTTATGAGGATAACAAAAAGATTAGGTGATGAAAGATTGGATATCAGATTGGAGGGAGAGAGTATGGAGGAGGTGAATGTATTCAGATATTTGGGAGTGGACGTGTCAGCGGATGGGTCCTATGAAAGATGAGGTGAATCATAGAATTGATGAGGGAAAAAGAGTGAGTGGTGCACTTAGGAGTCTGTGGAGACAAAGAACTTTGTCCTTGGAGGCAAAGAGGGGAATGTATGAGAGTATAGTTTTACCAACGCTCTTATATGGGTGTGAAGCGTGGGTGATGAATGTTGCAGCGAGGAGAAGGCTGGAGGCAGTGGAGATGTCATGTCTGAGGCAATGTGTGGTGTGAATATAATGCAGAGAATTCGTAGTTTGGAAGTTAGGAGGAGGTGCGGGATTACCAAAACTGTTGTCCAGAGGGCTAAGGAAGGGTTGTTGAGGTGGTTCGGACATGTAGAGAGAATGGAGCGAAACAGAATGACTTCAAGAGTGTATCAGTCTGTAAGTGGAAGGAAGGCGGGGTAGGGGTCGGCCTAGGAAGGGTTGGAGGAGGGGGTAAACGAGGTTTTGTGTGCGAGGGGCTTGGACTTCCAGCAGGCATGCGTGAGCGTGTTTGATAGGAGTGAATGGAGACAAATGGTTTTTAATACTTGACGTGCTGTTGGAGTGTGAGCAAAGTAACATTTATGAAGGGATTCAGGGAAACCGGCAGGCCGGACTTGAGTCCTGGAGATGGGAAGTACAGTGCCTGCACTCTGAAGGAGGGGTGTTAATGTTGCAGTTTAAAAACTGTAGTGTAAAGCACCCTTCTGGCAAGACAGTGATGGAGCGAATGATGGTGAAAGTTTTCTTTTTCGGCCACCCTGCCTTGGTGGGAATCGGCCAGTGTGATAATAAAAAAATAAAAAAAAAAAAAAAAAAAATATATATATATATATATATATATATATATATATCATATATAAAGTGGACATAGTACATTACAAACTCGAAATTTTCGGTCTAATTAGCGACCCTTCTCGGACATAATATGTATTTTCAAGGGATTATTTTTTAGTTTATTTTCTGGACGTAATATTTTCTAGGTCAATTATTTTCTGCTTTGAATGTGTTCTAATGACAAAATTTTCTAGGTATACTGCAAAAATTTCTCTATTATAATTCACTTAATATTTGACGTTAATAAAGAAACCGTGTGACGAGTTGCAATCTTTATTACCCTGTCCCCACCCTCCCCCACCCCTCCACCCACTCCCCAACTTCCCCACCCATTCCCCACCTTCTCCCAACACTCCCCACCTTCCCTACCCACTCCCCACCATCCCCTCCTTCTCCCCTCCCTCCCCTCACCTTCCCCTCCTCCTCCCCCCCCTCCCATCACCTTCCCCTCCTTCTCCCCACCCTCCCCCTCACCTTCCCCTCCTTCTCCCCACCCTCCCCTCACCTTCCCCTCCTTCTCCCCACCCTCCCCTCACCTTCCCCTCCTTCTCCCCACCCTCCCCTCACCTTCCCCTCCTTCTCCCCACCCTCCCCCTCACGTTCCCCTCCCTCTTCTCACCCACTCCACACCTCCCCTCCCTCTCCACCCCCTCTATACATCCTTTTGCTATTTATAATAATTATTAATATTATTTCTTTATTGCCCTCGGTGGCGATTGCCTTTTATTTGGACCTCGTACATATTGTCTTTATATCGGGACCAGGAGCTATGACTCGCCCCCTGCAACCACAATCAGGCGAATACACACACACACACACACACCCACTCGACCGTGAAACAGAATTGCGATAAATCTCACATTCACTTTAGTGAATGTTACTTTTTATGTTCCTCAACTTCAACAATAAATGCTGATTAGAACGATTATATTTCAATATTTGTCGACGCAGGTGCAGCGTCCCCCAGGTGCAACGCCCCCCAGGTGCAGCGTCCCCCAGGTGCAACGCCCCCCAGGTGCAGCGCCCCCCAGGTGCAACGGATGAAAGTTATTTCTAGTAGTATACTATCTAGGACTTAGGTGCTCAGAACCACAGTGCATCACTCTGTTAGTGTGACTTAGTAAATAGTCGAAGTCGGACCGAAACCTCGTGGTAAGCTCCTCTCTCCTATTTACGGGTTATTTGTGTATTGTTCCAGTCACGGTGTTGTGTCTCTTTTTTCTCTAACATTGCATCAGTTTGAACATGCAAATGTTGACTTCATTGGAGTTATCCAAAAAACGTACCAAAGTAAAGGGGGGGGGATTTTCGTAACCTTTTCTCTAAGACTTCGGTCGAAATGGGCGAATTTCGAGCAAGAACTTATGTTTTCACAAAGAATCTGTTGCAGAAAATTTGAACAAAAATTCCCAGAACCAATCTAGAACCAACCCATGTTACTTACCAGTTACGTAAGTTAGTGCGGCATTACCCAAAGCGGCAACCGAGACCTGAGTAGCGTGTAATCAGTACAAATTACACTAAAGCTTCGTTCATAAAGCCTTAATGGCTCCCAGTTACCTGCATTAAAGAACCCCAGTTGGGGAATATTCTTTTAATGGACGCTGAGGTCTGACCACCGCCGCAAAAAAAACAATCTCTCCCTTAAGCCTTTGAGGACGGTAATTTTGAAGATGCTGAAGTGGCACTTGGGTCTTCCATCTCTGGCCTGGAGCAGTGAAGGGGTAGCCAGAGGTTTGTTACTGACTGCTGCTCCTGGCGAGGAAGGGCAACCTTGCCGTGGGATTTAGCTCTTATAAGAGGAAGCCAATTGAAGGGAATCTAGTCTGGCAGAAAGGAGAAACCCACTTAACGAAGGGAAGCTGGGAGCCTGGAAGGGATTCCCTGACTAGTTGAATATTATTATTTTATTATAACATTCACGAATGAAAAGTAATAAGATTTTATCCTAGGTAGGGAAGGGAAGCTCCGGTTCCTTAGATCATAAGCCCTTTACCGGTATCAAGGCCCCCCTCGTGAAGGGCTTGATTAGCTGAGAATAACCTAGTCTCTTAATTAGGTCTTATGTCATGAAGAAGAACGACTTGGCTGACAGGAACTATCCTCCAGGGGAACGACCGCTTGGGATATCACTACTAAAACTTGTACGTTTACTAGACATAAAAAAAAATCACGCAGACATTGGAACATTCTGAGGGATTTTTCTTATATATATATATATATATATATATATATATATAATATATATATATATAATAATATATATATATATATATATTATATATATATATATATATAATTTAATTTCGTAGGTGTCGAGTGTCTAATTACCGGGAAGAAAGCTACGTAATAAGTTCGATAATTACGGGTCAAGGCAGCGATACCTGCTCTTATACCTGCGCCAACAGGTGCGTCACTTCAATGGCTATCACCTGAACTGTCTAACCTGTCAGCCAGTGTTTTGTACAAAGCGTCACCGTCTCTGTGGAAGCTTCGTTTATCGATTCCTCGTGTCTCGCCAGATAAATCTCTTGCTGGAAAACAGGACATGATGTATGAGCTAACTTCCCTTTATCAAGGTGACCTCCAGGTAATGTGGTGAGAAATTTTCCACTCTCACTCCACCAGAAAAAAATATTGGACCTTGATCTCTTACAAATACTTTACCTTAAAAAAAAATAATGCATGAGCTCAGCTCTAGATAATTATATAATTTAGCGCTCGCCTGTTGGCGTGTGTAAACAAATATAGAATTTCGAAGTTGATTTGTCAGGGTTGCTTATTAAAACTAAGGGTCCGTTGTAATCTACTTCTGTTATTTCAAATGGCCTTAGAAGTATGTTCTCCCTTTAAGATGTTAGGATGATAAGAATTCCTAACACGACTGTTTAGTTATCGTAGCTCCACCTTGTGCACAGCATCGGAGTGATAATTATCTTTCAAGTATCTTTGCTTACACACCAACACGACGGCCAGACGACCTCTGGTTGTTTTTATTCTCCCTCTGCTTATTTCGTTCTCAACTCAGTGACTACTTACACCTCCAAAAACGTCTGGTCGTTGTCTTTCCCGTTCCTCTCCTTTAACTCTTCAATCCTTTCCGACATTTTCATTCTCCTCCACTTCCTCCATCTTATAGTCGTTGTCTCTCTCCTCCTTCATCTCTACTGTTCCTTATCCGTTGCCCCTATCCTCCGTCTGGCTATTCATTGTTAGTTATCTCTCTTCTCCTCCACCTTCCTCATATTTTACTCACTGTCTCTTCTTCCCTTTACCCCTTCCCCTCCCCTCCCTTACTCTTCAATACACAGCCCCAGCTTCCCTGTGCTCGAAAACCGAGCATTTCTATAAAAGATACGAGGGAGAAAAAACATCACTGGGCCCCTCCCGAGGTCGGTGGGTCTTTTAACAACTGACACGCGGACATATAGCCAGAAAATGACAGCATTTACCCCTAGGCGGACTCTCTGAAAGCAATATTCAATAAGCAATTCATGATATATGAAGCAATTTGTATCTATGAAGCCGAGCAACGCCGCGATTATGGGGTGCGATTCACTGCAAGAAAGAGAATCAAAACCTAGATCAGAGAGATTTTTTTTTTTTTGCAGAGGGAAGGTGATTGTATACTGATGTACGACTTGTTGTGATGCTATGATAAAGGGATTGCATCACCTGATAAGATACGCTCATGGGATTGAATCGATTGGTTGCCTACTTTTTAAGGGATTGAGTCGTCTTTTTGGGGGGCAATTTTTATAGTATTTCATCGCATGATTTGTACATAAGGCGCTGCATCACGTGAATTAGCTAATAACATAACAAATGAAGAACATAACATAGGAATGGCAGAAGAGTGAAACATATTTACTGGCCCGTTATTGGCCTCTACTGAAAGAATTTCATTGCATAGACCACTAAACAACATTAACACACAACTGTGATTGTCATCTTTTTCCTAAGCGTTAACGAATAATCTCCAATACACTTGGCATGAAACACAGACAGATAATAGCTTACTTGGCAGAGTAAGAAAATTACACGTATATCATAATATACAGTAATATCATTTGTTTATCATGGCATATTCCCTTGAATACTAGTAATGATTTGTCAGTGATTGTGTGCCATTGACTGGTATGTTGGGCTTATTGCCTGTCGATTATACGTTGGTCATTAATGATGCATGTCACCTGTGCACCACAGGTCAAGACTTCTCCCAAAAAGAGGAATTAAAGCAGATTATCAGTATACATCAGACGTAAAATTGTTTAATGATGTTATAGGCGTCTACACTTATTTATCTTCTTAATTCAGCTGTCAGTCAACGACGAAGAGACTTAATAATGCAAGTCAATCCTGTTCAGCATGTTAAGAATTGTAAGATAACTTTTACGAGTGTTTGTGATCTAATAAAGAATTGTTTTTCTGTGTGTGTGTGTGTGTGTGTGTGTGTGTGTGTGTGTGTGTGTGTGTGTGTGTGTGTGTGTGTGTGAGGTTCATGTCACACCTTACCCCTCAAGGACTACTTATTCAGGCGGCTTCAGAGCTGCACTTTTACATTAATTAAGATTGCTTATTTCCTGACAAACACAACATATAATAAACCAGATTTATCAAAAGAAGCCGAGCAGCTCGAACGAATTAATTCTCAGTGGGAGGCTGGAGGAAAATAGTCGCAGAAAAAAGTGACTTTGTAAACATATTGACCTCTTTGTTTCGTATCAGAAACCAGGCGGATTTTTAAACGTGAATTAATAACTCGAATTTTGGTTTCTGTCTAAGGGTATTTCGTAATTTTAAAAGGTTCATCCTGCACCTGACTGGTTGGTTTATTTGGTCTGAAGTCTGTCGACTTCACGAGGGTCATTAAGGCTGCATGTAACCTCTTCACTGCCAGTCAGTGATACTTCAATTCCTAAAACAGGGATGAACGTCAACTCTCGTGATATGTACACTGAGATGTATACACCTCTCGGTGTGTATACCTTAAGAGATACTTCTCCGTGTATACACAGAGATCCACACCAATAGGTGAACATACGATAAGAAATACACACGTATTTGCGTATATACATTGATACACACCAATCAGTGTATATACATTGGCACCTACACGCCTCTTGGTGCCTATACCTTGAATGATACACACTTCCTGGTATATAAGTACATAAGAAGGAGCACTGCAGCAGGCCTACTGGTTCATGCTAGGCAGGTCCAACTCGGTGTATATAAATTCGACAAATGTCTAACACTCGGGCATCTTTACTGAGGAAACATTTCGCCATACAGTGGCTTCATCAGTCCTTTACAAAGAAGAATGGTGAAGATCAGAAAGAGTTTGAGGTACCCAGTCCCTCAGCCTGAAAAGAATATGGTATATGCGGGGGCGTTGACCCCCCGGAAGTCTCTCCAGGTAAACTCCAGGTATGCGTGAAGAGGCTTATGTACTGTAGACAAATGAGGTGAAACAGTCGTAGGTGATATAGTGGACAAATCCACATGTGGAAATAGGTCATCCCGGGCTGTGGTTCGTACGTCAGTCCACATACGGCCAGCAGTAACAGACTGATTGATCAGGCCTTGATCCACCGTGAGTCCTGGTCACAGACCGGGCCGCGGGGGCATTGACCCCAGAAACCCTCTCCAGGTACACTGCAGGTATAGGCTAGGCAAGTGAAAAATTCCCTGTATCAAGGTGCTGTGTCTGACAGGAATGTAAACAAACAGTTCAGGGAACCGACTAGTTGATAAGTTAGGTTTGTCTAATTTATCAACTTGTCGGTTCTCTGAACCATTCGTCAACATTCGGTGAATATAACCTGTAAGATTTATACCTTTCGGTGAATATAATCCTTCATGTACTAGGGGATTAAAATCTCTCAGTATATGTATACTGAGAGATACATGCTTCATGATTCTCTCATCATATGTATACTGAGAGATACATGCTTCATGTATCTCTCATCATATGTATACTGAGAGATACATGCTTCATGTATCTCTCATCATATGTATACTGAGAGATACATGCTTCATGTATCTCTCATCATATGTATACTGAGAGATACATGCTTCATGTATCTCTCATCATATGTATACTGAGAGATACATGCTTCATGTATCTCTCATCATATGTATACTGAGAGATACATGCTTCATGTATCTCTCATCATATGTATACTGAGAAATACATGCTTCATGTATCTCTCATCATATGTATACTGAGAGATACATGCTTCATCTCTCATCATATGTATACTGAGAGATACATGCTTCATGTATCTCTCATCATATGTATACTGAGAGATACATGCTTCATGTATCTCTCATCATATGTATACTGAGAGATACATGCTTCATCTCTCATCATATGTATACTGAGAGATACATGCTTCATCTCTCATCATATGTATACTGAGAGATACATGCTTCATGTATCTCTCATCATATGTATACTGAGAGATACATGCTTCATGTATCTCTCATCATATGTATACTGAGAGATACATGCTTCATGTATCTCTCATCATATGTATACTGAGAGATACATGCTTCATGTATCTCTCATCATATGTATACTGAGAGATACATGCTTCATGTATCTCTCATCATATGTATACTGAGAAATACATGCTTCATGTATCTCTCATCATATGTATACTGAGAGATACATGCTTCATCTCTCATCATATGTATACTGAGAGATACATGCTTCATGTATCTCTCATCATATGTATACTGAGAGATACATGCTTCATGTATCTCTCATCATATGTATACTGAGAAATACATGCTTCATGTATCTCTCATCATATGTATACTGAGAGATACATGCTTCATGTATCTCTCATCATATGTATACTGAGAGATACATGCTTCGCGTATTAGCTAACGTATGTTTGTATTACGTATATATTGTGGTAGTAGGTAAGTGAGTAACCGATTACTAGTATTACTGTTAAAAATATTTCTAATTATGTATTTCGAAATGGCTTTTATTAATACTGTAAAAAGAGCAGAAAATAATGTGTCAAATTCTTTATGTATTATCATTATTTATTTTTATTATTATTATTATTATTATTATTATTATTATTATTATTATTATTATTATATGTCATACAAGGCCTAGAAAATGTGAGGTAATCAGGTTTAATCCAAGTCTAAGTTGGTAGCTCCAAGTTCTTGGATCAAGAGCCCTTCAGCACTAATGCACCTTGAAAGTAATTAATAAAATTCTGGACAGAGCGAAACGTTGTCTCAAAGCTTGTGTGGGCAAAGTAGCTACCTCATACCCATCCTGTGTACGAGGTAGTTACCTCATACCCATCCTGTGTGCGAGGTAGTTGCCTCATACCCATCCTGTGTACGAGGTAGTTACCTCATACCCATCCTGTGGGTGGTAGTCACCTGGTACCCATCATGTGGGTGGTAGTCACCTGGTACCCATCCTGTAGGTGGTAGTCACCTGGTACCCATCCTGTAGGTGGTAGTCACCTGGTACCCATCCTGTAGGTGGTAGTCACCTGGTACCCATCCTGTGAGTGGAAGTCATTCAATAAACATCCCATGGGTGGTAGGTAAATGATTTTAGAGGTTCGTAATGCACCAGGATGGACCGAAACGTCGTCGTAAGGTTTCTCTCCTAAGTGAGAGTATTTCTCTCAGTGGGTCCCGGTTAATTATACACATAAATTATGTTAAGTTCTATTGTTCTCTTTTTTTATTCCTTTTGAGAGTTTTAGTGCGTTTAATGTCCGATTATCCGGACTGTAATTGGGAAATGATGGTAGTCACCTGGTACCTATCCTGTGGGTGGTAGTCACCTGGTACCTATCCTGTGGGTGGTAGTCACCTGGTACCTATCCTGTGGGTGGTAGTCACCTGGTACCTATCCTGTGGGTGGTAGTCACCTGGTACCTATCCTGTGGATAGTAGCCCCTGGTACCTATCCTGTGGGTGGTAGTCACCTGGTACCCATCCTGTGGATAGTAGCCACCTGGTACCTATCCTGTGGGTGGTAGTCACTTGGTACCTATCCTGTGTGTGGTAGTCACTTCATACCCATCCTGTGGATAGTAGCCCCTGGTACCTATCCTGTGTGTGGTAGTCACCTGGTACCTATCCTGTGTGTGGTAGTCACTTCATACCCATCCTGTGGATAGTAGCCCCTGGTACCTATCCTGTGGGTGGTAGTCACCTGGTACCCATCCTGTGGATAGCCACCTGGTACCTATCCTGTGGGTGGTAGTCACTTGGTACCTATCCTGTGTGTGGTAGTCACTTCATACCCATCCTGTGGATAGTAGCCACCTGGTACCTATCCTGTGGGTGGTAGTCACCTAGTACCCATCCTGTGTGTGGTAGTCACCTGGTACCTATCCTGTGTGTGGTAGTCACTTCATACCCATCCTGTGGATAGTAGCCACCTGGTACCTATCCTGTGGGTGGTAGTCACCTGGTACCCATCCTGTGTGTGGTAGTCACCTGGTACCTATCCTGTGTGTGGTAGTCACTTCATACCCATCCTGTGGGTGGTAGTCACCTGGTACCCACCCTGTGGGTGGTAGTCACCTGATACCCATCCTGTGTGTGGGAGTCACATGGTACCTATCCTGTGGGTGGTAGCCACCTGGTACCCATCCTGTGTGTGGTAGTCACCTGGTACCCACCCTGTGGGTGGTAGTCACCTGATACCCATCCTGTGTGTGGGAGTCACCTCATACCCATCCTGTGGGTGGTAGTCACCTGGTACCCACCCTGTGGGTGGTAGTCACCTGATACCCATCCTGTGTGTGGGAGTCACCTGGTACCCACCCTGTGGGTGGTAGCCACCTGGTACCCATCCTGTGTGTGGTAGTCACCTGGTACCCACCCTGTGGGTGGTAGTCACCTGATACCCATCCTGTGTGTGGGAGTCACCTGGTACCTATCCTGTGGGTGGTAGCCACCTGGTACCCATCCTGTGGGTGGTAGCCACCTGGTACCCATCCTGTGTGTGGTAGTCACCTGGTACCCACCCTGTGGGTGGTAGTCACCTGATACCCATCCTGTGTGTGGGAGTCACCTGGTACCTATCCTGTGGGTGGTAGCCACCTGGTACCCATCCTGTGGGTGGTAGCCACCTGGTATCCATCCTGTGGGTATTTACTGTTTGGAGTGGCATCTGAATTGTATCTGCCCACCTCTGGCAAGACAGTGATAGTGTGAATGATGGTGAAAGTGTTTCTTTCTCGGGTCACCCGCCCTCTGTGGGAGACGGCCAGCGTCCAAAACATTTTTTTTAGTAACGCTATAATTTTAATCAGTCTATTTTTTTAGTGTATCTATAATTTTAATCTATTATTTTAGTGTATCTATAATTTTCATCTATTATTTTAGTATATCTATAATTTTCATCTATTATTTTAGTATATCTATAATTTTAATCTATTATTTTAGTGTATCTATAATTTTAATCAATCTATATTTTTATTCGGTAATTTTATTGTCTATAAATTATTGTAATCAATCTATAATTTTAATCAGTAATTTTGTTTATACTATAGTTTTAATATATTACTTTAGTCTAAAATAATCACTCTTTAATTTTAATTACTTTAATAACTATTTTAATCATATTTTTAACAAGTTTATGATTTTAATCAGTTTATAAATTTAACAAATCTTTTAATCTCACTTAACAATTTTATTCAGTCCATTATTTTACTAGTGTATAAATTGAACAATTTATTTTTTAATCAAATTTTTTGTCAAAGAAATTATTTTAATTCTATAATTTAAATCCACGTAAAATTTCATAATCTTTTATTATCAGAATATTTTAATATTACCAAAATGTTGTTTTTATCATTATTCTCTAGATAATTTCGTTTTAATTTCTAATGTTACGAATGCTTCGAAAGCATATGCGAGTAATTCGTATATGGTCAGAACCACTTTTCTTTTACTAACGTCATCATATATACCATCCCTGAATATATCTCCGCACAGTCCCCATGACACGAGAGTTCGTAAACAAGGAGTAATTGGAAGAGCCAAGTGCAAACAGACAACCAATTAAAACTCGCCCTTCAGCACGCTTCGTGTCGGGATTTAGGGCTGATGAAGATGGGGGAGATAAAAGAATGTATCTCCTCTATCATCAAGTAAAGGCGCCTCTTCAATCATCAATTGCCTCTGTTTTAATTGGCCTGTCTCTTCAGGAGAGCAAACGGAGCAGCGATAGTGATCCTGCAAGATTTCCCCACTGTAGCACGTTTTTCAATTTGTATATCCTACTGTAGCACGTTTTTATATCCTACTGTAGCACGTTTTTCAGCTAGTATATCTCACCATGACACGTTTTTTCAGCTTGTATATCCCGCTGGGGAACGTTTCACTCTCCCGCTTTCAAAAAGTCTCACTAGCTGTCGTCATATTAAGGTTAAAAATAATTAGCGCCTCTGGAGATGCGTGATAGTTAGGTCAAATTATTTTTATATTCATGGGGAACGGGAAGCAGTTAGGCTTCGAGGAAGGAGAAGGGACACTATCCAGATAAGGATCCCTTCACCAGAAAAGCTTCACGTAAGAAAGTGTTTCATGTTTCGTCTCAAGATTCAGCATAGTAATTGCAGACCTGTTGGTATTACTGCGCTAAAGAGTGAAGAAATATGTAATTCCCAAATAAAGGAACATTTCCACCTCCTGAATGAAGGAATATTATCCCCTATACTGAGTGAAAGAATAGACCAGAATAAACCTATAAATCTATTGTAAGATGTTGATAATACACTGATTTTGTTCCGCTCATGGTGTCATTGAGGAGCAAATTTAACCTATAATTTTAACTTCATAATTAACCCAGTAAATATTACTTACATTCACCAATATTATCACTGGAACTACGAGTACCTATATCTCACGAATATACAAATAATATTAATCTTACACAATGGGACGGCTAATAATATTACTCAGATCGATTAACAATGCATTAGCTGATTCCCGCTAACATATGTTAAATAAACCTTCAATATCCCAGGACGAATACACAAATATTATTCATGGTTAACTGAAATTAACATTAATGAAGGTTAATAGCATTTTACCATTAACTGAAATATTGCATTTATTGAGAGGCAGAAAAATACAACGTTGTGTATATCATGTGCTAAGAAAAAGATATCATTCGATGGATATCGAAAGCTAATTCAAGAGATATATCGTATGTTGACAAAAGATATCGTATGCTGACAATGGATGGATTTCATTATATCGGAATTCTTTTGCAATAACAACTACAACAACAACAAGTAAAATAAAATTTAGGTAATATTATTTTATTATATATTATTTTTATTAATATAGACTATATTTTTACAGCAGGACGAGCTACCAAATCAAATACAATAAATGCAATAAATTATTTTTAAAGGGTAAGTAGCAAGTTATATTTTGTGATTAACTGAGGAATTTGGAGAAGTTATTATGAACGAGTTAGCTTCAGCACGTGAGTTACTTTTCGGATAGGGAAAATACAGATAATCTTTGTTACGTAGAGCTATGGGTGGTAACACAGCGCCTTTCTTCTGTAGAGGGGCTGTGGATGCTTACACTTTTCCTTCTCTATGTGCAATAAAGGACTTAGGATGCTTGAAGTGATAACTTATACCTGTGCTATAGTGCTAAAGGTGCTAACACTGCTCCTTGCATCGTCCTATAAAGGGCTAAGGATGCCTGAACATATTCTTTCCTTGCGCTCGAAAGAGCTAATGGTACTTAAACTGCCCCTTTACTTGTGCTACAAAAGGGTTAAAAGTGCTCACACTCCCCGCTGCATCCCAGACATATTCCTACGTAAACAAGCACGCACCTCCACCTAGTCAAACAACATTCCTCTCCGCATAATGTGTACGTAAACCGCTTAAATTAAGATAAGTTTATTCGACGTGGCAACGCACTTCTTGCTAGGTGTGTAACCCTTAAATTTACTGCTGAACAAGCACGACTGTCTTTATTATGCATATTCGAAGTGCAGAACCTCACGTGGGTCATCCAACGTAAGGTCTAGTAACAGCGTTCGCTCCTCCGCTAATTTCGAGACAGACACGCCAACTAATGCGTCAACATGCGCGTGATTTATTGTCTGGGGCGCATTAAGTGTAACGCTGAGGGTATATTATGTAATGAATGTTGAAGTCACACTCAAACAACACTGTCAGTGTGGAAACTTGACAAATAATAGCCACAAGGACGTCAAGAAGTGTATTTTAATGTATATAAGGACAGAGAACAAGTGGGGAAGAAAATATAATTTTTGTCACGTGCAGTCTGAAGCAGATTTGTGAATTTACTTTGTATATATTAAATTAGATTAAGTTTAGATTTGGTTTGATTTCGTCTGGTTATCTTAGATTATTAATTAGTAATAATATACCACAATGAATGAGACATTTGTGTAACACCTGAATATCTTTACTGTGGAAATGTTCCGCCAGACAGTGGCTTCTTCAGTCTAATAGAGAGAAGAACGGTGGAAGATAAGGATGAATTTGAGGTAATCAGTCCCATAGCCTGGAATCTTGACTGTGCTCAGTCCATCAGTCTTGATTGATGGACTGGGCACATCGGCTCCAGGATGAGGGACTGATTACCTCAAAAGCTTTCTCATCTTCCACTTTCTCTGTATTAGACTGAAGAAGCCACCGGGAGGCGAAAAGTTTCCACGACAAAAACACTCAAATGTACACGAGAGTCTCATTAAGTTCTCGGGTTTCTAAACTTTATAAAATATAACACACTCCCAGATAACGAAATATTAGAGGGACGATTAAAAAAAAAATGTTCAGGTGAGAACAGTGAGCAGAGAGATCCTGATAGGAGTCTTTAATACACTGTTAAATAATCACTGTTTATGCCTCGTGTAAGTCACCCACTGCACTGTCTTAGCTACACTCGGATATTGACTTTGGAAGGATGGGCTGGATAGTGAAGCAAGGATGCGACGGCGCATCAGGGATCAGACGTAATCATGATGTAACTAGTTCACGACACACACACACACACACACAGATCTTTCTCTCCACAACACATCCTAGTGAACTCCCAGGATGACAAACAATATGAACCAAACAACTTACCTAAACCCTAACGTCCTAAGCCTATTGTAACCTCAACGCAAACATAGGAACAAAAAAAAAGTAAAAAAATGTTTCAGGTTAGAAGAATAACAAGCCCATCGTTTACTGTATTTGTTCAACGATGAGCCAAACTAAAGAATTGTGGCCAGCATACCAACACTTATTTTTTATTTATAAGCCTCGTTTTATTAAATTTACAAAATTAACGCCTGTGATGGAGTGAATAATGATGATTTTTTTTTTCGGCCTTGGAAACGGCCGATGTGATACATACGTATTTTAAATTTTATTTCCCCCCCCAAAAAAAAGCCTTTAGGCTTTTGTTATAAATTCTTATTAAAGAAACAAACTAGTAGCGACGTAGTCTCAATATTTACATCGTATTTATTATAATTTAGACACTTAATCAGTTCAGGTAATTATATTTGGCACAAAAAACTCGTAAATTATTGTGCAGTTTGATTAAACTCATGGACACTGCTTCGAGAAAGTAGTGAGGTGTTCTGTGCCTTACCTGTAGTTTGTTTGTGAGTAGCTCTGGCGATTAAGTCTGAGGCGTAAGACTGCGCAAGGCTAAGACTTAATGCTCAAGTCTGAGGCTTAATAATGCTCTAGTATCAGGCTTAATACTCAAGTCCGAGGCTTAATAATGCTCAAATCTGAGGCTTAATAATGCTCTAGTATCAGGCTTAATAATGCTCAAGTCTGAGGCTTAATAATGCTCTCGTATCAGGCTTAATAATGCAATCTGAGGCTTAATAATGTTCTAGCATCAGGCTTAATAATGCTCAAAGCTGTGGTTTGATACCTAGAATACCGACTTGACCTGCGCTAGGTATATTGATATGAAAACACAGTCGATGCAGTCGATAGGCTTTAAACCTGAGAAATCAACTAGTTACTGTCTGGAAATTTTTTCCCAGACACATTTACCGAGAAATATACTTCTTGATATACATGCGCTGGGAAATGGAAATAAGTTTGCTAGGCTTGTAGTCTGTTGACTACACATGGGTCATAAAAGGCTGTAGTTAACGAATATAGACTTACATTAGCAGTAATTAATCCCGAAAGATTAAAGAGAACTCATTGTAAACAAAAGCTGAGAGATATACATACCTTCCAGCGTATATATCCTCTGATGTTAGCAAGCCTATTGTATATCCAAGAGGCTTGTGTGAGCGTGTTAGGAGTAGAAGCCAGTAGTTTTTTTTTTTTATGCTTTGACTTTACTTAAGGAAGACCGGTTAGTCGGTCATGAATGAGTCGTGGAGGAGGGCAGCAGTGCCGGCACTAGGAAGCAGGGAGGGAGGGATATTGTGGTTTGGAAGGCCACCTGAACAGTGATGTCTGGGGCCCTTCTGGGAAGACAGTGATTAAATGAATGATAATAAAAGTGGTTTCTTCTTTGACGGGTCATCTTACCCCGGTGGGAGACGGCCGGGGAGTTAAAAATATTCTGGTATATCATCAACTGTTTCAGTTATGTAAAACTACAGACAGTCTGTATTTACTAACTATATTACTGATATAGACATTACCGACAAGTTGGTGAGTACGATATATGTACAGCACTGTACTTGACTGAAGGAGCCTGCTGCGTAGGCGAAACGTTACAGCTATATAGATACTCAAGTGATTTTCACATGTCTTACCAACTTGATACCATGCTAGCTTCTTGCTAGATATTCACCAGATACCAAGTTCGTATGGCGCTGGAAGCTTTCGCCTGATGATGGCATTTAGACCTGTGTAAACACACACTATAAGGTAGAGAATATTACCCTCTCCGACCCCACAAGCCTGAGAGAGTAGAGGTTCCATCCCTTAGATCTCTTCTCCACCAATTCTTCCTCCTATTCTTGTGGTTTCCTCGTGCGTACTGCCACCCCTGATGAGAACTGATAGATAGAGGAGGAAGGAATAAAGAAGAGAGGGAGAAAAACACAATGAATCCGGGTAGAGGGCGAGAAAGAAGTAAACACAATGTATAAAGTCGCCGTTACCGAACGAAGAAGAGAAACGTGAACGGATGATATATCACATTTCTTCGCTCGCTTCTCACAGACAGCAACGATCCTCGTTCCAGACGGTTAATGTTTTCAGTGGTAATCATTCGACGTAATAAAACCAAAATTCCTTCAATTAAAGGTATGTTAAATTGCGTACACTGCTTCATGAAATAACATCACTTGGAGACTCAGCGTCCGTATTAAGCTGGGGGACACACGAAGACAAGTGAAACATCTGTCAACATGTAGTCACAACCAGGTGATGAAAAAGGATATGATGGGAAGCCATGATGAAAATGGAAGTAGACAGAATAGGGTGAGGATGGTTAAAGGGGGTGAGAGAAGGAGAAGAATGGGTATCTACACAATGCGTGCGGATTAAAAAGGGGCGGCATGATCTGGAAGCTTCCTTCAGCAGTATGGTCTTCGCCGGAGAATGGGGGGGGGGGGGGTGATTGCTCGCCTCTGCTTGCGACTCTTATGCACTGCTGTTTGTACAGAGGTGAGCGAGGAAGGGATAAATGGGAAGATGGAGGTATGTAAATAATGGAAAGGGGAAATATAAGTCAAGAAGAAGTATTCTCAAATGTACGAAATAGTCAAAAAAGCAGGATAAAAATGTGCTTGAGGCTTGTAAATGCGTATGGATAAAAAGAAAGACATAGGATGAAAACAAAGGGAAGGAGAGGAAGAGAGAGAGAGAGAGAAGAAAAAGAGTGTACACACTGCAACAAGCTGGAGTAGGCAACCACAGTTGAAGCCTAGTCTCTAACACTCACACATTCACCTCACCAACTTAACCATTCACCACTGCAAGATCAAACAATGATAAAACATTACATGGGTGGCTGGACCAACACAGATAATGTGAGAATGCGGGACATGTAAGAGGGCGGGGATAAAAATGCATGATAAAGACTGTAAGATGAGACGCACTGATAAAAAGGGGAGGAAAGGAAATTTTAAAAAAAGAATGGAAGCGCCTTTGTGATGGTGAAGGTAAACTTATCACCAAGAACACTGAGGAGAGGCCTTGGACGGAGCTGCCGACGAAGCCTATGAGAAGCAGAGATACACGTAGGATCAGTGGCGGACCTACATTTTTGGTCCCCTGAAGCTTGAAGTGTGATGCGGGCCCCTGAAGCTAGAAGTGCTATGGGGCCCCTGAAGCTAGAAGTGTTATGGAGGCCCTGAAGCTCGAAGTGTTATGGGGGCCCCTGAAGCTTGAAGTGTTATGGGGCCCTGAAGCTTGAAGTGTTATGAGGGCCCCTGAAGCTTGAAGTGCTCTGGGGCCCCTGAAGCTAGAAGTGTTATGGGGACCCTTCGGAACCCCTTCTCTTGCAAGTAGACCCAAAAATTTAAGCAATGCGGACTAAAGTCGATTCTGGGGCCCCTCCGGGATTAGGGCCCCTGAAGCTTAAGCTTCATTAGTTTCATAGTAGATCCGCCCATGAGAAGGACATTCTTTCAGCATTTCTGTTTAAACTGAAGTTCAGGATCAGGAAAGGTTTACAGACTGGTTCTCAGTGGTTTTTTATCTGCTGTTTATGCCTCATTATATACGGCTTTTTCAGAAACAAGAAATAGGAAGACTCAAAGGACTCAGCTTTTTCTCTAATAAGAAATGTAGATTACGAGATCTTATTCAGATCTTTCAAATACTGATTGAGAAAATCAGACACGAAGAACTATTTGACGTGCTTGTTGTGGCAGAATGGAATGGAGGCTGGGGAGAGCCTTCTGCTTCACTATCTTTATACATCTATAGATAATACACAATAGTTTTTAATCTAGGTAGAAGTAGATAGTCCTCAGCTGATAGCCTGGATGTGGAGTCCACAAGTCCACCGCTGTCTGTCTTTCCCATGTACTCCCACTACTTCTAGCTGCAGCTTACAATACGTAATTACCTCAGCTTTCTGTGTCTGTCTGCGGCTTTCTATGCCTGTATACACAGGTAGCTT
>NC_069447.1:25573222-25680722 GCF_026875155.1 Cherax quadricarinatus | reverse complement strand
GAAGCATCCAAGGAAGCTATATAAGGGGTCGGCCAGCACCTCACTATCAGATCCCACAGCGGTTAAACACGTGACGCGCGGCGAGCCAACTTGGATAGGTCCTTTGCAAAACTCACCCCCAAGCTATTTATTTGTCCAGTGTATTATTAAATTCTACCCAAATTCTATTAATTATAAATGGATCTAATTTATATAAACCAAAGGAAATATTCATATTATTGTCAAAACTGCTTTTTATGAAACAAGATTCAATTATATTCCTGTCGACCATGGACTTGCTTGATACTACTTTCTCAACTTTTTGAAAATCAATTGGATTGTTAAAATCTCTTACATGAATAAATAGAGCATTGGAATCTTGTCCAGTTCTAATGCTATATTTATGTTGTTTTAATCTTAGTTCGAGATTTTTACCAGTTTGACCGTAATAAACTTTATCGCAAATTTTACAAGGAATCTTATAGACACATTCATCAGCATTTTGAGGGGAATTCTTAATCAAAAGTTTTTTTACTGCATATATATAGATTGAACATTAAAATGGTATAAAATACCGACAGGTTGTTAGGTAAGACACATAGGCAACAGTTAGGTATCTTTATTATGAAACGTTTCGCCTACACAGTAGGCTTCTTCAGTCAAGTACAGAAAAGTTGATAGAAGCAGAAGATACTTGAAGACGATGTAATCAGTCCATCACCCTTAAAGTTTTGAGGTGGTCAGTCCCTCAGTCTGGAGAAGAGCATTGTTCCATAGTATGAAACAATATGGAGAAGAAGTGACAGGATGGAGCTTTTATAGCGCCAGGAGGTGAGACGTAGGCCACTAGGAGAGGTAAGAACTCAGATGTTGAAAGGTTAGGTCCCTCTCAAACCCAGCCCCTCTCACTAGTGGAAGTTGTCGAAGTTGATTGCAGGTCTGTACCAAGATACCCTTGTGTTGCAGTGTCTGACAGATTGAACATTAAAATGGTATAAAATACCGACAGGTTGTTAGGTAAGACACATAGGCAACAGTTAGGTATCTTTATTATGAAACGTTTCGCCTACACAGTAGGCTTCTTCAGTCAAGTACAGAAAAGTTGATAGAAGCAGAAGATACTTGAAGACGATGTAATCAGTCCATCACCCTTAAAGTTTTGAGGTGGTCAGTCCCTCAGTCTGGAGAAGAGCATTGTTCCATAGTATGAAACAATATGGAGAAGAAGTGACAGGATGGAGCTTTTATAGCGCCAGGAGGTGAGACGTAGGCCACTAGGAGAGGTAAGAACTCAGATGTTGAAAGGTTAGGTCCCTCTCAAACCCAGCCCCTCTCACTAGTGGAAGTTGTCGAAGTTGATTGCAGGTCTGTACCAAGATACCCTTGTGTTGCAGTGTCTGACAGATTGAACATTAAAATGGTATAAAATACCGACAGGTTGTTAGGTAAGACACATAGGCAACAGTTAGGTATCTTTATTATGAAACGTTTCGCCTACACAGTAGGCTTACATCGTCTTCAAGTATCTTCTGCTTCTATCAACTTTTCTGTACTTGACTGAAGAAGCCTACTGTGTAGGCGAAACGTTTCATAATAAAGATACCTAACTGTTGCCTATGTGTCTTACCTGCATATATATATATATATATATATATATATATATATATATATATATATATATATATATATATATATATATATATATATATATTATAATATATATATATATATATATATATATATATATATATATATATATTCTACATCCCCACTGAGAATTAATAAATTCAGTACTGGTTTTACTACCTCTATAATTTTACTTATGGAAAATAAGCAGTGATTTTTAATAATGTCTTATTGATTTTCGTTCATTTGTTACTTTAATATAATAAAATATGAAGCATTTAAAGTATATTAATGTATAAGTGGTGGACATTGTTTTGGAGATGGCAAGAATATTAAGACTCCCATTATGGTACTGTATTAAACTCAGGTTAGTGAATAAGCATAAAAATTATTGCATATTACGTGTTGATTCTTCTGATACACGTGGAAGTAATCAGTATACATAATTACTGGTGGATGTTCTGCCGATAATGCAGAAATACTTTTCACAACAAGGTTTTAATACGTACCGAAATATCTTCACAATATCGTAAATTTCCGTGTCATTATAATCTCTTATTTTCATTAAGCAATAAACCCTCTGCTCCTGACCAAGACTTTCAACTCTTCTGTAGTCTGGAAAAGCGACTCATTAGCGAATGAAGATTTGAACACTCGTCCCAATTATTATTATTATTATAATCAAGGGAGAAGCGCTAAACCCGGTGGATTATACAGCGCCTGGGGGGGGGGGATGTGGAAGGCATTCAGGCTTAATTCGGGGAACTGGAGCACAGATTCAATTCCCTAAATCAAGAGCCCCTCACCAACATCAAGGAACCTTCCTTGAGGGGCACTCGTCCCAAGAATGATATGAAGATACCAACAAACTGTGAATAAAGTCTGGACGGTATAAAACTGTAGGTAAGAATATACACACCTCTATGGGTTGGAAAAGCGAAACATTGGTGAAAGAAGACAGTACACAATTATCACTAAAATACACAGCTATTATATGATCTGGAAGCGAGGAATATTAAAGGACAACAGTAAACTATTACCAGTAAGATACACCGCGTTTGCATAATTTGGAAACGCGAAACAGAGAAGAAAAATGTGAACAGTTGTCTCAAAGACACACACACGATATATACTTTGGAAACGCAGAATATTAGAAAAGGAGGTCGGTAAATTAATGTCACTAAGATACGCAGCTGTTATAAGCCCTGAAAAAAAAAAACGGTAAACATTAGGGAGACTACTGTCACCTCAGTACCACAGACAGAGCGGGACGTGCTCTGGTCCGGCCACAGCAAGATTCGCAAACCTTCCAGCACAATAACACGGAGGAATTCGCGGCCTCTTTCTTCAGCGGTAGCACAGTGGGAGGCACAGTCTCTTCGGGAGAGACATCTTTACTGAGAAAATCCTTGACGTTTGCTCTTTTCTCATATTCTGATAAACTGCGTGAAAATACTGGGAGTATTTTGTGTTTGTATCCAAAATTTATTTAGTTAACCGAGGTGGTATGTCCCTCTTCATGTTCTTTATATAATAAGCCTAATAGAATTTTAATCATAAAAGTAACACTAAATAATAACAATAGTAATTTATTATCATTTATATTATTATTAGTAGTAGTTGTAGTAGCAGTATTTGTAGTAGTAATAACAATATTATTGTAATTATTTTTATTATTATTGCTAGTGTTATTATTATTACTAGTAGTAGTATTAATAATAATATTATCATTATTATTTAGAATTATTGGTAGTTAAACTTGGGCCTTTTCAGTTTACAGGAGCCTGGTAAATTATAGAGACAGAATGTAGATAAAAATCTATGGTTTTCTGCTGTCTGACTTTCACGCGTACTCCCATGTGCTTATGTAAACTCCCATGCACTCCCATGTGCTCTCAGGGGCTCCCATGTGCACCATTCTCTTTTAAATTGATTTTCCGGAAATTTTAAAGGCAAGGAAGTTGATTAGATCTTGATGGTAGAAAGATGCAAATATATCTCACAATAAATAATAGTCAATTAGGGAGCACCAACCTGAATAGAGCTGTATAAGACACACAGCATCGTAAAGCTCACTGCGGGTGCGATAACCATCTTCGCAAGAAGGAAATAAACACCTTTGATTAGCATTTGCCAGTTTGCAAATTCAGCTATTACATTTACGTTCGTGGTGAGAAAATGAGAGGTCAAAGAATGGGAGTTGAAGTTCAATTTCTAGGATGGAGAAGCCATCAGAAGCGTCAAGGAACCTCCCACGGGTGGTTATTAGGGTTTAATTAAAGCCTGTCGACTGGACGAGGGTCTAATTTAAGGCTCCGTGTCACCTGATTCTTTAATCCCTGTACGAGGTATCTAAGTGCCATCTAATTGTGAAATAAGTTTAGGTAGATAAGCGTCCTAATATCCCATTTTAATCCCTGAAATAGTGATTAAAATCCAATTACATATACCCTGAGATATTCATTACTCAGTGATAATACACTGACACACACACACCTTTAGATGTAAGTACACTAATGCATATCTCTCACTGCATATAAACCGAGATATACACACATCTCACTCGAATACACTAAGAGATACACGCTTCTCAATGTAAATACGAGATATATACACACTACCTCTCAGCAGTGTATTTAACCTTTGTCAAAGCAATGAAAACTTGATTCCACTAGGGGAAAATGCCATTCTCATTAACCTCTTTGTATCTGAGCTGTAATAATGGTGGCTGGTTGTTCGACAGTTGTATATTGATCATGTCGGCTTCTCTAATGAACTTGTGTGTCGTAAAAGATGCCTTTTATTGATGTAAATTTTTTGCGAGGCTCTAAAAATGAGGCTTGCAAGAGTAAGATTTACGGTATTATTTTTAACAGTAGAATTTTCAATTTCATTATTATTAATAATTATTATTGCTGTTTTATTGATATTTTATTATTGATGTTGCTGTTTTTGTTATTGTTATAATCAATAATAGTAATTTTTATTAGTAGTAGTAGCATTTTAATTTTATATTATTATTATTATTATTATTATTATTATTATTATTATTATTATTATTTTTGTTTTTTTTTTACTGTTACTCTTGTTTTTGTTATTGTTGTTGTTATTACAATCAATAATAATAGTCATTTATATTATTAAAAGTAGTTGTAGCATTTTCAGTTTTATATTATTATTATTATTATTATTATTATTATTAATAGTAGTAGTAATATTACTATTATAATTGTTACTATTATTGTTGTTGTTAATAATAGTAGAAACGTAGTTGTGTATTAACGACACTAATAAATATTAAAATTAATGTTCTACAACGACTAAATTTTTTCTATGTACTTTTTAGTGTAGACCAAAAAATATAGACATATTTATGGTAATGGCAGACCTGCCGTCTCCAGTTATTTTGACTGTTGTATCTACAATTTTAGAAAGGGTGGACCAATAAGCCAGCGGAAGGCCTCGGTCAGATGATGATAAGTTCTACTCAGTGGAGTGTCTTATGACTAAGACCTGCGACAATAAAAAATGTCGGGTTAGATGAATAAGACACCGCGTTTAACACTTTCAGTAGGTGTTCAGAACTTGCAATAGGTGTTCAGAACTTTCAGTAGGTGTTCAGAACTTTCAGTAGGTGTTTAGAACTTACAATAGGTGTTTAGTACTTACAGTGGGTGTTCAGCACCTTCAGTAGGTGCTCAGCACTTACAGCAGGTGTTCACAACTTACAGTGGGTGTTCAGCACTTTAAACAGGAGTCTACATTTCTGAAATGTATCTTATACATCTGCTTGTTGATTATGGTAGCTCGTAATGTTACAAGAACACTTATCCCGTTTCCTAACGAATCCTACCTAACCTAACATGACACTACACAATTGTTTTAATGAGTTTGTAAACACAATGTGATATATTTTTACAGACGCTGGTAAAATGTTATCATGTTAACTAATCCTTCACAGGTAACACTATACATAATACGTATTTTTTAGTACATCATAAATGCATATACGCACGCACGTATACACACATCATATTTGGTAGCTACTAGGTCATACATACACCGGCTTTTGCTTACACTCGCCATGGTAAACAAATATTATGATCATTTAAGTGGCGTTCACTTAAGATTATGCAAATCATTTATGCATTCCGCAGGACGTAAAAACCCCGTCGTAAAAGCGAGTCCTTAGAATGGACTCTAGCGTCAGGGGGCGTCCGGTATGAGTACTCAAAGAAATGGTCCCATGAGCGTCAGAGGACTTCCGAAGGATGCCCTCCGGCAGGACACCTCCTTCCATCACTGTTATCTCACGAAGGAGACGACGATTTTCCTCCTACCAGGCCAGCCACACCCTTCCGCTTAGCCCTTGGCTGCCCCCATGCATTCCTCCCTCCCTGGCCGACCTGTCCTTTCCTTTGGCCGACCTGTTCTTCCCATGGCCGCTCTCTGTCGCATTTAGGGCTTCCTGTGTATCATTTAGCCATTCTAGCTTCTCTTCGCCTCCCTCCCGGGCTACCCTCTCCACCGCCTCTACCAGAAATAGAACACGAGGTCTATAGAATGATAGAAAAACAAGTTGAAACAACCGGACGTGCGACGTGAAGAAAAAGATGAGGATAAAAAAAAGATGAGACAATGATTATAGTAAGAAGCAGAAGAAAAGCAGTAGCAATAACAGCAGCAGCAACAGCAGTAGCAGTAACAGCAGCAGCTATCAAAAACTGAACATTGGTTGATTGTGGAAAAAGACATGTACAGGTCAGAACATTTATGGGAGGAAACATTTCGCCACTAGTGGCGAAAGCGTATTTTTTCCACATCTTGTCGGTATCATCACACCAGTTTCCATTGGTTGAGTGGCTAATTCTTTAAAAATCTCTCGACTAAACGATGGTCATTGAGGCTGCATGTACAATGTTAATCATCAGTTTAGAGTACTTTAAAGTAAACTTTGAGTGTGTATGTGTATACAGAGATATCCCTCGCAGTACGTCCATCGAGTACGCGAGGGCCATTAGGCTGCATGTCACCCTTTTACGTCCAGACTAGTATACTTTTATCCCTAAAATACGGACTAAGGTAGACTCTCAGCATATACACGACCCTGAGAGAAATATATAGAAATATATGCCCCTGTATATATCTCGTGCAACATACAAAGTGGGATGCTTCATAAATTTATATATATACCTCTGGTTTATAAAGAACTTCAAAGGAGTAAGCCGAAGTTACGGCCGTTTTCTGATCCCATTCTCATTATGCCACTTTCAACCGCGCAGGTAAAATGAAAATAATGTCACATACGATTTGCATATGTAACTTTCTGGGTCTCCAGCAGCCTTGTAAACATGAAGCTGCTTGCCATATATGACTACGAACCTAATGGAGAAGTAGTATAGATTTTTTTTTTTTTGCGTCCCCTTTTAGGGCCACTTGTGTAAGGTGAAGGAGATACACGAAGAAGAACGATTTTTTTTTTTAAGATAAGTATTTTTAATTGATATATAAAGTTGTGTATGACTTTACAGTTAACGGACTTTCTGGAACTTAAACTTCAGATGACATTTCGGCCTCTAGTAGATGATGTTTCGGTCCAAGACGAACCGAAAGGTACTATAAAAGTTTCTCTCTGAATTGTGGGTTTGCTGTGAATTGTTTGCTGTGAATTGTTGTGATTTTCTCTCGTGTATTACCATGGGATTTTCCCATCTTTTCAGTAACAGAAGGACACCTAGCTGAGTACAGCTACAAAGTATATCTCGTCATTAGCGGACGTAGGATCGAAACTCCGTCACTCCTTATACTGGATGGGATGACCACCCACACGGGTCACTCACCAGTATGACAGAGAATCCAGAGATAATAAAGAACTTAAATTCACTGAGGAAATTTAATTTCAAGTCTAAAAAAACGCACATAACACACACACACACACACACACACACACACACACACACACACACACACACACACACACACACACACACACACACATATATATATATATATATATATATATATATATATATATATATATATATATATATATATATTAAATAGACGTGCAGAGAGCCAGACACCACAGTTAAGTAACACAGGAATGCATAGAGACTCAACGGCACAAACAACTTATTCAGTAGCCAGAAGTGCTAACAATTCTGTAAATACCCAACCATACACGGCAGGGCCTCTAATTTACGGAAATTCTTTCGCTAAATAACCTTACGTAGATTTGACGTAGAATCTGAGAAGCTTTGCGTAACGGCATCTTAAATTAGTTGTTTTTAGGCGCTAGAACTACGTTTCAGAGATGGCGCCTGGATGTTAGGAAAGGATTCTAGATCCAAGGAATTTGAGCTACCCTCCTGTATATTTTTGACTTCCACGGTTTCAGCGCTTTCCCATAATGGAAATAATAATAGTTATATAATTATTATTCCATGCATTGTACATCGTAGCCCATACAATGTCATGGGAAGTGCCTTAATAAGGGTGAGGGGCTCTTGATCCAAGGAATTGGATCTATCTTCTTAAATCGAACCTGTTTCCCGAGGCGTTGTGTGACCCTTACGGCTTTAGTGCTCCCATCAGGGAAAACCGAATTAAAATGACAACACTAAACGCAGCGTTGATTATACACTAAAATTTGTGTATTGGTGTATTCGCAAGACCTGGTGAATATACACCTTTATAATGTGAGAAGGGGGTCTTAATTATAGTATCCCGCTCTATTACAGCTAACAGGGATGTAAGATAGCTGACAACTCTAGGGAAGACCCCAGGCTGAGGACGCTGACAGTTCTTAAACTGTCAGTGTGAAGTACCACAAAGGACTACCAAAGGTATTTTAATGTTGTTTCTTTTAGCACACTAAGTTGGTTCAGAAAAAAATACTTAAGCAAACACTAGGACATATTTATTAGAAAACATTTCGGTCCTGGGACCTTCATCACTTCAAGAAACGATCTAGGTCCCAAGGCCGAAATGTTTTCTGTCCTAGTGTTTGCTTACTTGTTTTTCTAAAATAACTTGTCGGTATTTATTACCAAAATACCCCCACAATAGATGTATATATCTCACAGTACGGAAGAAGACTCAGTGAAACGCGTGATTGCAAACATGAAACAAAATACCACACATGTGCTTACACACATATGTGTGTAAGCACATATATATTTTGAGAGGTGTATATACACTGGAAGCTATATATACAATGTATACACAGTGTCTATACAACGAGAGTTTACTTTAATTCCTATTTTAGGGATTAATGAATTCTTGTCTGGTGGTTAACAGGATACATGCAGTTTTAATGATCCTCGTGTAGTCGATAGGATTTAAACCACTCATTAACCAGCCCACGAATGGATCAAGCTGCAAAACCTACGGCAGCAGAAAGCACTTTTCTCGGTATTGATATCGGTATAACGAAGCTGTCAGACAGGGAACTGTTGAACAGAGACTGTGAGCACGGTTATCTTACACCTTTGCCCCTGTTCATCTGAGCAGTAAATAGGTGTCGTTTGTTGGTGAGGTGATAATGTACCTAAGATAATGTACCTAAGATAGGTGGGATAATAGCTTCATGTAAATTCAAGTGTAAAAAAATTATTCCATCATTAAACGGCAAGCTAGGTTTGTTAGGTCATATTATTATTATAATTATTATTATTAGTAGTAGTAATAGTGTTATGTATATATAGTATATGGGATGGGGGAGTAGCTCAGATTCTTTGATTCGATTAATCGATGGTCTTACGAAAGACGGTAGACTGCGAGCGTGGGTTTACTGGCGAGTAACTCCTGTGGGTTGATGGTGAGATGAACACGTGTGGAAGGTGTGGATTGATGGTGAGATGAACACGTGTGGAAGGAGGAGGAGTGTCAAGAGTTTCTAAGCGCCTGCAGCATCCGGTGACAAGGCGTCTTCTGGATGAGGCAAGAGATGCTGCCTTATCATGATCATCATCTTCACCATCATAGTTGCTCGGTTCAAGTTTCGGCTCCAAGCCCCGCTTGTTATCAATAAAAAAATCATATTTTTCCTAGATTCTTCGTGTACCAATCTTGTCAGAACTGGGAAGAATTAATTTCAACGCCTCAGATATCACACTACACACGCTCTTGAGTGCAACACACCTTCCTAGACTCTCCCATCCTCAAGACTTATAAACAACACCTCGGCATATTCTGCCCGGTACATGACAGCCAATTTCATTGCCTGAGTGTGGGGTGTGTGCTGAAAAAGTCGACATATATATTTTCTTAAAGCAAGTCTGGTTAGGGTGTTTCTGGGACAAGGTTGTGTGAGTGCTGCTGTCTTTGTTGCAATTATAATTATGAACACATAAACGTAAATGCATACGTACACTACATGTATGTATAAGCATGTACACACACAAGTGCATACATGTGCATATGTACATACACCCACACACACCCAGGTGTCGCGTGGCATCAACCAATAGCCGAATAGCACAGAGGAGAAATCTATGACGTTGCTTCCAGGGGGGTCATAATCATTTACAGCACCACTCACCCAAGTCCTTTCTTGCGGTGAGGTCACCCACTCATGCAGCAGCCATTTTGTTACCGCCATATTGCGTTGTTTCCCCCTCTCCCCCCTCCCTCTCCCCTTCTCCTGCCCGTCAAGAAGGGCACCTGTAAGCTGGTGAAGGGCTATTGATGCAAGTAATTGTAGGTACCCTTTACCCTTACTCGGGTCAGTCCTGATTATTTCTTATTCCGCAGGCGCTCAGTGACCTCTTCGGATTTAGCGCTTCCCTATAAATATAATGAAATAATATAATGTCACTTAATAATGCATGATATAATTATATATTATACAATAATATTCTCGCTATTTATTTAATTAGGCCGAACAGAGAGCAGGTATTGTTTTATTTGGTTGTGGCCCATATATATATATATATATATATATATATATATATATATATATATATATATTATATATATATATATATATATATATATATATATATATAAAGTTCTACTTAGAGCTTAATGGCTTGATAAAGCTAAACAATGTCCCCATAAATGCTAGTTTCCACAATCTGTTTTCTTCCCTATTGTTTTCAGTACGTCATTTCGATCTTAAGAAAATGCTTCTTCAGCTGCAGAAATTTTTAGTTACTAGTAAAAATTACAGTTTCTCTTGCTTCATTTAGCTGTGTTCATATGACAGTCGAAGCTGAATTTTCGAAGGGTTATTTTGAAGTAAATAAAAAATTAATGTTATTTTATTACTTTAACAAAGATGTGTTTCTGTACATTCATCTCTTTATTTACAAGCTTCTGTATGTTCAGAGTACTGTCGTAGTACTGTTCGTTTGTCTGCCTCTCTCTCTCTCTCTCTCTCTCTCTCTCTCTCTCTCTCTCTCTCTCTCTGTTCAATGTAAACGTCTTTCAGAATACATTCACGTCCCATACGTGTATTCCCATATATTCCCGTCCAAAAATTGTATTCCCGTCCAATAATTTTATTTCTATCCAATATCTGTTTTCCCGTTAATTACCTGTCTGGTCTTCCATCGTCACCTGTCTTGTTTCCCCCTTGACCTGATTGTCACAGGGAATCTAATAATCAGAAACGGGCCGGCCAAAGGCAGACAGTTTCCTGCTAAAATTAATGACTGCTTCCCTAGTCGTGATTCCATTTGTGGCCTCATGTTGGTGGTTTATAGGGCCACTAACAGCTTACGCCGTGTCTGAAGCCTCATGTTAGCAGTTTATAGGGCTTCTGACAGCATATGCCGTATCTGAGGCGTCATGTTGGTGGTTTATAGGGCCACTGACAGCTTGTCGTATAGAGTCCCATGAATTCATCTGAGACCTCATGTTTTACTTGCAGATACAAAAGGACACTCAAATACCAATTAGAAAGCGTTTTTTTAATTGGCAAAGTTTCGCCCGTGATATAGTCTGTTACCCGGGTGAAACGTCACCAGTAATAAAAGTGCATAGTATTCTATATTCTCTTCACTGTTTTCTGTTTGCTTTTCTCTATCGTTTATCCTTTATTCTCTATCCTCTGTTCCTTATTCTCTTTTCTCTATTCTCTTTATTCTCAGTTTTCAACTGAGATATGTGTAGAGAAGAAAAGATGAGAGAGATATGGAGAGGTGTAGACATGCTGTAAAAGTAGGATGGATGAGGCGAGGAGAAGCAGGAGGGAAAAGGTTAGAGAGTGGAATGGAACATCGGAAACTAGATAGCATCTTATTCGTTAGGGGATGGAAAAGGTGTGAGAAATAGAGGAAGAGAGACAGGCAACAGATGTTTTACTAAAGGCGGCGAAACTTTTGAAAATCAGGAATATTTTTGATATACGAACCTTGAGACAAAGCACACCAAGCCAGACCAGACATAACTCTGGCGCCCAGCGAGCTAGGCGTTTGCTCCAGAGCCGACGGCTCTGGGCTGGTGATTAGTTTTTCACCTCCTCGAAAGTACTTCGTATGTTGATTTATCTTCGTCTGTTGATGACAAATGCAGGACGTGCAGTGTAGCGTAGATTGTTTAATATGAGTGAGAGGGAAGAATAGTTTGTGTTTGCTTTTGAAAAATAGGATCATGTTAGAAAAATGCATGAGAGGGATTGGATTTAAGTGGGACTCGCACATTAGTTGACAAAGTTATCAAAGTTTATTTCTTGGGTAGCATTGAAAATGGGTTGGGCAAATATTTTTGTTAGTGGGTTTGGGTTTGAGAAGGACGTGCCCTCTTTTCATATGTTCTTATGACTTTTGATGGCAGGATGCAGCTATAGTGTGGTGCCGACAATAGAGAAGAAACTCTTTAGAACAGGCTTTTATTGGGACATCGTTTCGATCTGTAAAGATCTCTACCAAGTCCTTCAGTGTATACACGTGTAAATTTTGTATTTTCCGCATAATTTGATGAATAAACATATCTAACTTTGTCTCGACATAAGCTTGCTCTGCGAAGTGTATCTTTTCTTCAGAGATGATAGATGGTTGGCTAAGCGGCAGCTGCTTACTACTTCTACGTAATGTGTGATGCTCAGAAAGAGTTGAGGTCTTGCTTCAGTTGTCTGTTAGAAAGCTTTTGTTTTACAAGGACAGATGGCTCTGTGCAGCTGTGCGTGTGTGAGTTACCGTTTGTCAGAGGCATTTATATACAGACATTTGGCCTGTTTTGCTTGCTCGTGTGTGTGTGTGTGTGTGTGCGTGTGTGTGCGTGTGTGTCAGCTAGAGGAGGAGAGAAGGGTCTCTTGTAGCTCGCAGGGTCCACTGGTGAACTGTTGTGCTTCTCTGAAGCTAAAGCCTTGCCTCAGGTGGAGCATTACCCCGCTATATTTCCTCGAGTCCCAAAAGGCCATGGCGAGGCAGCTGCTCACCTTGCAGACACCGAGTGAAGAAAACAAGACGCCGAGAATAATGAAATTGATGTTGGATACATTTGTCACCAGCAGACGGGAGGCTAAATAATTCAGTATTTCAAAGGCCTATGGGTTACCAAAGAATTATTACATTAGACCTATCAAAGTGATTAAGTTTCATTTGAAAATCAAAGACTGGCTCAAGGGGGGAAAAAAGAAAACTTTCATTTGTAGCCTCATTATTTGTTGCATTCTCTTGTTCACAAAGATTTAATAGGTAATTATCATTAAGCATCAATATACATTCACTTACAGCGCTTCTGTCGGCCACACTCGAGACAAATTACCTAATTATTTTAGTCACCTGCAAGGGATCTCAATCTCTAAATCAAAGACAAAAATATTAACAAGCAGCAATATTTTTTTTTAAACCTTAATTGCTTTCATATATGCATGACAGTGCACACGATTCTTCAAACGCATACAGAATCACAAATACACACGTCAACGTACATGCACTGACATGCACTTTACACGCACACATTTCACGTCCCGATCTCATTTATGCATCGCACGAATTTGATAAATTAGACACATGTGCAACACTTGGGTATCTTTGATGAGGAAACGTTTCGCCACACAGTGGCTTCATCGGTCCATACAAAGGAGAATCGTGAAGAACAGGAGTAGTGTGAGGTAATCAGTCCCTCAGCCTTGAGTCGATGTAATCAGTCCATCAATCTTGAAAAGAATACAGCATATGTGCGAAGAAGTGGCTTCAAGATTGATGGACTGATTATATCGACTCAAAGCTGAGGGACTGATTACCTCACACTACTCCAGTTCTTCACGATTCTCCTTTGTATGGACTGATGAAGCTACTGTGTGGCGAAACGTTTCCTCATTAAAGATACCCAAGTGTTGCACATGTGTCTAATTTATCAACTTGTCGGTTCTCTGAACCATTCATCTACAATCGCAAGAAATACAACTCTTTCAGCTTCTTAATAAATGTATTATTGTTGGTAGAATTATCGACAATATGTTAGGTAAAAGGACACAAGTGCACGTTAGTTGCACTTGTGCCCTTTTAACCAACATAATAAATACCTGGACATGTATTGAAAACTTACACAAAAAATCATCGTTGTTTTACTAGTATATAACACTGACAAGCGGACAAATAACACTGACAAACATAAATAAGACACCAGCGCAACGCCTGGTTCCTTCATTCTGAATTCGTGTCGCCATCCAGTGGTTTTTTCAACGCATAATCTCTGAAGTGAATTGAAAAGGTGATTGAATGGCGAAACGTCTTTGAAATCAAGATTCCTAGGCCTTATTCGTCTACGAAAATTTGCTACCTTTGGAAACATGTGAGAACATCGAAGCAAGATTCATTATCCAGGTCCGTGATAGTCCTCGTTACATAAATGAAGAATACACTAGTTTGTGCCGCTTGTATAAAGGCGGCCATCTCTCCGGGTATGGATTATAGTTTCAAGAATTATACTCTGTGTTAGGAAGGGTTCGTAAGCATCTAGTATATCACGACTCGCAACATCGTAGCGACCTGTGAAAGTCACGAGAGAGTACACTTGTATACCTGTGTAAGCTGGTAATATAGAAAAAGACCTGAGATTTTATGCAGGTCTCAGAGGCCCATCAGGACCTGATGCCTTGTGCGGGTCTCTCTCTTAGATCCACCAAAGTTCGATGCCTTGTGAAGGTCTCTCTTTCAAATCCACCAAGCCCTGATGCCCACTGTAGATCACATTCTCATAACCACAATACAGGTCTCTGTCAGATCCACCAGTACCTGATACCTTGTGCAGGTCTCTCTTTCGGATCCACCAGAGCCTGATGCCTTACCTAACACATGATTCCATGTAAGCTTCGTTTTCCGCTTGCATCTAACTGATTTACTTGACAAAGATGGCTGCTAAAATGACATCTAATTGAGTAGCGGCCAGAACAAGGTATTTTTATGTCTGAGACTCAAGGTTTGAAGCTTCTGAATATCTTGAGGACAAACAAGAAGTTTAAGGCTAGGTGCTCGATACAGTGTAAGCTGTCAAGGGCCCCTATAAACCACAAGCAGATGGCTACGACTGAGGTTAAAAATATTGAGTCACTGTGCTACCGAACTTGCAAAAGCTCAGTTGTTCAACCCGGAGAGTTGAAAAAAAAATCATTGGCACTATGATTAACTGTGTGTCAGCAGACAGGTTTTGTCAGCTTGTGAGGGGAAACTGTTTTCTCCTATCAGCGGCGGCAGACTTAGGTTTCCTCAGTGGCCCTTAACCACCAATCTACCACCCACCCAGCCAGGGGTGGTGAGGCGCCGAGATGTGGATTACTTTGAAGGATATGTAGATATTGCTAGAACACGAAAGGCAGGTTTCATATTGAACGATCGGGAAAAGGATTTTGAGTAAAACTCTCAAAATCCTCTTCTTTAAATAGGTGTTCACTGAAATTGCCTCCCTTCATATATATAATTGTAACAAGGAAGACAGGACTCGCAGTAACGGATTCAGTTCGGATAAATTAGAGAGAATATAGGAGAGCACTGGTTTGGCAATAGAGTCTTAGATGTGATCATAACAGTAAGTAGTGTCAGTTAAGTGAGTATTTTGGATAGTTTTAAAAAATAGTTTGGGCATGAACATTCATAACAGTGGTTAATAGTGAGTAGTACCTGCTTAATTTGGACCAGGACATTATATTACGGAGGGACTGACCACCTCAGAACTACTACGTCAACTGTCTTCCGTGTTACATTCGCCTGAAAAAGCCTGTTGTGCAGACGAAACGTTTAGGCAATAAAGAGAAACAAGTGTTGTACATGTGTCTTATTCATCAGCGTGAGCAAGATGTGCTCGAGTGCTCGTGATTTTATTTATTCCTTTAAAGTCTTCCCGTTAAAGACATCTTAAAAAGGGAGCATGACTAGTTCCAGAAATCCTGATTAGCCGGGATGTGGTGTTTGTCAGCGTGCGTGTAGCAGCCAGTCTCGCTCATATGACGTTTAATAAGAGGGTTTAGTCTGGGACCGGGTCGCAGGAGCGGTGACCCTCAAAATCTCTCAGGGAAGCTCATATTATCTCTGCTGCGGAAGAAACTTAATTTTTCCTGTGAAGCAAAAATTATATCAATGGCATTTTTGTTCTTGCTTGGCATTTCTCCTGGCTTTATTCTGGCCTCTCTACTGGCTTTCTTACTTCCTCCCCCCCCTCTCTACCGAACCCATCTTTTGGCTTTCTCCTCAGCGGACCTGACTTACAGCTTTCTCCTCATTTTCTTTCTAATTTGTGACCTGACAGTAGTCTAGGATGGGACCGAAACGTCGTTTAAAGTTTCCTCTCAAAATTATGATTTATTTACAGATTGCTCCACCCATTATTATTATTATTATTATTATTATTATTATTATTATTATTATTATTATTATTATTATATGGGGATCGCTATACCGAGAGAGGTCATACAGCTCATGGGGATTGGGAGGCAATCAGGTTTGATCTAATAAAGGGGAGAGTGGTTCCAATCCCTCGGATTAGAAGCACTTTGTTCATTGTTCATGTATGGCTTCTGCTGCTCATTGCCTTTCTTCCTAAACAGCTTTGCGGTAGTGAGAGCCTTCATGCTGACAAAGGGCTCTTGATCCAGTTAAACGAAGCTGCCCTCCCCGTGTTTGGACTAAATTAACCCCCTTCCCCCATTCTTCTGTGTTACCCCTACGGGCGCAGCGCTTCCCCTTAAACATTAGAATGGAATTTTTCTTCAGTCATCATCCTCCGTCATTGCAGGAGGACCTGACAAACTCTTGCAATTGCAAGTCATTGACTGGCAATTAAATTGTCACTGGTACACCTCACACAGGTAGAATTTGTCTACAAGCACGGTAGAAAGGAGATTAATGATACACATGTGTAACATTTGCGTATTTTTATTCTGGAAACGTTTCGCCAGTCAGCGGCTTCTTCAGTCCAGTGTAGAGAAAGGAGGAAGATGTATTCAATAAAGTTGTCTCTAAGTGAATTCTCTAAGTCGCAGACTAAGTTTCGCTTTACAACAAAATGTTCTGAACGTAAGTGTCTGAAGACAGCGTCGTTCTACCACACTTCCAGCAACAGGGAGCTTCAGCAACAGGTTCCTTGACAAACAGGTGTTTCGCTTAGACTTACAATGAACTATCAGCCAAGGAGCGAAAACCAGAGTGTCCATGTAAGGAGCTGAGCTGGTGTTAGGTTCTCTCATTGGTTACTCTTGGTCTGTCTCCACACTGTAGCCCTCGTGCCATAATTTAAAGGCAATTTATGCAAGGGAAAAATGTTTTATTATATAACTTATAAGGGCTGAGTCTCACCTGCAAACACAACTCGGCGAACACACAGACACAGATACACACTCGCACAGACAAGAGCTGTGACTCGATCACAGTCACAAATAGGCGAGTACACACACACCACCTTCAGCTAGACCGTCGATAGCCCTCTTTCCCCCTCGCCCCGTCTGTAACAGCCCGTATAAACAGCTCTCGATTACAGGTTTCAGTAAACGTTGCCTCCAATGACTGCCTCACACCTCTCATAACTCGCTGCGTGAGGAAGAGTCGTGACCACCTGCCACCCGTGCAAGAAAAGGATCTTGTCCAAATGATGTTGGTCAGAAAGGTAATTTGCGAACAAGTGGGCTGAGACCTCACCATGAAGTCTTAATATGAAGATATTCGGTGTACTTCCTACTGTGCTGAAAAAAAGACACAATGTGTGGCAAGCTTTTATTGGGATAGCGACTTCCTGCCCATTGCAGGGTTGACCTTTGAAGACATCCTGTTTTTTTTCCTTGCTAGCACCATCGTGTCCCTATAACAATTCATCCTCCAGCTTTACTGCACCAACGCCATAACCACCGGACGTGTTTCTTGGAACATTGTGGTTCAGAGCCTTACAACACTGTCATGTACTGTTGTGTACTGACTTGAGCTAGAGTTCGTCACGGCCACTCTAGCTGGAGATTCGTCTGTAAAAACTTGCATTTGTGGTCACAGTGGTGCCTGTGCTAACCTTCCTATGGTGTAGAAATATACCTAGTTGGACGAATCTTATTGTGGCTAGCTGGTCTAGTGGCTAACGCGACGGGCTGGAGTTTTGAGACTCTCTGACCGCGGGTTCAATCCCGGCCGGGGTATGGTCTGTCGTTTTGTGTCTGCCGCACCTGTTAGGACTTGTCTTCCCGAGCCTAGTCTGTCATGAACTGCTAGGAACGGAACACATTGCTAGTGTCACAAAATGGTTTTGCTGCTGAGTGTAGCCCCGGTCCTTTTCTTTTATCTAATAGTCCTTCCTCTTTTCCCCGCTACTCTGCTGCTCTCCACACTTCCCACTCATCCCTGGAGGGTCCTTACCTGAGAGTTTAGTTGAGGGATAACAATTCGTTATTGGAGATTTATCAAGTCATCACTTGATCAGTCTCTAACGGAGTGAGATGTTGCCTCATTTCGTCGATCTAGTAAATTTTAAGATTTATATCATATTAACAGGGGAGGAAATACTCTTGGTAAAATGACACAGTTGCCCATGAAATTGATGAAGTCAAGTGGGGAGCTCTTCACTACACTGAGGAAATGTGATTCATCTGTAGTTAATCTGCCCTGGTGATGCTGCTCAGCCTTTTATCAAAGGTGAGGGATTGAACAACTCAAGATTGACTCTGCACTTCTTCCACTGTCTCCAATATTAAAATCGCCGCTGTATTCGACTGAAGAAACCTGCTGCGAAACGATTTGGAAATAGCGATACTCGAGTATTGCGCATGTGTCTTGCGCATGTGTCTTGCGCATGTGTCTTTTTTATCATCAAGATCAAAACAAAGGAACGTTGCAGTAGACGAGAGTCAACCAGCCACTTGTATTGTGTTTTGTTGAAGAATGAGAAACTTGTACAACGTTTAGGAATCTTTATTGAGGAAAATTTTTGCCAGCCAGTGGCTTCTTCAGTCCATCTTGATGTACTGAACACACCGACTCCAGGGTGAGGGACTGGTTATCTCAAACTTCTCATCTTCCTCCGTTCTTCTCTGTATTGGACTAAAGAAGCCACTGGCTGGCGAAACGTTTCCTCAATCAAGATTCCCAAGTGTTGCAAAGCCTGGTCATGGACAGGGCCGGACCCCAGGAACACCCTCCGTCTTAGTTACAAGAACCAGGTCATCCATTGAGGTTACCGATGACGACCCGAGGAAGCGACCCCAGAGGGGCGGCGCACTAGCTACCTCTAGGCTGAATTTCCTCTTAATATCCTGTGAGATAGTCTCTGTCACTGTGTTCATAAAAGGCTTCCATTTAGGCTGACACTGACACATGGCTGACAGCGGCAGACTGTGGTCTGGGCCCTATTGTTTTTATCTGTTTGTTACACATTCACATCTTAGAACTGATGAAGCTCCTGGCAAGCGAGGAGCTTCCTAGCAAAGTTTTCTTTAAGTTGTACATGTGTTAGTTATATTATGTGTTCGTCAGCATTACACCTTGTGTAACACCTTGTGTGATGCCTTGTGTAACACCTTGTGTGATGCCTTGTGTAACACCTTGTGTGATGCCTTGTGTGATGCCTTGTGTAACACCTTGTGTGATGCCTTGTGTGATGCCTTGTGTAACACCTTGTGTGATGCCTTGTGTAACACCTTGTGTGATGCCTTGTGTAACACCTTGTGTGATGCCTTGTGTGATGCCTTGTGTAACACCTTGTGTGATGCCTTGTGTAACACCTTGTGTGATGCCTTGTGTAACACCTTGTGTGATGCCTTGTGTAACACCTTGTGTGATGCCTTGTGTAACACCTTGTGTGATGCCTTGTGTAACACCTTGTGTGATGCCTTGTGTAACACCTTGTGTGATGCCTTGTGTAACACCTTGTGTGATGCCTTGTGTGACACCTTGTGTGATGCCTTGTGTAACACCTTGTGTGATGCCTTGTGTAACACCTTGTGTGATGCCTTGTGTAACACCTTGTGTGATGCCTTGTGTGACACCTTGTGTGATGCCTTGTGTGATGCCTTGTGTGATGCCTTGTGTGATGCCTTGTGTAACACCTTGTGTAACACCTTGTGTGATGCCTTGTGTAACACCTTGTGTGATGCCTTGTGTAACACCTTGTGTAACACCTTGTGTGATGCCTTGTGTAACACCTTGTGTGATGCCTTGTACTCACCTAATTGTACTCACCTAATTGTACTCACCTACCTGTGGTTGCAGGGGTCGAGACTCAGCTCCTGGCCCCGCCTCTTCACTGATCGCTACTGGATCCTCTCTCTCTCTGCTTCCTGAGCTTTGTCATACCTCTTCTTAAAGCTATGTATGGTTCCTGCCTCCACTACTTCACTTGCTAGGCTATTCCACTTGCTGACAACTCTATGACTGAAGAAATACTTCCTAACGTCCCTGTGACTCGTCTGAGTCTTCAGCTTCCAGATGTGACCCCTTGTCCCTGTGTCCCCTCTCTGGAACATCCTATCTCTGTCCAGCTTGTCTATTCCCCGCAGTATCTTGTATGTCGTTATCATGTCTCCCCTGACCCTTCTGTCCTCCAGTGTCGTCAGTCCGATTTCCCTTAACCTTTCCTCGTACGACATTCCCTTGAGCTCTGGGACTAGCCTTGTTGCAAACCTTTGTACTTTCTCTAACTTCTTGACGTGCTTGACCAGGTGTGGGTTCCAGACTGGTGCTGCATACTCCAGTATGGGCCTAACATACACAGTGTACAGTGTCTTGAACGATTCCTTATTAAGGTATCGGAACGCTATTCTCAGGTTTGCCAGGCGCCCGTATGCTGCAGCGGTTATTTGGTTGATGTGTGCCTCCGGTGATGTGCTCGGTGTTATGGTCACCCCAAGGTCTTTCTCCCTGAGTGAGGTCTGTAGTCTTTGTCCACCTAGCCTGTACTCTGTCTGCGGTCTTCTTTGCCCCTCCCCAATCTTCATGACTTTGCATTTGGCTGGATTGAATTCGAGAAGCCAGTTGCTGGACCACATGTCCAGCCTGTCCAGGTCTCTTTGCAGTCCTGCCTCATCCTCGTCCGATTTAATTCTTCTCATCAACTTCACGTCTTCTGCGAACAGGGACACTTCAGAGTCTATTCCTTCCATCATGTCGTTCACATATATAAAAAATAGCACTGGTCCTAGAACTGACCCCTGTGGGACCCCGCTCGTAACAGGCACCCACTGTGATACCTCTTCACGTACCATGACTCGTTGCTGCCTCCCTGTCAGGTATTCCCTTATCCATTGCAGTGCCCTCCCTTTTACGTGCGCCTGATCCTCCAGCTTCTGCACTAATCTCTTGTGGGGAACTGTGTCAAAGGCCTTTCTGCAGTCTAGGAAAACGCAATCTTCCCACCCCTCTCTCTCGTGTCTTACTTCTGTTACCTTGTCATAAAACTCCAGGAGGTTTGTGATACAAGATTTGCCTTCCATGAACCCATGCTGGTTTTCATTTATAATCTTGTTCCTTTCCAGGTGTTCGACCACTCTCCTCCTGATAATCTTCTCCATGACTTTGCACACAATACATGTCAGAGACACAGGTCTGTAGTTTAGTGCCTCGTTTCTGTTTCCTTTCTTAAATATGGGGACTACATTAGCTGTCTTCCATTTCTCAGGTAGTTGCCCAGTTTCAAGGGATGTGTTGAAGATTGTGGTTAGAGGCACGCACAGCATCTCTGCTCCTTCTCTAAGGACCCATGGGGAGATGTCCGGTCCCATCGCCTTGGAGGTTTCAAGGTCACTTAAGAGCTTCTTCACCTCCTCCTCAGTTGTTCGTATGTCATCCAACACTTGTTGGTATATTCCCTCTTGATGTTCCCTTCTGTGCTGTCTTCCCACAGCCCTTCCTGTCTCTACTGTAAAAACTTCCTTAAATCTCCTGTTCAGCTCCTCACATACCTCCTGATCATTTCTTGTGAGTTCTCCACCTTCTGTCCTTAATCTGATCACTTGGTCTTTGACTGTTGTCTTCCTCCTGATGTGGCTATACAACAGTTTCGGGTCAGTCTTGATTCTCGATGCTATGTCATTTTCATACTGTCGCTGGGCCTCCCTCCTTACCTGTGCGTACTCATTCCTGGCTCTGCGACTGATTCCCTATTTTCGTGTGTTCTCTGCCTTCTGTACTTTTTCCATTCTCTATTGCACTTTGTTTTTGCCTCCTTACACCGTCGGGTAAACCAGGGGCTCGTTCTGGTCTTCCCGTTGTTACTGTTGCCCTTGGGAATAAACCTTTCCACTGCCTCCTTGCATTTTGTTGTTACATATTCCATCATTTCATTTACTGGCTTTCCTGCCAGTTCTCTGTCCCACTGGACCTCCCGCAGGAAGTTCTTCAACCCTATGTAGTCCCCTCTTTTATAGTCAGGCTTTTCCCATTCAACTCCTGTTATTCTCTCCACTTGCAGCTCTACTATGTATTCAAAGCACAGAACCACGTGGTCGCTAGCTCCTAGGGGACTCTCATACTTGATGGATGTCCTCAATATCTGAGCTGCCCAGGGTGAACACAAGGTCCAATCTTGCTGGTTCATCCTCCCCTCTCACTCTGGTAGTGTCCTTAACATGTTGGTGCATGAGGTTTTCCAGCACCACGTCCAACATCCTGGCTCTCCATGTTTCGGGACCCCCATGTGGCTCCAGGTTTTCCCAGTCAATCTCCCTGTGGTTGAAATCCCCCATAACCAGCAACTTTGCTCTGCTGGAGTGAGCTCTTCTTGCCACCTCAGCAAGTGTGTCCACCATTGCTCTGTTGCTCTCTTCATATTCCTCTCTTGGCCTCCTGCAGTTCTGTGGTGGATTATACAGCACTGCAATGACCACTTTGTGTTCCCCAGACTGAAGTGTACCTGCTATGTAGTCTCTTTCTCCTGTCTCATCTATTCCTTCCATTTTCTCGAGTTTCCATCTGTTTTTTACGAGCAGAGCAACCCCACCTCCCCCCCCCCTGCCCCTTCTATCTTTCCTCATGATCTGGTATCCTGGTGGGAAGATTGCATCTGTTATTGTCTCCATGAGTTTTGTTTCTGTAACTGCTATGATGTCTGGGGACTTCTCATTGATTCTTTCTTGCCATTCCTCATGTTTATTCGTTAATCCATCTGCATTTGTGTTCCAAACCTTCAACTTCTGTTCTAATACTGTAATTGTGGTGCGGGGGGTGGAAACAGAGGGATCGGTGTGTGATGGTTGGTTTGGATTGTTCAGTTGCCTTGGGGGTGTCGTGGCTGGAGTCCTTCTGCAGGTGATTCTGGGGGGTGCGCTTGTCCTTCCATTTGATCCTGGATTATTCTGCTCTCCTTTTTCATTTCCTCCCATTTCTCCTTTCGTTTTTGAACTCTCTCTTTCATTGTCTTCCTTTCGTCCTGTGTTCTGTCTCGATCGAGGTACACACTCCGGAACTCCTGCTTGCCTCTCAGCCGTGCTTTCTCCTGCAGGATCATGGTTCGGGTTGATTTTGCCTTGAAAATTACTTTGAGAGGCCGATTTCTTTTCTTTGTGAACCACCCGATTCTCCGAAAATTTGCCACCTGGGTCATGTCCCCCTCGCCTATCACCCTCATGATATCTTCAGTCGCTTTTTTCTCCTCCTGCTTTCTTTCATCATAAGTTTCCCCTTTAGCTTCGTCTAGCCCATAGACAAACACGGATCTTTCCCTTTCCACCTCCCACTGTGACTCCCATTGCATCCTCTGATGTGTTTTAGTTCCTTCCCGTGGAGTGTTCCTTCCTTCAGTCCCTTCCCTAGTAATGGCCCCTATGCTTCTTGGTTTATCCTTCCTGCTCACCTGCTCCTGGCCCCCACAGGTATCTGGTAAGGTCCTTGCACATGTCCTAGTTCCTTCAATGTCTTCCAACCTCTCATTCTGTCCTAGTGTGCTCCCTGTCTTTGTTTTGGCCCCATGTGGGTTTGACAGGACCTCTGCGTACAGTTTAGTTTCCATGCTTCCTTCAGACCTGTTGTCTGTGTTTGATGTAGCCATTGCCGATGCTACTTCTGTAATATCTTTGTCTCTGTGCTGTTTCAGATGTCTCAGCTCCTCTTCTAATCTCTCTATCTTGATTTCTGCTGCTGTGGCCTGTTGCTTCCACCTTTTGCATTCTGCTGCTAACCTCTCTTCCATCTTCCTTTCCAGCTCATCTAGTCTCCTTCCCCAGTCTTCCTCCCTTTTTTTGAGCTCTACCTCCCATTCCTCCCTCTCAGATTCGTCCTTGGAGCCCCTTGTCCTCATCCTGGTTAGGGGGAGGGGAATAGATGGTTAGGAGAGGGGATGGATGGTTGTGGGGGAGGGGGGAGGATGGTTATTGGAGGGGTAGAGATAGTTGGGGAGGGGGTTAGATGGTTTGGGGGGAGAGAGGGGATGGATGGTTATGGGGGAGGGGGAGGATGGTTATTGGAGGGAGGGAGGTAGTTGGGGGGGGGATAGACGGTTTGGGGAGGGGTTAGGTGGTTTGGGGGAGGGGTAGATGGCTAAGGTGAGGTGGTTAGGGAAGGGGGAGAGATGGTTAGGGGAGGGGGAGTACGTGTTTGTGTCAAGTGTTTGTGTCAAGTGGTGGAGGGTGTGTGGGTGTGTGTGTGTGTGTGTGTGTTTTGTATGTGCGCGTGTGTGTGCGTGTGTGTGTGTGGTGGTGTGTGTGTGGTGTGTGTGTGTGGTGTGTGTGTGGTGTGTGTGTGTGGTGTGTGTGTGTGTGGGGTATGTGTGGTGTGTGTGTGTGTGTGTGGTGTGTGTGTGTGTTGTGTGTGTGTGTGGTGTGTGTGTGGTGTGTGTGTGTGGTGTGTGTGATGCCTTGTGTGACACCTTGTGTAACACCTTGTGTGATACCTTGTGTAACACCTTGTGTGATACCTTGTGTGACACCTTGTATAACACCTTGTGTGATACCTTGTGTGACACCTTGTGTGATGCCTTGTGTGACACCTTGTGTGATGCCTTGTGTGATGCCTTGTGTGATGCCTTGTGTAACACCTTGTGTAACACCTTGTGTGATGCCTTGTGTAACACCTTGTGTGATGCCTTGTGTGACACCTTGTGTGATGCCTTGTGTGATGCCTTGTGTAACACCTTGTGTAACACCTTGTGTGATGCCTTGTGTAACACCTTGTGTGATACCTTGTGTGACACCTTGTGTAACACCTTGTGTGATACCTTGTGTGACACCTTGTGTGATGCCTTGTGTGACACCTTGTGTGATGCCTTGTGTGATGCCTTGTGTGATGCCTTGTGTAGCACCTTGTGTAACACCTTGTGTGATGCCTTGTGTAACACCTTGTGTGATGCCTTGTGTGACACCTTGTGTGATGCCTTGTGTGATGCCTTGTGTAACACCTTGTGTAACACCTTGTGTGATGCCTTGTGTAAAACCTTGTGTGACACCTTGTGTGATACCTTGTGTGACACCTTGTGTGACACCTTGTGTGATGCCTTGTGTGATGCCTTGTGTAACACCTTGTGTGATACCTTGTGTGACACCTTGTGTAACACCTTGTGTGATGCCTTGTGTAACACCTTGTGTAACACCTTGTGTGATGCCTTGTGTAACACCTTGTGTGATGCCTTGTGTGACACCTTCTGTGATGCCTTGTGTGATGCCTTGTGTGATGCCTTGTGTGATGCCTTGTGTAACACCTTGTGTGATACCTTGTGTGATGCCTTGTGTGACACCTTGTGTGATACCTTGTGTGACACCTTGTGTGATGCCTTGTGTGACACCTTGTGTGATGCCTTGTGTGACACCTTGTGTAACACCTTGTGTGATACCTTGTGTAACACCTTGTGTGATGCCTTGTGTAACACCTTGTGTGATGCCTTGTGTGACACCTTGTGTGATGCCTTGTGTGACACCTTGTGTAACACCTTATGTGATACCTTGTGTAACACCTTGTGTGATACCTTGTGTGACACCTTGTGTAACACCTTGTGTGATGCCTTGTGTGACACCTTGTGTGATGCCTTGTGTGACACCTTGTGTGATGCCTTGTGTGACACCTTGTGTGATGCCTTGTGTAACACCTTGTGTGATGCCTTGTGTAACACCTCGTGTGACACCTTGTGTGACACCTTGTGTGATACCTTGTGTGACACCTTGTGTGATGCCTTGTGTGACACCTTGTGTAACACCTTGTGTGGCACCTTGTGTGATACCTTGTGTGACACCTTGTGTGACACCTTGTGTGACACCTTGTGTAACACCTTGTGTGATGCCTTGTGTAACACCTTGTGTAACACCTTGTGTGACACCTTGTGTGTCACCTTGTGTTATACCTTGTGTGACACCTTGTGTGACACCTTGTGTGACACCTTGTACTCACCTAGTTGTACTCACCTAGTTGAGGTTGCGGGGGTCGAGTCCGAGCTCCTGGCCCCGCCTCTTCACTGATCGCTACTAGGTCACTCTCCCTGAGCCGTGAGCTTTATCATACCTCTGCTTAAAGCTATGTATGGATCCTGCCTCCACTACATCGCTTCCCAAACTATTCCACTTAGTGACTACTCTGTGGCTGAAGAAATACTTCCTAACATCCCTGTGATTCATCTGTGTCTTCAGCTTCCAACTGTGTCCCCTTGTTACTGTGTCCAATCTCTGGAACATCCTGTCTTTGTCCACCTTGTCAATTCCTCTCAGTATTTTGTATGTCGTTATCATGTCTCCCCTATCTCTCCTGTCCTCCAGTGTCGTCAGGTTGATTTCCCTTAACCTCTCCTCGTGTGATACCTTGTGTGATACCTTGTGTGACACATTGTGTGACACCTTGTGTGACACCTTGTGTGATGCCTTGTGTGACACCTTGTGTGATGCCTTGTGTAACACCTTGTGTGATACCTTGGGTGACACCTTGTGTGACACCTTGTGTGATGCCTTGTGTGACACCTTGTGTAACACCTTGTGTGGCACCTTGTGTGACACCTTGTGTGACACCTTGTGTGATGCCTTGTGTGACACCTTGTGTGACACCTTGTGTGATGCCTTGTGTGATACCTTGTGTGATACCTTGTGTGATACCTTGGGTGATGCCTTGTGTGATACCTTGTGTAACACCTTGTGTGACACCTTGTGTGACACCTTGTGTGATGCCTTGTGTGATACCTTGTGTGATGCCTTGTGTGATACCTTGTGTAACACCTTGTGTGACACCTTATGTGACACCTTGTGTAACACCTTGTGCAACACCTTCTGTAACACCTTGTGTGACACCTTGTGTAACACCTTGTGCAACACCTTGTGTGACACCTTGTGTGACACCTTGTGTGACACCTTCTGTAACACCTTGTGTAACACCTTGTGTGACACCTTGTGTAACACCTTGTGCAACACCTTGTGTAACACCTTGTGTGACACCTTGTGTGACACCTTGTGTGACACCTTGTGTGACACCTTGTGTGACACCTTGTGTGACGCCTTGTGTGATGCCTTGTGTGACACCTTGTGTGACACCTTGTGTGATGCCTTGTGTGATGTCTTGTGTGACACCTTGTGTAACACCTTGTGTAACACCTTGTGTGATGCCTTGTGTAACACCTTGTGTAACATCTTGTGTGATGCCTTGTGTGACTCCTTGTGTAACAACTTGTGTGATACCTTGTGTAACACCTTGTGTGACACCTTGTGTAACACCTTGTGCAACACCTTGTGTAACACCTTGTGTAACACCTTGTGTGACTCCTTGTGTGACACTTTGTGCGATGCCTTGTGTAACACCTTGTGTGACATCTTGTGTGATGCCTTGTGTGACACCTTGTGTAACACCTTGTGTGACACCTTGTGTGGCACCTTGTGTAACACCTTGTGTGATCCCTTGTGTGACACCTTGTGTGACACCTTGTGTGGCATCTTGTGTAAGACCTTGTGTGACACCTTGTGTGGCACCTTGTGTAACACCTTGTGTGACACCTTGTGTAGCACCTTGTGTAACACCTTGTGTAATACCTTGTGTAAGACCTTGTGTGACTCCTTGTGTGACACCTTGTGTGATGCCTTGTGTGACACCTTGTGTAACACCTTGTGTGGCACCTTGTGTAACACCTTGTGTGATGCCTTGTGTAACAACTTGTGTAACACCTTGTGTAACACCTTGTGTGGCACCTTGTGTAACACCTTGTGTGATGCCTTGTGTGACACCTTGTGTAACACCTTGTGTTGGTATAAACCTTGGTAATAAATACCGACAAGTTGGTTTAGAAAGACACGTAAGCAAACACTAACATATTTATTAGAAAACCTTTCGGTCCTGGGACCTTGATCACTTCTAACATACAGAGGTAGAAAGACATTATATATATAGGCGGAGAGTGAGGTGTGACGCACGTGACCTGAGGAATGTCATCAGAACATAAGAATGGAGGAACACTGTAGAAGGCCTACTGGCCCATGCGAGGCAGGTCCTTATCAAAACAACCTCTACCTATGATGAGGACGGGTAGACGATGAAATCATGTGACTCCTGTGTTGTTGGGTTGGTGCTGCTTAAGTATCATGTATGCCAATGTTTTTGAAATTTTGTAGTTTCCAGTGTTGCGTTCTATAGTGTCGGTGACGGTGATTAGTGAGGCTTCTAGGCACCGTCGGCGTCTGAGGTCTGGTTCGGTGAGAACGAGTTGTGCCTCATTCCAGTTCATCAAATGCCCCGTGGAGTCTCTGTGGAGGACACAGGCGTACCTTACATCGTCTCTGTTAGAGGCATTTCGATGCTCATTCAGGCGGACTACAAGATCTCTGCCTGTCTCGCCTACATATTTCTTGGGACAGAACCCACAGGGGATAGTGTAGACGCCTGCTATAGAAGTTAGAGGTGTGGTGCTGCGTTTCGTAGCAGCACCAACCCAACAACACAGGAGTCACATGATTTCATCGTCTACCCGTCCTCATCATAGGATAAGGACCTGCCTCGCATGGGCCAGTAGGCCTTCTACAGTGTTCTTCCATTCTTATGTTCTTATGACATTCCTCAGGTCACGTGCATCACACCTCACTCTCCGCCTATATATATAATGTCTTTCTACCTCTGTATGTTAGAAGTGATCAAGGTCCCAGGACCGAAACGTTTTCTAATAAATATGTTATAGTGTTTGCTTACGTGTCTTTCTAAACCAGCACCTTGTGTAACACTTTGTGTGACACCTTGTGTGACACCTTGTGTGACACCTTGTGTGACACCTTGTGTGACACTTTGTGTGACACCTTGTCTGACACCTTGTCTGACACCTTGTGTAACACCTTGTGTAACACCTTGTGTAACACCTTGTGTAACACCTTGTGTAACACCTTGTGTAACACCTTGTGTAACACCTTGTGTAACACCTTGTGTAACAGCTTGTGTAACAGCTTGTGTGACACCTTGTGTGACACCTTGTGCCGTTCATAGGACTCTAACAATGTTGAGTTTCTCCACATTATTTTCACCTGATTATTTCGTCTTTGTATAGCTGACATCTTGAAGCCCCTGAATGCCTCACTTTACCCTCCCTGAAGTCTTGGCCTTCAGCATCACTTCCCGTTTTCCCTAACATGTCCCCCGAAAACTCTCCCATGTTCTGTAGTCATCCGTGGCTAATTGGAAATTGGATTTGAAGCCTGTCGACTATCGGCTACATGTAACCTCTTCATCTCTAGTCAAAAAAAACTGAATACCTAAAATAGGAAGTAAAAATCGTAATCTGTGCTTATAAATAAAATAGCACACAAACCGATTAACTTATTACGAAATACATAACAAAATTAAATAAAGTTTTAAATTCCTCAAAACAAATACACAGACATATAATTGCAACGCTACGTTATTTCATAATAAAATATCAGGTAATGAAACCACACGGGTCAAATTACACTTAAAACTATAAACATGTTTAAGGAATCCAGTACCATTAATAGCGTCCCGTGAGACAGACTTCCACGATCCAATACTCCATCTAGCAACTAGAAGACATGCTCAAGTCTTGGTGAAATTATCGACAATATGTTAGGCAAAAATTCCACAGAGTAACTAATAAGATATTAGCTTGATAAAGCTCATAGAGAGGGAAACGTAGCCGTAATAAATGTTTCGTTAGTTGCTGTTGAGAAGATGTCTTGAACGACACATTTCTTAGAATTATTCTCATGACCTTAGAGTCTTCTTAATTCTTTAATGACGAGTTAAATGCCTAAGTAATCACTGAGACGTGAGGTACACAGTGTGTGTGTGTGTGTGTGTGTGTGTGTGTGTGTGTGTGTGTGTGTGTGTGTGTGTGTGTGTGTGTGTGTGTGTAGTGTGTGTGTGTAGGTGTGTGTGTGTGTGTGTAGGTGTGTGTGTTTGTGTGTGTGTGTTTGTATATGTGTGGCTCGGTTGGTAACGCACTCACCTTACATAGTGAGTGTCTGTAGTTTGATCCCCGGCACGGGGCATGTTTCCTTACACCTGGTGCCCTTGTTTACCAAGCAGTAAGTAGGTACCAGGGTGTTAATCGACTGTTGTGGTGGCATCCCAGGGGGCTGCCACCACAACTGTATGCACCAGCGGGAAATCATCCGGTAACATGAAGTATGTTTTCAGAGACCGAAGGAGGTATGGATTCCAGTTCTTATAGATTATATTTCTTAATTGCCTAGCCTGGAGGTAGCAGTGTAAATCATAGCCAGCTACGTCCCTCCCAGGTTATCACCAGCTGAGTGTAGTTGACAAACAAAGGTGTTTAATGGTGGTCGATCGACGTGATGGAGCGTATCAAATTGTACTCCTTGTTTGGTGTACGTTATCATTTGTGTTATTTGAAGGTTTTCCTTCAAGCTATTTGCAGTTTATATTCATACTGTCGTGCTTAATAAACTGAACCTGCCGAACGGGCTGAACTCCTTTAACAAATGAGCATTCCAAAAAATACTTTTTTACGGAAAGATGTGTATTTTTCATTAGTATTGAGGTAATTTTGTTTAATTTTGGCCAAACCTAACCTAGAAACCCCACCTAACCTAACTTCACTTATGATATATATATATATATATATATATATATATATATATATATATATATATATATATATATATATATATATATATATATATATATCACAGGACAGTTTAAATTTATGTAATAATACTTAAAGTCGGTGGTATGTGTGTGTATTTATAATGTATTTTCTGTGTAGATGCTCACCAAGTTGTGTTTGCGGGGGTCGAGACACCGCTCTTAACTCAGACTTCCAAAAATTTGTTACAGTGTAAATATCGACTATAGAGAGAAACCTATGTAGCAAGTCTGTGGGACTCCCTCTACGCAGGGCGATGCATTGGCCTCAATATAAGATTGTTCTACGTGTCTTGTCTTCTCAAATGAGAGCCAAGAGATGAAGAGTGTATCCAAGAGCAGATCCTCTAGGGGATACTCTATCATCATCCATCCACAACTCTGTCTCCTCTTCCCCACCATCAGTGATGAATCCTCGGCTTCATTAGCACATGCACGCTACTTTGCGTTATATTACCTGTATGGCGTGGGCTGAAGGAGTGTTGGTGGCCCAGTTCACGCTATCTATATCAAGGTATTATTTTTTGCTGTTAAAATCCACAGTATCGGTTCATTGCGATGCGAGGGTACCTACAGCCACTGGAAGTTTTCCAAGTCCTGGACGAAGTTAATCCCCTCAAAAATGAGTATTATCACTCAGGTTACCTTTGGGAACCTCAGATTATTGCTTGCACTTGTCGTCTGGTCTGGCTATGAGAGATCATTTACATCTGGCACGGACATGATGTTCATGTCTAGTAATGTTTACATCCGTGTACCGCGGTATCCATCCTCCATCATTACCGTGTACTTACATGTAACTCAACCTCTAAAGATTATAACGCGGTAGTTGAAGGATTACATGAGAGTTGAAGGATTACATGAGAGTTGAAGGATTACACGAGAGTTGAAGGATTACATGAAAGCTGAAGTGAGAGAGTGCGAACAGCCCATCTAGCTTTGCCATGAATGACCCTAAATGCAATTTCAGACCGATAATTATGTGGTTTTAAATAGCATGCAGAGTTGAGCCATGATCTAGTACCTGAGGACAGAAAAGGATTAGGAGAAGGATGATGATGATGATGATGGTGAGGCTCAGGAGGTGGTGAGATGATGATGATGATGATGAGCAGGAGGTGGTGGGGAGAAGATGAGGTTGAGAAGAAGGTGAGGGTCTTGAATAAGTCGACACAGCAACCAGTCGCTGTTGTCTTGGCCACAAGAAGGTATACACGCGTCCTCTGCACCGCCATACTGGACACGATCTTACGTGTGATTTCAAGAGTATCTTAAGGAAACCCCGAAGAAGCGAAGGTATTCTTCAAGCTGCCGCTACCGCTCAAAAAAGGACATAGGTCGCAGAACCAGATTTTGTGTGATATTGCCTCTCTGTGTGCAAATGACTTGAGCGAAACGTTGTCACGATAAAAGCTCTTGTTCTTCATCATGTTTCTCTCTGCCATTAGTGACAAAACGCTGTTTGGATCCCGCTTTTACCGTCATGGATGTTCCATGAATTTTCTAAATTTCTCGAGTCATTGTTAAAAAATATTCGGACATCTTTTAAGGTCAAAAAATGGAAAAAAAATGTATTTCTGATAACTTTCGAAGTGAGACTTAAATTAGAGAACCTAACAGTTTAAATGTTATACGTGAGGCACTAAATCCGTAAGGGTCATTCAACATCAGGTAGAGGTTCAATCCTCCGTGCTCTTAACTCTGGTCTTTGACCAGCCAGGCTGTTGGTGACTCAGAACTGTTTAATAAGCATTCCCACAACAACGGACACCCATGATGAGAAAGTCAAGCAGTGGTAAGAGGGAGATAATTGTATTATTTATAAAGAGAGACTGAGTGAGAGTGAGAGAGAGAGAGAGAGAGAGAGAGAGAGAGAGAGAGAGAGAGAGGGGAGGGAGAGAGGGATTTCTTCTTCTTCTTCTTCTTCTTCTTCTTCTTCTTCTTCTTCTTCTTCTTCTTCTTCTTCTTCTTCTTTTATTATTAAGTTCCAAAATCGTAGAGGGACATACAACACCTAAGAAATGCGAAGCAATTATGTTTGATCAGAGGAAAATGGAGGTAAGCTCCAGATTCCTTGGATCAAGAGCTCTCCTGGAAACGTATTAAAATTTGTAGTTAGAAAGTGACTGTAATTAATCGTCCCTAACTTTCAGATAAAACTTTCAACAGTCATCTGTTGCCTCTTGACTTCTCTGCTCCTGGTTCTTAATGTTTCCTTCTGTTTCTTCCTTTTCCACCTTCTTGTCTTCTCTCTTCATCGTTCTTTATGATTTCCTCTCCTCGTTTTTCACGTTTTTGTCGTCTCTCCCCATGGTTATCACTTCACGGTCTTGTCCTCTCTCTCTCTCTCTCTCTCTCTCTCTCTCTCTCTCTCTCTCTTTTGTTTCCTCATTTTTTCATGTCGTCCTCTCCTCATAGTTTTTTTCTTTTGTTTCATGTTCTTGTCCTCTCTTAATAATTTTCTCTTTTTCCTCATACAATTTCATTAAGTAAATCCTCTGTAATTTCATTATCTTAATGGCAACTGCAGTTGCCATTATGGCCTGTATGGCAACTGCAGTTGCCATACAGGGAAGTATATCTCTTGTCTGTCAGTCACCAAACATTATAAAAAACACTGACGAAGTCCATTGAAAAAGTATCTCTTTATAAAATTAATATAATTATAACCTTAATTTTTAAAGGGATGGAGGGGTAAGCCGGCGGAAGGCCTCGGTCAGATGACTAAATGCTCCACCTGTAGGTTATATGGCTACGACCCGCGTCGGGAAACACTTGTTCTTCCTAAGAAAGCTTTTCTGGCCTGACTTAGGCGTCCACTGGCACATAGTTGAAGCTGTACGTGTTGTCACCGCCTCTGATGAGACCCGTAGGCATCATGTTGAGATAATCATAATGATTATCAGCCACAGCCACAGCCACTCAAGAGGGAGAGGTTTTTTAGTGCCAGGAAGGAAAAAAAAACTGGCAGGAAATGGCAGAAATCGTACACCAAATCCAGTCATTCCTGGAGTGGAACCACAGTCGATGGCCTCCACTCCAAACCAACAGATACAGATACTAATGCCGGAAAAAAAATCCCCCCCCCAGTACCAACAATACCACCAGTCCGATAACATTCTTCTTTGCAAATATACAGGGTCTAAAGCCAGCAACAAACAACAAAATACCTTTCATCCGTGGACTGCTTGCAGAGGCAAAGGCAATGTTCGCGGCTTTCACTGAGACCCACATAAAGGATCACTTGGACAACGAAATATGGATCCCAGGTTACAACCTATACAGATGTGACAGAGTGAACAGGCAAAAGGGGGGGGGGGGTTGGCCTGTACATTGCAGAGTCACTTGTTTGCACAGAACTGCTAAATGCCTCAAATGATGTAGTGGAAGTTTTAGCAGTAAAGGTCGAGAACCAAAACCTAGTCATTGTGGTAGTCTACAAGCCTCCGGATGCAACATCCCAGCAATTCCAGGAACAGCTGTTAAAAATTGACCACTGTCTGGAAAACCTTCTAGCTCCTGCACCCAACATCTTGCTCCTGTTGGATTTCAACTTAAGGCACCTAAAATGGAGGAATATAGCAAATAATATTGTTGCAGTAATAAACACCAGGAGGCAGCTCTGATGAAAACTCACACTCACGCGAGCTTTTAAATCTCTGCACAAAATTCAATTTAAACCAGCAAATAATAGAGCCTACTAGACTGGAGAATACACTAGACCTCATCTTCACTAACAATGATGATCTGATAAGAAATGTCACCATATCAAAAACAATATACTCAGATCACAACATAATTGAGGTTCAGACATGTATGCGCGAAGCCCCAGACCGACATAATGAGATTAGTCACGACGGAGCATTCACCAAATTCAACTTCAATAACAAAAACATAAAGTGGGACCAAGTAAACCAAGTCCTAACCGATATAAGGTGGGAAGATATACTAAGCAACACAGACCCCAACTTATGCCTAGAACAGATTAACTCGGTGGCACTCGATGTATGCACAAGGCTTATTCCTCTAAGAAAAAGGAGGAGTAGATGTAAAATAGAAAGAGACAGGCGCTCCCTTTACAGGCGACGGAAAAGAATAACAGAGCGGCTAAAAGAGGTCAATATATCTGAAATGCGTAGGGAGACACTGGTCAGAGAAATAGCAAGCATCGAACTTAAGCTAAAAGAATCCTTTAGGAGTCAGGAATCGCTGGAAGAACTAAATGCCATAAATGAAATCGAAAGAAACCCAAAGTATTTCTTCTCCTATGCCAAATCAAAATCGAGAACAACGTCCAGTATTGGGCCCCTACTTAAACAAGATGGGTCCTACACAGATGACAGCAAGGAAATGAGTGAGCTACTCAAGTCCCAGTATGACTCAGTTTTTAGCAAGCCGCTAACCAGACTGAGAGTCGAAGATCAAAATTAATTTTTTATGAGAGAGCCACAAAATTTGATTAACACAAGCCTATCCGATGTTATCCTGACGCCAAATGACTTCGAACAGGCGATAAATGACATGCCCATGCACTCTGCCCCAGGGCCAGACTCATGGAACTCTGTGTTCATCAAGAACTGCAAGAAGCCCCTATCACGAGCCTTTTCCATCCTATGGAGAGGGAGCATGGACACGGGGGTCGTCCCACAGTTACTAAAAACAACAGACATAGCCCCACTCCACAAAGGGGGCAGTAAAGCAACAGCGAAGAACTACAGACCAATAGCACTAACATCCCATATCATAAAAATCTTTGAAAGGGTCCTAAGAAGCAAGATCACCACCCATCTAGAAACCCATCAGTTACACAACCCAGGGCAACATGGATTTAGAACAGGTCGCTCCTGTCTGTCTCAACTATTGGATCACTACGACAAGGTCCTAAATGCACTAGAAGACAAAAAGAATGCAGATGTAATATATACAGACTTTGCAAAAGCCTTCGACAAGTGTGACCATGGCGTAATAGCGCACAAAATGCGTGCTAAAGGAATAACAGGGAAAGTCGGTCGATGGATCTATAATTTCCTCACTAACAGAACACAGAGAGTAGTCGTCAACAGAGTAAAGTCCGAGGCAGCTACGGTGAAAAGCTCTGTTCCACAAGGCACAGTACTCGCTCCCATCTTGTTCCTCATCCTCATATCCGACATAGACAAGGATGTCAGCCACAGCACCGTGTCTTCCTTTGCAGATGACACCCGAATCTGCATGACTGTCTTCCATTGCAGACACTGCAAGGCTCCAGGCGGACATCAACCAAATCTTTCAGTGGGCTGCAGAAAACAATATGAAGTTCAACGATGAGAAATTTCAATTACTCAGATATGGTAAACATGAGGAAATTAAATCTTCATCAGAGTACAAAACAAATTCTGGCCACAAAATAGAGCGAAACACCAACGTCAAAGACCTGGGAGTGATCATGTCGGAGGATCTCACCTTCAAGGACCATAACATTGTATCAATCGCATCTTCCAAAAAAATGACAGAATGGATAATGAGAACCTTCAAAACTAGGGAGGCCAAGCCCATGATGACACTCTTCAGGTCACTTGTTCTATCTAGGCTGGAATATTGCTGCACACTAAAAGCACCTTTCAAGGCAGGTGAAATTGCCGACCTAGAAAATGTACAGAGAACTTTCACGGCGCGCATAACGGAGATAAAACACCTCAATTACTGGGAGCGCTTGAGGTTCTAAACCTGTATTCCCTGGAACGCAGGAGGGAGAGATACATGATTATATACACCTGGAAAATCCTAGAGGGACTAGTACCGAACTTGCACACGAAAATCACTCACTACGAAAGCAAAAGACTTGGCAGACGATGCACCATCTCCCCAATGAAAAGCAGGGGTGTCACTAGCACGTTAAGAGACCATACAATAAGTGTCGGGGGCCCGAGACTGTTCAACTGTCTCCCAGCACACATAAGGGGGATTACCAACAGACCCCTGGCAGTCTTCAAGCTGGCACTGGACAAGCACCTAAAGTCAGTTCCTGATCAGCCGGGCTGTGGCTCGTACGTTGGTTTGCGTGCAGCCAGCAGCAACAGCCTGGTTGATCAGGCTCTGATCCACCAGGAGGCCTGGTCACAGACCGGGCCGCGGGGGCGTTGACCCCCGGAACTCTCTCCAGGTAAACTCCAGGTAAACACGTATATACTGTAAATTGAACTGTTTGCCTTGTAATGGCAATACAATTAAGTTATGGAAATGAGCTTGTCTCTTATATTCACCAAAATCCCGCCTTCTCTTGGAACCGCATGACGACGTTTTGGTCCGTTGCTGGTCCATTGTGATCTGACGATGATCCGGGATGAACCGGAACATCATCATAAGGGTTATTTAGCAAATTGTTTCAACCACGGTATTGTGATTTTCTTTTCCTTACTGATTCTATTCCATCTCTGAATACAGTTGACTCGTACCAGATATAGCTACTTACAAATCTTCAATCAAGAAGGTAATGTAGAATCTCAAGGACCCCTTCTCACATTAACTTATAATGAGATTAATAAATTAGCTACAAGAAATACTCTGAGAGAAGTTGAATATAACTTCGATCTGTCCGTGTCAAGTTTAAGAGTTATTGTTAAAGATTTAAATAATGAACTGGATTGTCACTCGAGTGCAGTTAGAATTCTGAGCATGAAGCTCTGAGGTTGTTCAACATCTCGAATGATGTGGTAAGTACTCCTGCCCTCTCATCTAGCAATTTTTCTGGCCTGAGATATTTATTGGAAGGTTGGGGTAATGGTGGGGATGGTGGTGGTGGTGGCTTTACTGGGGGGGGGGGTGTCATTGTGGTGGTGGTGGACATGGAGACGAAAGGAATCCCCCAGGGATCTATATTTGGACTCCTTCTTTGCAATATTGGCATTCATTACCCACAAAATGAAAACCTAGACGCACATTCAACACTGGTGGGCGAAACGTCTTCAATTAAAGATACCCAGGTGTTGCATGTGAGTCTAATTTCTCCTCTTAGCCTCTTTTGCTGTGAGATAATACAAACATACAACAAGCAGTTGGAATCATTATCAATACTACGTAAACACTTACTGAATGTCAATACCAATCAGTATCCAGTAACGAGGGAGCTGGAAGCGGGTAGGAGGTCGGAGTAATGGTATTTAAGTGATCAAGGAAAAGCGTCCAAGAGCACTTCACCGGCACAAGGCACCCCTCTGGAAGGGAATATCATCACTGAAAATGGGTTGGCAAATATTTTTTGCTAGTGGGTTTGGGTTTGAGAAGGACCTGTCTAGTATGGGCCAATAGGCCTGATGCAGTGTTCACCTCTGTTCTTATTATCTCTAAAAAGAGGCAAACTTCTCGAAATGGAAACAGGAACAGCACGTAGGAGAGGACATCGCACCGAGCCTATCTATGACTGCAAGCACGTACAGACAGAATATTATTGTTGGCTTATGCAAAGCTGGCTAATATACGAACAGCCTTGAGCGGCATGAATAAGAAAACAGTCAAAACACCCCGCCAGACATCCCAAGGTAATTATCATCTTCCAGGCACAGTGAATGTTAGCTTCATGGCAACCAACAACCTCCTCATGGGAACCAACAGTCATCAAAGTCAGCCTCGTGGCAAATAACCATTACAGTCAGTCGGCTATGAGACCATAGTCGGTCTCATAGCCGACGATTCAGTCATCACCGAAAAATGCCCAGTGCTGGGTAAAACGTTGTACAAGTACTTAATAAAGCCTAGTGTAGGGTGAAATGTTGTACGTCTGTCTTTTGTCACCAGCCAAAGAAGACCAGTCTGAGACCCTCAGCAAGACGGGGCGACCTAAATCAAATAAACTGACTTTCCCTTCCAGACAAGGTTCCACAAAGCTACGGGTATCAATTAGATACTTTTCGTTCCAATAACGAAAAAAAAGATGAGGTGGAAAATAACGAATAATGCTTGCCTGATTTACTGACATAGACCAACATGATTTCCGGTGTACACATGAACGCACAATTTTTCGTGCACTATTTGGGTATCTTCACTCTGGAAACTTGTCGCCAGCCAGTAACTTCTTCAGTCCAGTGCAGAGAAAGGTGGAGTGAAGAAGCCACTGGCTGGCGAAATGTTTGCTGAATAAAGATACCCAAATACATTACACAAATGTCTTATTTATAAACTTGTCGGATTTCTAAGCCTCACAAATTTTCATTTTAATAAGGCGCTTTATGACCCCTATGGGGTCAGCAGTTACCACGAATATTACCACAGTGATAGTTTATTTAAGGAGTGATCAATCTCTTAGTGGAGTACAAACCTTGCTTCGACTAAGGAGCATCATTTACTGTATAGAATTATACTAATGACGGAACGAGCAACACTATTTAATGCTGATTAATGGAACAAATAGCAAGTAACGCGCGACGTAGCAATCATTGTGCTATATATTAGACGTGTCTGGCTGAATGTATAGTTTAGGTACTTCCAGATATGGATTGGACCTTCTCATGACCTTCTCATGACTTGCTCCGAGTCCATGAGGGGAATTAGCCTCCACTGCATCTAATGCATCAGTTAGACATATGTGCATCACTTGGGTATCTATACTGTGTAAAAGTTTTGCTACACAATGGCTTCATCAGTTCAATACAAAGAAGAATGGCGATGACCATAAGTAGATTAAGGTAATCAGTCCCTCAGTCTGGAGTCGATGTAGTTAGTCCATCAACCTTGATATCAAGATGTGAGGCTCGGTGCAAGGTCCACGGCTATTTCTGTCTCTGTCTCTGTCTCTCTCTCTCTGTCTCTCTCTGTCTGTCTGTCTCTGTCTTTCTTTCTCTCTCTCTCTCTCTCTCTCTCTCTCTCTCTCTCTCTCATATATATATATATATATATATATATATATATATATATATATATATATATATATATATATATATATATATATATATATATGAAAGCAGTGAAGAGTTTTTACGAGGATAGTGAGGCTCAAGTTAGAGTACATAGGAAAGAGGGAAATTATTTCCCAGTAAAGGTAGGCCTTAGACAAGGATGTGTGATGTCACCGTGGTTATTTAATATATTTATAGATGGGGTTGTAAGAGAAGTAAATGCGAGGGTCTTGACAAGAGGCGTGAAGTTAAAAGATAAAAAATCACACAAAGTGGGAGTTGTCACAGTTGCTCTTTCCTGATGACACTGTGCTCTTGGGAGATTCTGAAGAGAAGTTGCAGAGATTGGTGGATGAATTTGGTAGGGTGTGCAAAAGAAGAATATTAAAAGTGAATACAGGAAAGAGTAAGGTTATGAGGATAACAAAAATATTAGGTGATGAAAGATTGGATATCAGATTGGAGGGAGAGAGTATGGAGGAGGTGAATGTATTCAGATATTTGGGAGTGGACGTGTCAGCGGATGGGTCTATGAAGGATGAGGTGAATCATAGAATTGATGAGGGAAAAAGGGTGAGTGGTGCACTTAGGAGTCTGTAGAGACAAAGAACTTTGTCCTTGGAGGCAAAGAGGGGAATGTATGAGAGTATAGTTTTACCAACACTCTTATATGGGTGTGAAGCATGGGTGATGAATGTTGCAGCGAGGAGAAGGCTGGAGGCAGTGAAGATGTCATGTCTGAGGGCAATGTGTGGTGTGAATATAATGCAGAGAATTCGTAGTTTGGAAGTTAGGAGGAGGTGCGGGATTACCAAAACTGTTGTCCAGAGGGCTGAGGAAGGGTTGTTGAGGTGGTTCGGACATGTAGAGAGAATGGAGCGAAACAGAATGACTTCAAGAGTGTATCAGTCTGTAGTGGAAGGAAGGCGGGGTAGGGGTCGGCCTAGGAAAGGTTGGAGGGAGGGGGTAAAAGAGGTTTTGTGTGCGAGGGGCTTGGACTTCCAGCAGGCGTGCGTGAGCGTGTTTGATAGGAGTGAATGGAGACGAATGGTTTTTAATACTTGACGTGCTGTTGGAGTGTGAGCAAAGTAACATTTATGAAGGGGTTCAGGGAAACCGGCAGGCCGGACTTGAGTCCTGGAGATGGGAAGTACAGTGCCTGCACTCTGAAGGAGGGGTGGTAATGTTGCAGTTTAAAAACTGTAGTGTAAAGCACCCTTCTGGCAAGACAGTGATGGAGTGAATGATAGTGAAAGTTTTTCTTTTTCGGGCCACCCTGCCTTGGTGGGAATCGGCCAGTGTGATAATAATATATATATATATAATATATATATATATATATATATATATATATATATATATATATATATTATTTCTTGGGGCTGAATTCCAATAACCACTTGTAGGTAATGCACGACTGTTACTTATCTAGATACAAGTAAATAGTTCTCGGCGGATAACCTCGGTTTGGACTTCTAAATCCTTTGCAATAAGTCATTCCCATGTACTCTCATGTATCATTCCACTGAATTCATATCACAGATATATATTGGCATGAGAACTCGGTGTTCTCGAGTATCATGTATCATGAAATAGTGTTGCTCATGGGGCAAAGGATGAATAGACGAAATCTATTTTTTACTTCTCTCTGGACATCCCGTGATGGAACCCATTTTTATCTTGTTCTTAACTATTAGATCTCCCTCCCAGTTTCTCCACTTCCCCACCAATTTCTCCAGTTCCCCACCAGTTTCTCCAGTTCTCCACTAGTTACCCCAGTTCTCCACCAGTTACACCAGTTCTCCATCAGTTCCCCCACTTCTCCACCAGTTTCTCCAGTTCCTCACCAGTTACTCCAGTTCCTCACCAGTTACCCCAGTTCTCAAATACTCCAGTCCCCGAACAATTTCTCCAGTTCCCTCTCACACCCCCTTCAGTTCCCTCACAGTCATTCCACTTATCTCCCAGTCACCCCGTGGATGCTCCAGCCTGTTTTTTTTCCAATTTATAAGATAAATCTCTGCCGCGGGAGCGTATTAAATTTCCCATGACAGTCCTGGTATAAACAACGCTTCTCCTGTCTCTTTAATCCTTCTTACTTTAATCTAATCTTCTATTAGGTGAGAGAGAAAAAGGATTATCTGTCTCTGAATCCATGCACAACAATTATTAAAAGATCTGTATTTCTTTTTCTCTACTAGCTAACAGGAATTGTTTGAGTATATTGTATGGTGTTTATAGTGTTTAGGTGTTTAGAGTGTTTAAACATCTGCAGTTGCAGTTTGAGAGGGGGATGTTAGGAGGAAGGAAAGAGAAGATGTGAAGAGTTGATGGAGAAACAGTAATAGAAAGTGGAAGAGTGGAAGGACAGTGGTAGGTTATAATAATAATAATAATAAATAATAATAATAATAATAATAATAATAATAATAATAATAATAAGCTGACTTTTATATAGTGTGAATTTTTGTAAAAATAACTTGTTTTGGCTCTTCGTTTTGAGTATAATAATAAATAATATAAATACCACTGAAAAAAGCACATGTGGAGTCCCATATCACGTACAGTGACGGCATCTTCACCTGCTATTCAATTTTTGGTTGCACACTTTCAATCGCATTTAGAAAATAAAATCCAGCATTACAGAAGAGCCTTATTAGAGAGCTTACTGCATGTAAATAACAATTTGTTATATCTTCAGCATTATTCTGTATTCCATCTCATTCAGTCACTGATATTCACCCGTCTCTCATCTAGTTCGGTTGGTGATACTCTTTTAGTGACTTCAGCTGCCGGGTACAGTGCAAGTTGACGCATCGGTAGTTTTTTCAATTCTTTTGTGTTTTTTTATTCGTGTGTTAGCTATTAGCAGACCTTCTCTTTCAAGCCATAACTCTGGGTTTTTATTTCATAATGCAATTATAATATATATATGTGTGTATGATTAGAGTCACTAATCAGTCAAGCGCTCGTCTTCAGAGCCTATCATGTACTGCTAGGTTGGTAAGCAACGCTTTAGCGTTAGTTTCTTAACGCTTGGTACCGACCCTCGAGCAGAAACAATGTACCCCCTTATGCAACGTTGATGACTCGTATCATCTCATTCTCTGAAGGAAGATTGATGCCCGTCTCTTTTGTATCTGCGTCTGTTGCCGTGGAGATCAAAGCGAGTGGTGCAGTGTCTTGCTTAGGGGGATGTACACACACTCGTACTCTCTCTCTCTCTCTCTCTCTCTCTCTCTCTCTCTCTCTCTCTCTCTCTCTCTCTCTCTCTCTCTCTCTCTCTCTCTCTCTCTCTCTCTCTCTCTCTCTCTCCCTCTCTCTCTCTCTCTCTTTCTCTCTCTCTCTCTCACACACACACATACACACGGGGAACGTGAATGGCAGCCACGGTGAACATATAGTGTGTGAACAAACACAGGCACCAGTGTTGTGACTCGTGGTGGTCCCTCGGATAAGCACGCAGCGTAACCAAAGAAGCTCAGTGGGGCCTTTATTCCTTGTGTTGACGAGGCAAGACTTCAGAAGCAGAACACACACACACATACACACACACACACACACATGTAATGGAGGCAGGATCCATACATAGCTTTAAGAAGAGGTATGATAAAGCTCATGGAGCAGGAAGAGAGTGGACCTAGTAGCGACCAGCGAAGAGGCGGAGCCAGGAGCTGTGACTCGATCCCTACACCACAGATAGGTTAGTACAAATAGGTAAGAACAAATACGTGAGTACAACACACGCACACACACACATACTATATGCCAGCACACTTTAGCATCTATCCTAACCATGATATAACCTTACCTAACTTAAGCTAACCTAACTTAACCTAACCAAACTTAACCTAACCTACTCTATCTTACATAAATACTACCCCAATTTTAAATAACTTAAGAAAATATATTAAATATGTGAGTATAAGCATCACCTTTTTAACTCCCCCTCCCCCCCCCAAAAAAAAAAAAAAAAAAAACTCAGAAATTCGATTAACACACAGAAAGAGTGGTCATCGAGAAAGGGATCTGATACCATAAACGACGAAACCCAAGTTAACTTAATATCAGTCGGGGATCTATAAAAGTTGAGGAGGATACCAAAAATCTGCTTGACAGCCATGTTGGCCAACTCTCTGACTGGCACGAAACTGCTCCTACGAACTAGTGCTAAAAAATAGCAGCGTTCGTGAGCCTTTCCTTCTGTTGACGAACATGACACATATGCAACACATAAGTCTTATTCGTGAATTTGTCGGAACTATAAACCTCTGATCTAATATGAATGCTTACTGTGTTGGATGACAGGTGTTGCCCAGAGGTACGTTAGAAATATACAAGATGCGGGAAAAATATACAAGATGCGGGAGAAATCTTTACCATGAGGGAATTTTCGCTCAGTGTAGAGCCTTTTTATGGAGCGTAACGTTGTCTTTAATAAAGATTTCATTTGCACAGTGCTAAGGGCGCCTTTTATCCCCACGTCAGTCAACAGGATTTTTGCTTTGTTTTCCCTTCATCTGTAAACAACCTTCCGGCTGCTATATAGTGGACCCCCGGTTAACGATATTTTTTCACTCCAGAAGTATGTTCAGGTGCCAGTACTGACCGAATTTGTTCCCATAAGGAATATTGTGAAGTAGATTAGTCCATTTCAGACCCCCAAACATACACATACAAATGCACTTACATAAATACACTTACATAATTGGTCGCATTCGGAGGTGATCGTTATGCGGGGGTCCACTATATTAGTAATATTATTATAAGTTACTCAAGGGGTAACGCTAATTGAGAGCCAAACAGCGCCTGGGGGAATGTTATTTGATTAAGATTAGATTATTCATTGAATTAACAGCTCTCTTACCAGTATCATAATATATTTCCTGTTATGTAAAGTTTATTAATTTCTGCGCCAAGATTTAGTTAGTGTGTGTGTGTGTGTGTGGAGAGAGAGAGAGAGAGAGAGAGAGAGAGAGAGAGAGAGAGAGAGAGCGTGATGTGTATGCGTGTGAATGTGTGTCCTGCGGTTTGCAAATGTAAACAAGGATGCAATCAGACTTGCCCAACGTGTTGACCAAGCGGGCTGTTCCTGCCTGTTATCGGCGCCAGAAGCGGTGGATTTCGAGTCAGGTGTAGTACACACACACACACACACACACACACACACACACACACACACACACACACACACACACACACACACACACACACACACACACACACACACACAAACACATGGATTCACCCATACAAACAATTACAATACAATCCAGAATATACAGTAGTCCCACCTCTAGTTTCATGCATGTACTGAAGAAGACAATAAATGCTGAGACGAAACTCACCTTCCATAACCAGATCAATGACGTTATCTAATAACTTTATGAGTCTTTAAGTGAGTCGGGGCTGCAATGTATACATCCTGCCAGAGCAAACGTAATGTGTCATAAAAAGTATCAAACACTCTCAGATACAACTGGATCCTGTAGTAAATCCCCAGGAGGTTGGCCACTTTAGGTTCTGGTGCATTTATAAGCATGATTTTACGAGCGGCTCGTTTGAAACCGGTTCGAGCAGCGTGGTGGCGATGCGGAATAATCCGAAACGACTGGGGTAAAAAAAACACTTTGCTCACATGTGCATGAAAAAGATATTGATCAGGTAAGCCTGGATCTAGACGATGTGTAACTCGAACGATGCTAGATTACGTTCATTCCTGCAACGTGTACCTCTTTTGCCTGTGTAAATAGTTGTAAATGAAGTTCTAAACCTCGTACTTGCAACGTGTACCTCTTTTGCCTGTGTAAATAGTTGTAAATGAAGTTCTAAACCTCGTACTTGCAACGTGTACTCTTTTGCCTGTGTAAATAGTTGCAAATGAAGTTTTATGCCTCACCCTTGCAGCGTGCACCTCGTTTGCCTGTGTAAATAGTTGTAAATGAAGTTCTAAACCTCGTACTTGCAACGTGTACCTCTTTTGCCTGTGTAAATAGCTGCAAATGAAGTTTTATGCCTCACAATTACAACTTGTACCTCTTTTGCCTGTGTAAGTAGCTGCGGTATCTTTCAGCTTTTATGGATTAGCTGTGAATGTAATTAAAATGTGAATACGTATATATATTAATTAGAATTATTTTATAAATTGAAGATGCAAATATACACAAAGGGATGTTACAAATCTCTTGCGTCGTGAAGCTACAAATCTCTTGCGTCGTGAAGCTACAAATCTCTTGCGTCGTGAAGCTACAAATCTCTTGCGTCGTGAAACTGTAAATCTCTTGCGTCTTGTGGCACTGATGCCACAAATCAGTTGCACTCTGTAGAACTGACGACACAAATCAACCTTGTTTAGAAAATTTATTTAACAAATCAGACTGTCGAAAATTTTTATTTAAGAAGCAGAAAGTCATATATTGTGTTTCCTTCCCAGTTCTTAAAAAAAAAAAAATACTGAGAAGATTAGTATTTACGAAAGAATTGTAACAGGATTCAGAAAACGTCACGAAAATTTATCGACAATTTTTAAAAAAATTCTAAAAATATATATTCCGTTTATTTTTTTTTTTTCACTCGTTTTTTTTTTCTTGATTCTTTGACAGCTCACTATTATATTTAAGGGGAAGCGCTAAAACAGTATGGGTCAATGGGAATGGGAGGCAATCACGTTCGGTTAGGTTAGGGAGGGTATCTCCAATTCCTTGAATCAAGAGCTTTTTCCCCAGCGTGGAAACGCCACTCTTGAAGGTCAGGCGACCTGTAAAAGTGCTTTACAGACCAAGGTTATGTTAAATTAAGGCGGTTTAATATAGATATAAACGTGACATGTTCTGTAATTTATATACAGGCTTCGGCAGTGTTAAATTGATTTTTACACGGATATAAAAGCCTCACAGACATCAAAGATTTACGCAGACGCAGCAGCAACACAGACAGGGAAGACTCACTCAGACACAGCAGCAACATAGACAGGGAAGACTCACTCAGACACAGCAGCAACACAGACAGGGAAGACTCACTCAGACACAGCAGCAACACAGACAGGGAAGATTCACTCAGACACAGCAGCAACACAGACAGGGCAGACTCACTCAGACACAGCAGCAACACAGACAGGGAAGACTCACTCAGACACAGCAGCAACACAGACAGGGAAGACTCACTCAGACACAGCAGCAACATAGACAGGGAAGACTCACTCAGACACAGCAGCAACACAGACAGGGAAGACTCACTCAGACACAGCAGCAACATAGACAGGGAAGACTCACTCAGACACAGCAGCAACACAGACAGGGAAGACTCACTCAGACACAGCAGCAACACAGACAGGGAAGACTCAGACACAGCAGCAACACAGACAGGGAAGACTCACTCGGACACAGCAGCAACATAGACAGGGAAGACTCACTCAGACACAGCAGCAACACAGACAGGGAAGACTCACTCGGACACAGCAGCAACATAGACAGGGCAGACTCACCCAGACACAGCAGCAACACAGACAGGGCAGACTCACCCAGACACAGCAGCAACACAGACAGGGCAGACTCACTCAGACACAGCAGCAACACAGACAGGGAAGACTCACTCAGACACAGCAGCAACACAGACAGGGAAGACTCACTCAGACACAGCAGCAACACAGACAGGGAAGACTCACTCAGACACAGCAGCAACACAGACAGGGAAGACTCAGACACAGCAGCAACACAGACAGGGAAGACTCACTCAGACACAGCAGCAACACAGACAGGGAAGACTCACTCAGACACAGCAGCAACACAGACAGGGAAGACTCACTCAGACACAGCAGCAACACAGACAGGGAAGACTCACTCAGACACAGCAGCAACACAGACAGGGAAGACTCACTCAGACACAGCAGCAACACAGACAGGGAAGACTCACTCAGACACAGCAGCAACACAGACAGGGAAGACTCACTCAGACACAGCAGCAACACAGAGAGGGAAGACTCAGACACACCAGCAACAGACAAGAACGACACACGCACCAGCAACACAAAACATACCGACGCAGATTCAGCTTCATCACAAGACAGAGAGGAACCTCCCACGTATATAAGAAAGATGTCTCCTGACACCTGAAACCAGATCCTAATTAAATTTATTATCTTTACCTTCTTCCGTTTTCCTCGTGCAATAAAAACACTAATAATAATAATAATAATGATAAATGTCGATATTGATAGTTCTGGATACTCCAGTAATAATGGAACTATGAAGGATTTATTTTATTTTTTATAAGTATTCTTTGAGAGACGTGGGATCAGTTTTTTCTTTTGAAATAAAATCAGTGAGAAAAATAGGTGAAAATTTCGGTGGCAACTTGTGTGGAATTTATTAAAAAAAACAGTTGATGTTTATTTTCATAAATTTTTGCTCTTAATATTCGCGTTTTTTTATTTTTGTTTCTTCTTCTTCTTCTTCTTCTTCTTCTTCTTCTTCTTCTTCTTCTTCTTCTTCTTCTTCTTCTTCTTCTTCTTCTTCTTCTTCTTCTTCTTCTTCTCCTTCTTCTTCTCCTTTCTTCTTCTTCTTCTTCTTCTTCTTCTTCTTATTATTATTATTATTATTATTATTATTATTATTATTATTATTATTATCATCATCACCACCACCAACACCATAACAACAACAACTACTACCACCACCAACACCACTATTAACACTATCACTACCACCACCAACACCACTATTAACACTATCACTACCACCACCACTACTACCACCATCACCATTACCACCACCATTATTAATTAACACTAACACTACCACCACCTCCACCAATTCCACAGTCTGACTCTGTCGTCAGTAATTACCGTGACTTTTATTTTACATACCAACTCTCCCTCGGTGTTGGAAGTGTAAGAGACAGTGGTGGAGGTATCTGAGGTGTTCTCCAACACTACTGTGAGTGTTGCGATATCCCGCCTGCATTGCTCTCTCCCTCTTGACCTCTCCATTAGTGTCAACTCACTTCTGTCTGTCTGTCTGTCTCTGTCTCTGTCTCTGTCTCTGTCTCTGTCTCTCTCTCTCTCTCTCTCTCTCTCTCTCTCTCTCTCTCTCTCTCTCTCTCTCTCTCTCTCTCTCTCTCTCTCTCTCTCTCTCTCTCTCTCTCTCCAATAAAACTTCATTGAGGTTTTATAAAAACTGTATAATACTGGGATGCCAGTTCTCCCGTACCGCGTATCGCATCTCAAATAACGCAGTCTACGCGTTTTACAGGACAAATAACGCAGTCTACGCGTTTTACAGGACAAATAACACAATCTATTCGTTTTACAGGACAACTAACACAATCTATGCGTTTTACTGGATAAATAACACAATCTATGCGTTTTCCAAGACAAATAACGCAATTTTTTTTATATAACACGAAGCAAATACCGCAGTCTGAGCTTTTTCATAAGGCAAACATCTCAATCAACGCCCTATCGCCCACTCTGTTCTTTATTATTCTTCTTAAGGGGCATCGTATTCTTCTCCTTCTCTCGTATTCTTTGTCGGATCAATATTGAATGTAACTGGAGAAATGGAAGCGTGTGTACGCGTGGCCACAGTCTGGAAACAATAACATTACATATGCTTGTAGTTCACTGAACACCCGTTATGACCTGAGTGAGAGAGAGAGAGAGAGAGAGAGAGAGAGAGAGAGAGAGAGAGAGAGAGAGAGCGTGAAACAAGCTTTTATGCCACAAGACGGGCAGAAAGCAGCAACTTCACTCTGGCTGTACCCTTCTCCAGAACATCACTCCATCTGAGATCATATGTACCCAGGATGACTCGAGTATGGAACACATTCGTAAAGCATAATGATGTCAACGAGATAAAGTCAGTTGATCAAATGAAAATGCTGGCCCACAGATGGCTCCAACTTCATCCTGTTCCCTACTTGTATGTCTCATAACAATAAAAATGCTTTCAAATGAGCTGATGTAGGTAACAGCTCTTAGCTTGTCAATAAAGCTAGGGATCCTTAACCTTGTCAAACCCTGTGTAAAAAAAAAGAGAGAGGGAGAGAGAGAGAGAGAGAGAGAGAGAGAGAGAGAGAGAGAGAGAGAGAGAGAGAGAGAGAGAGAGAGAGAGAGAGAGAGAGAGAGAGAGAGAGAGAGAGAGAGAGGAGAGCGAGTGTGTTAGTTTCCCTCTGTAAAAGGATCCTGGTTTATGTGTGTGCATGTGGGTACTCGCCTGTACTCACCTAATTGTGGTTGCAGGGGTCGAGACTCAGCTCCTGGTCCCCGTCTCTTCACTGACCGCTACTGGGTCCTCCCTCTTCCTGTTCCATGAGTTTTATCATACCTCGTCTTAAAACTATGTATAGCTCCTGCCTCCACTGTGTGTGTGTGTGTGTGTGAAAAGATGAATCTGAAGAGATGTTAAAATCTCTGCTTTTAACCTCACGTTAAAAAAACAAAGAAAAACTTCTGGAGTGAGATTAATAAACTGTGAAAGCCTAAGGAACGAATGGATTTAACAGTTAAAAACGGAAGAGGAGTGTTACTGGACTGAGAGTTGGAGGGATCGGGAAGATGGAGGGAATATTCTGAGGAACTGCTAAATGTTGATGAAGATAGGGAAGCTCTGAAATGTTGATGAAGATAGGGAAGCTGTGAAATGTTGATGAAGATAGGGAAGCTGTGAAATGTTGATGAAGATAGGGAAGCTGTGAAATGTTGATGAAGATAGGGAAGCTGTGAAATGTTGATGAAGATAGGGAAGCTGTGAAATGTGATGAAGATAGGAAGCTGTAAATGTTGATGAAGATAGGAACGCTGTGAAATGTTGATGAAGATAGGGAAGCTGTGAAAGTGATGAGATAGGAAGCTGTGAAATGTTGATGAAGATAGGGAAGCTGTGAAATGTGATGAAGATAGGGAGCTGTGAAATGTTGAGAAGATAGGGAAGCTGTGAAATGTTGATGAGATTAGGGAAGCTGTGAAATGTTGATGAAGATAGGGAAGCTGTGAAATGTTATGAAGATAGGAAGCTGTGAAATGTTGATGAAGATAGGGAAGCTGTGAAATGTTGATGAAGATAGGGAAGCTGTGAAATGTTGATGAAGATAGGGAAGCTGTGAAATGTTGATGAAGATAGGGAAGCTGTGAATGTTGATGAATAGGAGCTGTGAAATGTTGATGAAGATAGGGAAGCTGTGAAATGTTGATGAAGATAGGGAAGCTGTGAAATGTTGATGAAGATAGGGAAGCTGTGAAATGTTGATGAAGATAGGGAAGCTGTGAAATGTAGGTGTGATCATCTTAGTGGATGTACGCGAAATACTCACAGATAATTGATGAAATTCTAATTCGGTTCAGCAAGGGGAAGGAAGAGAGGAAATAAATCATTTTAGGATGGCTCAAGCAGGCTGTTAGCTCATGCAAAATGCTGCACTCGAAATCGTGAAAATGTAAACAAAATAAAAAATCGTATTACGTAAGCCTGATTTCGTTCACATTTTTAGTCTATTGTTCTCACTGTGTGAAGATGTTATGTGTGAATATTCACGTCTGAGTACGAGTTAAACCTTCCGTGATTACTGCTGTGGTTGTTGTAGTGTTTTCTGGTGTTGGTAATGCTGCTCTGCTGCTGTTCTGATGTTGCTGTTGTTCGCTACTGCTGTGGGTTCTGTTCTTCTGTTGCTGGTGTTGGTGTGGTTCTGTTAATATTGCTCTTGTTGTTGTTCTTGCTTTTGCTGCTGTTTAAGAGGCTGTACTGCTTCTTTGGTTGCTTATATGGCCTCGGCTGTTATTGTTGCTGCTTCTGCTGTTGCCGATGCTGCTACAGTTGTTTTTTCTTCAGCTGCAGTAGTTGCTGCTATGTTGTGCTGTGGTTGCTGCTGCTGCTTCTCCCGTTGCTGTTTTTGATGCTCCTGCTGCTTCTCAGGTTGCTGCTGCTAATGGTACTGCTTCTACCTTTGCCGCTTATCTTGTTGCTGCTGATAATGCTTTCTGCTGCTTCTAACGTTACTGCTGTTGATGCTTCTGCTGCTTCTGTTGCTGTTGTTGATGCTGCTGTGGTTTCTCCCGTTGCTGCTGCTGCTGCTGCTGCTTCTGCTGCAACCCTCGTCAATCACCTCCTCTTCTTCCTCCCGCTGCTCAGGTGTAATTCCAATGGTCACCAACCTCTTTGTGCAGGAGACTCATCAACATCTTTGTCTGAGCTCTGTGTTGCTGCTCTCAACATTCACGGCTATTGTTACCGATCTGTTAGCTCGGCAAACACCGGCGGGGGTGATGAATACACTGCCGGCGGAGTTGCAGTGGTCTTGAAGACCCTGCTGGTGGCCGCAGAGAGAGCAAGAGACGGCAAAAGACGACTTCACGAGCACAATGACCAAACATCTTTTCACTGTGTCCTCTCCCCGCTCTCCCCCTCTCCCTATTCTCCGACTATTGTTCGACAATGAGCTTGAAATACTTGAGGAGCTTTGAGCTCTGCCTAAGATGAAGTGCAGAAGACATTTTTATGAGGGTAAATTAGCACGGTAGTGTGTTTAGTCTTTTTCTTATAATGGCCGGCACGGGAGACTTGAAGAGCGCGGGCTGGGGGGCTCAGGACAGGAACAATATTTGTAAAGTAAACCTTCTTCTCCTCCTCCTCCTGATTCTCCTCCTTATGGTCCTCCTCCTCCTCCTCCTCCTCCTGCAGCCAAGTTGACTGGATTGCTGGAGGGTGACATTAATGGTCAAGAGTTGCCTGAGGAATTCCAGATCAAAAGAGAGGAAGTAGAGGAAGAGGACTTTATTGTCTTGCGTTTCCCTCGGAGGAATTAGGAGCTTCGAAGGTCACTGTGTGGGGCTGGAGCTTCAAAGGTCACTGTGTGGGGTTGGAGCTTCAAAGAACACAGTATAGGGGTGGAGCTTCAGAGATCACTATGTGGGAGTGGAGCTTTAAATCTTAGTACTTGGTTGTCAGTGAATGTGTAACACGAAGGAAGAATTAAATGCATTACACACACACACACACACACACACACACACACACACACACACACACTTGTAGAGTGTATTATCTCTGGTGTTATGTTTCTCAATATTTCCAATAATGAAAGATGGTATTCTCTCTCTCTCTCTCTCTCTCTCTCTCTCTCTCTCTCTCTCTCTCTCTCTCTCTCTCTCTCTCTCTCTCTCTCTCTCTCTCTCTCTCTCTCTCTTTCTCTCTCTCTTTCTCTCTCTCTCTCTCTCTCTCTCTCTCTCTCTCTCTCTCTCTCTCTCTCTCTCTCTCTCTCTCTCTCTCTCTCTCCCCCTCTGCGACTAATCTCATAACAGCTGGATCAATATTTAACCTCAGTGCCCTGAAGGAATGGTCAGTATGACCATTCCTTCCTCCTCACAATGCAAGGCTTAATGAAGCATATTACACGCACGGTATATGCTTCGATTATACCCCACGAATGCAATCTAAAGGTATGCTAACTGTTCTGTGTGCGTATATCATTCTATTTGCATCTGTTTGCCCGTGCCGGCACTTAAAATGTTTAAATATATATCGGTTAGACTGGATTATAATAAATGTGATTTAAGTCAGGGTAGACAGGGCTCTAAAATTTTTACATAAATAGGGTTAGGCCTTCCTCATAAGAATTTTTTTTTATTACTATCTAATGTGGGGGTGGAGTTAGCTCTCAAATGTTTTCATATAATGTTGTATTCAATTTTTGATGCATCCTTCCATTCGGATTTACCAAAAAAATGCTTTATAAGAGATCTGACCTCACGTGTCTTCAATGCAGTTGCATGTGCAGGTATTTAGGTACGTATTTTAGCCAGGGTATGTATGTAGTCTCGTTCTTATATACCTTCCAGATGATCACTTATTTTTATAGTTCCTTCAAGGCAAGAGAAATTGCTCACCTGGAGAGTGTAACAGAGAACTTTCACGGCACACATAAGTACGATAAAATACCCAAATTACTGGGAACGATTGAAGTCCCTTGATTTGTATTCCCTGGAGCGCAGACGAGAAAGATACACGATAATATACACTTGGAAAATCCTACATGGATTAGTATCAAACTTGCACACGAGCATCACTCCCTACGAAAGCAAAAGAATCGGTAGGAGATACAACATTCCTCCAAAGAAAAGCAGGGGCGCCACGAGTACGCTAAGAGACAACACAGTGTCAGGAGCCCAAGATTGTTCAACTGCCTCCCAGCATACATCAGGGGGATTACCAATAGACTCTTGGCTGTCTTCAAGAAGGCGCAGAACAGGCACATAAAGTCAGTACCTGATCAGCCAGGCTGTGGTTCGTACGTTGGTTTACGTGCGATGAGCAGTAACTGCCTGGTTGATCAGACTCTGATCCACCATGAAGCCTGGTCTCAGACCGGGCCGCGGGGGCATTGACCCCCGAAACCCTCTCCAGGTATCTGAGAAATCACGAAAGCGCTTGGAATTTCACTATTTTTTCACAGTGTTTGTTCTGCAAATGTATGTATGTATGTATGTATGTATGTATGTATGTATGTATGTACGTATGTATCTACAGGTATGAACGTTAGTATGTACGGTTAGTATGTATGTATGTATGTATATGCGTGTATGTATGTATGTATGAAAGTAAAGGATCAGTGTCTCTCAGAGCAAACATTATTATTTATTTATTTTTATTATTATTCTTGCTATTATTACAGTTATTATTACAATTATTATTGCTGTTATTATATTAATAAGTAAGCGCTAAACCCACAATGGTCATACAATGACTGGAGGAATGAGAGGGGAAGAGGGTAATTCAAGTTCCATGGAAACACGGAGGCTTCCCTGGCTTATGGACTTGCAAAGCCAATTGAAGGTTTCGGTCATGTGACCAAAACCTCCTGCTGGTTATTCATCCTATGACAAAGATCCGTGTCTGAAGGCATTTCTCCTGTTTCCTGACGAACCTAACCTAATCTAACCTAACCTGACTTAACTTAATCTAACCTAATCTAACCTAACCTAACCTAACTTAATCTAATCTAACCTAACCTAACCTAACCTAACTTAATCTAACCTAACCTAACCTAACCTAACTTAATCTAATCTAACCTAACCTTACCTAACCTAACCTAACCTAATCTAACCTAACCTAACCTAACTTAATCTAATCTAACCTAACCTAACTTAACCTAACTTAATCTAATCTAACTTAATCTAATCTAACCTAACCTAACCTAATCTAACCTAACCTAACAATCTAACCTAACCTAGCCTATCATAACCTAAATTGGCTCGGTTCATAGTTTAAATTTAGTCGATGTCACAGTGAATTAGACTTTTTTTCAAATAACTGAATCATCATTCTCTGGTGGAAGATGCTATCAGATGGCAGGGAAACTGAGGAATTCGTGAGGGGAAATTATTGCTAAATCTGGAATAGCGATAGGGAAAGTGACTGGGAAATTTTAAAAGCGATTTGGGGGAAGCGAGGTTTTTTCGGTATGATTTAAGGAGGCGGGAAATTTGGGTTTGAGTTGGGGAAGTGGGAATTTTTGGTTGAATTTGGCGAGGCAAAGATTGTGGGGCCTAATATAAGGAGAAAAATCGAAGTCAGGGTCAAAGATTTATTTCCACTCTGTACAATGTTTATACAGAACAGGGTAACATTGTAGCTGTGCAGACAGAAAGAATACTTCAGGTTTGATCTGAAGTGGCTGTGAATTTTTGAAATGATTTAAGGAGGCTAGGATTTAGAATCTGAGGAAGCTGGGACTGATTATCAGCTGACACATTAGGAGGGTAACTTATTTATTCACAAAAAAAATATAACGTATTATGTGCTCGGAGAACGTTGTCAGGGAATATTATTAGGAATTTTTAAATTAGGGACGACTTGACCTTGGAAGTCGTGAAGGCTTGCGGAGGACCATGGGAAGCGGAGGGTAGAGAAGGGGATGGGAGATGAAGAAAGGGATGAAGAATGAGGGTGAAAGAGGGAGAGACAGAAAGAATAAGAGAAAGGGGTAATAAAAGTTATTGAAAGGTGTGGATAGAGAATGAGATGGAATGAGGGGAAGAGAGAGAGAGAGAGAGAGAGAGAGAGAGAGAGAGTGGTGAAGAAAAGACAGATACATTGCAGAACAAGCGTTTATTGGGGCAACGTTTCGCTCTTTTCAGAACTCAACTCGTGTATCGCTCTATAGAGCGACACATGAGTTGATAAAATTTCCTCAGCATCCTGTCTCTTTTTTTCTGTGTCTGCAGCAAGTCTTGCAGCCAGAGAGATTGGTGTAGAAAGTCTGATCTAGATATAAGATTTGTATTTTCGACATTGTGGGCAGGTGTTCACCGAGTAATTATGTAGTGGTGGTGGCAACGATGGGGAGGGTGGTACTGAGTGTGGAGAGTGGTGGTAATTGTGGTTGTGGCATTAGTTTGTGGTTGTGGTATTGCCTGATGGATGGATGGTGCTGGTTGCTAGTGATTTGCTACTGTTATTGGGGGGTGGTTGCTAAGGTTGAAGGGACGGTCAGGTTTTGTTGATGCTGGTGATGGATGTGATTGGTTGGTGGTTGTGCATGGGTGGTGGTTGTGACTGATTTGTGGTTGTGACTGGTTAATGTCTCTGATTAATTTTTTTTTTTGGTGACTGAGTGATGGTTAAGTACCAATGGCGACACCGATGGGCATATAACTTTTATTTAGTGATTCGAATATCTCCTTTAGATTCTTCCCAGTTTGTCATATATTTTCGTTAGTTGCCTCATTTAGTGTGTGTGTGTGTGTGTGTGTGTGTGTGTGTGTGTATGTGTGTGTGTGTGTGTGTGTGTGTGTGTGTGTGTGTGTGTGTGTGTGTGTGTGTGTGTGTGTGTGTGTTGTTCTTATGTCCAGACCTCGAAGTTCAGCCACAACAACATCGCTGCCAAGATTTTCTCTCATTTCCTTCGACCGTGACTCGCTGACATTCTGCATCTGCTGTCCTTAAAAGGCAACTGATTTTTGAGGGCTGTAACTGCCTCCTCTCTACTGTTTCATTTGGTCACTGTTTACGAGTGTTGCTTTCCAGTCTACGCGGCATGCCAGACCCACAAGGATTGGCCAACTGTCACCTTGTCGCTTGTAAAGGCCTCTCGGACTGGCTTCCAGCACGTGTCTGTTGCTTCTCATCAGCCAATGGAAGACCACGAAAGGCACCTACAGGTGCAGGGCCACCAGCTGCTTCATGATTGCTGATGTACGATGTTGTTGGTTACAGCATCTCTCTGCTTGATTTTGCTTTCCGATTCATGATCTTGGGGAGACCTGTCAGCATCCATGTTACAATACCTAATAAAGAACGCTCTCCTTTTGTACAGGGAATTGATTAAGGAAGTGAATGTAAACAATCAAGCTTCTTGGTGTGTTGGATGATTTATTAGGTTTAAAGCCAATCTGCTCAACGAGGGTCATTAAACCTGCATGTCACAAACACAACAGTCAGGGTGTATTTACACCCTAAAATAAGAATTATAGGAAAGCTCAACGTGTATACACTCAGAGATAGACTCACTTTTGTCGGTGTGTAGACTTTTCAAAAAAAAAATTGTTAATGCCAGACAGAGCAAATTAACGTTAAATAAGCTCCATGCGACACCAAAAACATCATGACCCGGACAAGCATGTACTGAAGATGGGAAAGAACACAGACGAGATTGTAATGAAGGCAGTGTTCACTACGGGGATTTCTAATGCTTGGGAGACACTTCTTGTCATGAGCCCAGTTACATATTAATTTGTTTCTCGTGCCCCCCACACACACACTATCTATCTATCTATCTCTCTCTCTCTCTCTCTCTCTCTCTCTCTCTCTCTCTCTCTCTCCTCTCTCTCTCTCTCTCTCTCTCTCTCTCTGTATATATATATATATATATATATATATATATATATATATATATATATATATATATATATATATATATATATATATATATATATATATATATATATACTGTTCATTCCTTTGTTTATTCACCTCTCGTTGTACATACCTGATCATTTGTAACCCATGTAATCCGTCTGGGGTAAATTGCAACGTTGATGACCAAAGGTACAACAGACACCATTCATCGAGTCTCTTTTGTCATTGCCCCGCCGAGAGGTTGCCCATGCAATCATCTTGACAAACGAGAAATCGACTGCCAAGAAGCCAATTATCTTCCAAAGGATAGCCCTTAACCTCCTGTCACATGTGCGATGTGACTCCGAGATCTGTGTTGCATACCCGTATGGCGTGGCTCCTGGCTGGGTGATTTGTCACACTTGCTGAGTGTTGATGACGACCATGTTCTTGGAGACAGAAGCAATCACAACAGGATTAGGAAAGAGTGTTGCACGTTAATTGATAGTTTCGTGGGCAGCGTGTGCGTGTGTGGAGCGTCCTCACACCAAACATAACGAGCGCAATATTTCCAACGAATTAAGCCACGGCGATGTATTCCCTCTGTATCCCAGTCTTCCACCTTAAGTGTATTTAAAATGCTTGATAATCAGACACAGCCTCTCCAGTTCCGTCTCTTTGTCCGGATGTCGCGTGTTCGAAACACACGGGAAGCATGGTTGACCTTTCCTCATGCTCAACCGGACGTTTGTGGTATTGATCGAGAATACTGGGTTAGTAAAACTAGCTAGCGTGACTGTCTCTTAGTGTACAGAGGATCAAGCCTCCAGCACACATGTAATCGTAGTATTGATCTCTTCCTCCCACCACTGGTATCACCCACAGAGTTAAGGCGCTCCTGTGAATCAACAGGATAGTTCCTTTAGAAAGGCCGCACCTGTAGATCTGCACGATCTGAAGGACAGCTGTTCCTTCAGGAAGGACGCACCTGTAGATCTACATAACAGTTCCTCTTTCAGGCAGACTCGCAGACTAAAGTTCTTCAGCCAGTAGGCGAATTCTTGTGTCTTTCCAAGACTCAATTAAACAGCAGCACCACCACCAACACTAAAATCTGTAGCAGCAAAAGCAGCACCACCAGTTGCGGCAACAGAAGCACCAGCAAATGCACCAGTAGCGGCAGTAGCAATACCAAAAGACGCAGGAAAGCTCTAACAGCGGCAGTAGCAGCTGCAGCAGCTGCAGCAACACAAGCAGCAGCATCAACAGCAGCAAATGTGGTTGCCATCATTGTCCTTCCGTTCCGGCCATCTTCCTTACAGAGACAATTTCTCGCTACGGGTGACCCTGACATTCTCACGCGTACTGCAGATTTTATCAGCTGGAGAATAAGTACAGGTGGTTGACAGCTGGCAGGTCTGTAGATGGTGTGTGTATGTGTGCACGTAACATGTTTGTATATACACCTAATATACGTATATGCACATAACTATGTGCTCTCACGTGTATGTGAGCATAGTGAAAAGAGAGAGATAGAGAGAGAGAGAGAGAGAGAGAAAAGAGAGTGTGTTTTACTCAGTGATAATGTACTATTTCGTGTTCTCTACTAGCGTCTCGTCTCTCTCATCTTCATCTACGCCATTTCATCGTTATTCTATCTTGTTTATGTGTTTTTTATACATGTTTCAACAACAGTTTCTGCCTATTTTCGTATTTTGTTTTAGTGTTCATTTTTAAAACCTTATTCTCTCGCTCTTCCTCCTCCTTAGTTCGTCTTCAATATTGTCTCTAGATATCCCTAACTATTACCTCTAGATCTTCCTAAATCTTTACCTTAAATCCTATAAGTAGACTTTTCTAAATGTTACCCTTTGATCTCATTAAATCATATCCTTAGACCATCCTAAATCTTACTCTTGGACCATCTTAAACGAAGCTCTTAGAATATCTACGTAACATCTAGTAAACTGGGAAATTATACCCATTAGGAACGCAAAAAAAAAAAAAAATCCTTCTATTAAAGGGCTTATGCGTAATATATATATATATATATATATATATATATATATATATATATATATATATATATATATATATATATATATATATATATTACGCATAAGCCCTTTAATAGAAGGAGTATTCATTAGGTCACTCAACTTTCTCCTTCTAACACCTCTGTAAAAATGTGGCAAAAAATTGTGCTGGTAAATAAATCAATTGTGAAAAAAAGTAGGCCAAGGAAAATTGCGGCAACATACGAAGGAAAGTTCTCAGTTTCTGATTAAAATAAATAGATGCTAATGGGTCCATCCGTGTGTTTTGGACCATTATTGAAGAGTTAGTAGAAGGAGCAGCAACAGCTGTATCACAAGTAGTAAGATAAATAGAAGCAGAAACAGCTGTAGTAGATGCAGAAGCAGTAGCGGGAGTGGCAGCAAGAGCAGCAATAATAGGAATAACAGCAATAGCAGCAGCAGCAACAGCATGAGGATCACCAGGAGCAGAAATAACAGTAACATTAGCAACAGAAGTTGAAACAGCAACAGCAGGTAAAGGCATCATCAACACAACTCTCTACAAAGCAAGCACTTCAAGCAGCAGCAAAAGCTTAATTAGAATGCGAGAAGCTTGAATCAAATTAAGCTTTACACCGTGCCAATATTCTTACTGATTAACCATCTCATTTATATTGATAAGGTGCTCAACATTGCACCTTATCAACGAATGAAAATTGTTAAGAAAGTAATCAAATACAAAGTCTTGAGAAAGTACTGAAGAACGAAGTCTTATGAAAGAATGAATACAAAGTCTGAAGAAAGTACTGAGTATAAAATTTTAAGAATATGACAGAGTAGAAAGTAAAAAGACTAGGATTTTGAAAGATGATCAAAATAAATAGGTTTAAGATTGTATTATTATTATTATTATTATTATTATTATTATTATTATTATTATTATTATTATTATTATTATTATTATCGTGGAAAAGCGCTATATTCATACGAGTAATACCATACCTGGGGAGGGGGAGGGAAACTCCACTTCCTCGACCAACGAGCCCTTGTAGGGGTGTTAATGAAGCACAGGTGTTTGCATAAAACAGGCAACAAGTGTCACTAATATGACGCAGGTGTTGAAAGGGGAAACGAAACGAAATGATGACAGTAACAGGGAAAAAAAACATGAACTGAGAGAAACTGATATGTATGTAGCGCCTTAAGGCTTAAATTTCCAGACTTGTAAGAAGAGAATTGGATATTTCAGTCGAGCTGACAACAGCAGGAGTGGCTGGTGCAAGCATCGCTTCATCCCCAGGAAATGGGGTTGGCCTCCCTTTCCGCGGGTCGAACATGACTACTTCCCATTCCTAATGAATTGAATGCCCTTTATTTATTTAATGCTTTCCAATGACTTAAATACTACTTCTACTACTACTACTACCTCTGCTACTAATAGTAGTAATAATAATAATACTAGCAAATAATAAGAACAAATATAATATATTAATATACAATAAATATAATAATAACAATAACAAATATAATTATTAATAATAATGGAATAGTAATAACAATTCATTCATGCTAGAATGAGTCGTGTCAACATAACATACAATGAAAGGTGCCGACAGTCATTATATGGATAATTCATTAACAACGGCTCGTTGTGCAAATACTCAGTGTTATTCAACCCACAATGTCCACTACTACAACATATATATATATATATATATATATATATATATATATATATATATATATATATATATATATATATATATATATATATATCATGAATATGAATGAAAAGCTGGAGAATCTGTTCTCCCTACCCCTTGAACGGTCAGTGGGTGACGTGATACCCGTAATCTTGGTAGAGGGTTCATAATTCATACCATTCTCACTCCAGTGATGTTCTTGTATATTTGACTGTTTTCTAGCAGCTCTTCACTTCTCTTGTTGGAAAGCATTTTGCGACTGTGGTCTCTTTTTTTTCCAAGGGGGGGGTTGGTTATTTGTGGTTAATTTGAGATTTTAACAGCTCTTGGATCTCTCGGAAAGGTTGGGTTATAGATCCTGATTCTTTTAAGAGAGTTGAGCTGCAGCTCCTGTTCCTCATAAGGTACAGGGAGCTGTGTTTGTGGAATATGAAGTGATGCTTCTCTCTGACCCACCTATAGGAATATAGATCACGTGAAATACTAACAGGTTAGACAAGGAAAACAGTTTTTTCCATTCTCCGGGTGTCGATTGCGCGCCAAAAGCCTTTTCCCGCGAATGTTATTGATTGGTCGAGCGTTCCCGCCAACCCCGGGACGCCGCTGTGTCCGAAACTCATAAAACTGGCTCTTATCATATACAACCCGCACACAGCAGAATGAAACTTATAACGACATTTCGGTCCGTTTTGGACCATTAACTATTCACACCAAGACGGACCGAAACATCGTCACAAATTTCATTCTCCTGTGTGCCGGTTATTTGTGTATTGTTCCAGTCACGGTACTGTGTCTTTCGATCCATCACGGTGATTCTCTTTCCTAATAAATCATTAAAATTATCACTGAGTCTCCTTCTAAAAACACTTCTAATTTACGCATATTAAAGGTAAATTTATTGTATAAGAAATCCACTACTGTTTCAACAAGTCTGTAAAAATAAAGAATATCTGAACTTTTAAATATATTTGCTACATATTCTTTACTTTCTATTAACGTACAATTTAACATTATATTTATTCGAAAGTGTGATGTGATTCGTTGTTATTTATGTGATGTGTTATTGAATGACAGCGTGTTATGTGTACAGTGTTATGTGTTGCTGATCAAGAGGATGTGTATATAGGGTGGGGCCCAAGCACTAGAGCTCAGCCCTTCAGAGATAACTAGCTGAGCACGTGTATATGCACTTACGGTTAATATTACACTTCCAGTCTATTGAGATTCTCCTCCTGGCGGCTCTTTGTTTATTCAGATATTTTATGCAGGAAGCAGCATTAATTTTTCTCGTATATCTACTCTCTCTCTCTCTTTCTCTCTTTCTCACTCATGTTATACAGGGTTTTCAGGTTTAGGTTAAGGATTCCCTCTCTCTCTCTCTCTCTCTCTCTCTCTCTCTCTCTCTCTCCCCTTTTATTACAAGCATTATTAACAACAGAAAAGGTCGTCAGTTTATCCTATTCTTTCTATTTTCATTCTAGTCTCTTGAGCCCCTTTCTTCTTGTGCAGAAATTTTATTTACTTTCGTCAAGTTTTCATATTAGTTCGCCTCAGCCTGCTTTTTTTTTCAATTTGTCCACTCATCACTGATTGTACATCCCAGTTGCACTCGACTATTGTCCCCACAATCGCTGAAGCGTAAAATTCTGTTGTCCTGATTTCCAGATATCATATTTTAGTTGCATGTTTATTGTCCCGATTTTCCTTTTGTTGCATATTGTCCCGATTTTCCTGTAGTTGCATGTTTATTGTCCCGATTTTCCTTTTGTTACATATTGTCCCGATTTTCCTGTAGTTGCATGTTTATTGTCCCGATTTTCATTTTGTTGCATATTGTCCCGATTTTCCTGTAGTTGCATGTTTATTGTCCCGATTTTCCTTTTGTTGCATATTGTCCCGATTTTCCTGTAGTTGCATGTTTATTGTCCCGATTTTTCCTTTTGTTGCATATTGTCCCGATTTTCCTGTAGTTGCATGTTTATTGTCCCGATTTTCCTTTAGGTTTTTAAATCTCTCAGTCGAAATTTGCCATATTCTCCCCCAGTTAGTTTTCACATTTCGGTCTATATTCTTTTCTATATATTTTCCTTGACTTGGTTTTAATTTTCCATTGATGAGCTGTACAAGGTGTTTACTTGCAATCTGTTTTTTCCCCTCTCACACTTTCGTTTCTTCACACTTTCCCCTCTCACAATTTCGTTTGGTTTCTGTTTATCTCAGATTTGCCTACCCTTTCTAAGGCTAAAACCTCCTTTACTAAAAAAAAAATCTGAATTATTCAGAAGATTCAGGTTAGGATTTCTTTCACCTTGAAAAACTTCTGCATTATTTTGAAAAATTCTAAGCAGAATTTCTTTCGCTTTGTTCCTAATTAGTGATGCAGTACTCTTTTCCTTGCAGTTAAAAAATACAATTGCTTCCTCTCTACGTTTCCTTTCCATTCTTTTCCATTGTTGTCTGGTGGCCTGGTGGTTAACGCTCTCGCTTCACACGGTGAGGGCCTGGGTTCGATTCCCAGCCAGAGTAGAAACATTGGACGTGTTTCTTTCCACCTGTTGTCTATGTTCCCCATCAGTAAAATGGGTACCTGGGTGTTAGTCGACTGGTGCGGGTCGCATCCTGGGACACTGACCTAAGGAGGCCTGGTCACAGACCGGGCCGCGGGGGCGTTGACCCCCGGAACTCTTTCCAGATAAACTCCAGAAACTCCAGATCTCCTATCACATATTTGTCGTAATAACTTCTTTTCAAATTTAACATTATGTCCACATTTGTGTTGCTCTACCTTTAACGGGGTTTTTACAAGTTTCAATCCAGCCATGCTTGTTATTATTATTATTTTATTATTTTTTTTATTATCACACCGGCCGATTCCCACCAAGGCAGGGTGGCCCGAAAAAGAAAAACTTTCACCATCATTCACTCCATCACTGTCTTGCCAGAAGGGTGCTTTACACTACAGTTTTTAAACTGCAACATTAACACCCCTCCTTCAGAGTGCAGGCACTGTACTTCCCATCTCCAGGACTCAAGTCCGGCCTGCCGGTTTCCCTGAATCCCTTCATAAATGTTACTTTGCTCACACTCCAACAGCACGTCAAGTATTAAAAACCATTTGTCTCCATTCACTCCTATCAAACACGCTCACGCACGCCTGCTGGAAGTCCAAGCCCCTCGCACACAAAACCTCCTTTACCCCCTCCCTCCAACCCTTCCTAGGCCGACCCCTACCCCGCCTTCCTTCCACTACAGACTGATACACTCTTGAAGTCATTCTGTTTCGCTCCATTCTCTCTACATGTCCGAACCACCTCAACAACCCTTCCTCAGCCCTCTGGACAACAGTTTTGGTAATCCCGCACCTCCTCCTAACTTCCAAACTACGAATTCTCTGCATTATATTCACACCACACATTGCCCTCAGACATGACATCTCCACTGCCTCCAGCCTTCTCCTCGCTGCAACATTCATCACCCACGCTTCACACCCATATAAGAGCGTTGGTAAAACTATACTCTCATACATTCCCCTCTTTGCCTCCAAGGACAAAGTTCTTTGTCTCCACAGACTCCTAAGTGCACCACTCACTCTTTTTCCCTCATCAATTCTATGATTCACCTCATCTTTCATAGACCCATCCGCTGACACGTCCACTCCCAAATATCTGAATACGTTCACCTCCTCCATACTCTCTCCCTCCAATCTGATATTCAATCTTTCATCACCTAATCTTTTTGTTATCCTCATAACCTTACTCTTTCCTGTATTCACCTTTAATTTTCTTCTTTTGCACACCCTACCAAATTCATCCACCAATCTCTGCAACTTCTCTTCAGAATCTCCCAAGAGCACAGTGTCATCGGCAAAGAGCAGCTGTGACAACTCCCACTTTGTGTATGATTCTTTATCTTTTAACTCCACGCCTCTTGCCAAGACCCTCGCATTTACTTCTCTTACAACCCCATCTATAAATATATTAAACAACCACGGTGACATCACACATCCTTGTCTAAGGCCTACTTTTACTGGGAAAAAATTTCCCTCTTTCCTACATACTCTAACTTGAGCCTCACTATCCTCGTAAAAACTCTTCACTGCTTTCAGTAACCTACCTCCTACACCATACACTTGCAACATCTGCCACATTGCCCCCCTATCCACCCTGTCATACGCCTTTTCCAAATCCATAAATGCCACAAAGACCTCTTTAGCCTTATCTAAATACTGTTCACTTATATGTTTCACTGTAAACACCTGGTCCACACACCCCCTACCTTTCCTAAAGCCTCCTTGTTCATCTGCTATCCTATTCTCCGTCTTACTCTTAATTCTTTCAATTATAACTCTACCATACACTTTACCAGGTACACTCAACAGACTTATCCCCCTATAATTTTTGCACTCTCTTTTATCCCCTTTGCCTTTATACAAAGGAACTATGCATGCTCTCTGCCAATCCCTAGGTACCTTACCCTCTTCCATACATTTATTAAATAATTGCACCAACCACTCCAAAACTATATCCCCACCTGCTTTTAACATTTCTATCTTTATCCCATCAATCCCGGCTGCCTTACCCCTTTCATTTTACCTACTGCCTCACGAACTTCCCCCACACTCACAACTGGCTCTTCCTCACTCCTACAAGATGTTATTCCTCCTTGCCCTATACACGAAATCACAGCTTCCCTATCTTCATCAACATTTAACAATTCCTCAAAATATTCCTTCCATCTTCCCAATACCTCTACCTCTCCATTTAATAACTCTCCTCTCCTATTTTTAACTGACAAATCCATTTGTTCTCTAGGCTTTCTTAACTTGTTAATCTCACTCCAAAACTTTTTCTTATTTTCAACAAAATTTGTTGATAACATCTCACCCACTCTCTCATTTGCTCTCTTTTTACATTGCTTCACCACTCTCTTAACTTCTCTCTTTTTCTCCATATACTCTTCCCTCCTTGCATCACTTCTACTTTGTAAAAACTTCTCATATGCTAACTTTTTCTCCCTTACTACTCTCTTTACATCATCATTCCACCAATCGCTCCTCTTCCCTCCTGCACCCACTTTCCTGTAACCACAAACTTCTGCTGAACACTCTAACACTACATTTTTAAACCTACCCCATACCTCTTCGACCCCATTGCCTATGCTCTCATTAGCCCATCTATCCTCCAATAGCTGTTTATATCTTACCCTAACTGCCTCCTCTTTTAGTTTATAAACCTTCACCTCTCTCTTCCCTGATGCTTCTATTCTCCTTGTATCCCATCTACCTTTTACTCTCAGTGTAGCTACAACTAGAAAGTGATCTGATATATCTGTGGCCCCTCTATAAACATGTACATCCTGAAGTCTACTCAACAGTCTTTTATCTACCAATACATAATCCAACAAACTACTGTCATTTCGCCCTACATCATATCGTGTATACTTATTTATCCTCTTTTTCTTAAAATATGTATTACCTATAACTAAACCCCTTTCTATACAAAGTTCAATCAAAGGGCTCCCATTATCATTTACACCTGGCACCCCAAACTTACCTACCACACCCTCTCTAAAAGTTTCTCCTACTTTAGCATTCAAGTCCCCTACCACAATTACTCTCTCACTTGGTTCAAAGGCTCCTATACATTCACTTAACATCTCCCAAAATCTCTCTCTCTCCTCTGCATTCCTCTCTTCTCCAGGTGCATACACGCTTATTATGACCCACTTCTCGCATCCAACCTTTACTTTAATCCACATAATTCTTGAATTTACACATTCATATTCTCTTTTCTCCTTCCATAACTGATCATTTAACATTACTGCTACCCCTTCCTTTGCTCTAACTCTCTCAGATACTCCAGATTTAATCCCATTTATTTCCCCCCACTGAAACTCTCCTACCCCCTTCAGCTTTGTTTCGCTTAGGGCCAGGACATCCAACTTCTTTTCATTCATAACATCAGCAATCATCTGTTTCTTGTCATCCGCACTACATCCACGCACATTTAAGCAACCCAGTTTTATAAAGTTTTTCTTCTTCTCTTTTTTAGTAATTGTATACAGGAGAAGGGGTTACTAGCCCATTGCTCCCGGTTATTATTATTATTATTATTATTATTATTATTATTATTATTATTATTATTATTATTATTATTATTATTATTATTATTCGTAGCTAGAAATTAACACATCATCATCTAGCTCTTGATAATTTTAGCTAATTCTTATTCCTCCTTTTGTATATTTTTAAGATAATTTAAGTCTTATTAGTTCTTTCCTTATCTTTGATTCTTTGAATTTATAACACACTTTTTCCTGTCTTTTTCTAATCACCCGCAAACATTTTTTGTTTATCCTTTACATTTTTTTTTGGTTTCTTGTTAAACCTTGTTAAACCTTGTTATACTATGTTAACCTTGTTGAACTTTGTTAAACCTTGTTTAACCTTGTTATGCCATGTTAAACCTTGTTATGCCATGTTAAACCTTGTTAAACCTGTTGAACCTTGTTAAACTTTGTTATACCATGTTAAACCTTGTTAAACCTTGTTAAACCTTGTTATACCATGTCAATACATCGACTCCCGATTATACCATATTACATATAATGAATAAAATAAGGCATAATACCGTGGCTGAAACGATGGTTAATGCTTCAAGTCGGACCGAAACGTCGTCAAAACTTTCTTTCGCCCAGGTTTTCTATATATTATAATCATATTCACTTTAAAATAAGAAATTGTGGTGGTTATTGTTTTCAAAAAACAACTCAACTGTATCAACTGTTCTATTAAACATAGTAAGGTGTCCTAGAAACTCGAGAACACCATATACTTAGCGTTTAACTATTTTCTTCAATTTTTGTTTTGTCTTTTAGACACTAGGCATTACCTTTTAGACACCTGGTATTGCCTTTTTAAATTTGGGTATTACCTTTTAGGTACTGGGCATTACCTTTTAAATACTTGGTATTTCCTCTTAGACACTGGGTATTTCCTTTTAGACACTGGGTATTTCCTTTTAGACACTGTGCATTTCTTTTTAGACATTGCCATATTGCTTACGACTTTATTTAACAATTGGCAGCCATTTTCGAGACAGTATGCACGGCTTTTTTAAATAATTTTTTTTAAACACTGGCCACAGTTTAGACCTAGTACTGCAATTTAGACCTAGTACTACAATTTAGACCTAGTACTACAATTTAGACCTAGTACTACAATTTAGACCTAGTACTACAATTTAGACCTAGTACTGCAATTTAGACCTAGTACTACAATTTAGACCTAGTACTACAATTTAGACCTAGTACTACAATTTAGACCTAGTACTGCAATTTAGACCTAGTACTACAATTTAGACCTAGTACTACAATTTAGACCTAGTACAATTTAGACCTAGTACTGCAATTTAGACCTAGTACTACAATTTAGACCTAGTACTACAATTTAGACCTAGTACTGCAATTTAGACCTAGTACTACAATTTAGACCTAGTACTACAATTTAGACCTAGTACTACAATTTAGACCTAGTACTGCAATTTAACCTAGTACTACAATTTAGACCTAGTACTACAATTTAGACCTAGTACTACAATTTAGACCTAGTACTACAATTTAGACCTAGTACTGCAATTTAGACCTAGTACTACAATTTAAACCTAGTACTACAATTTAGACCTAGTACTGCAATTTAGACCTAGTACTGCAATTTAGACCTAGTACTACAATTTAGACCTAGTACTACAATTTAGACCTAGTACTACAATTTAGACCTAGTACTGCAATTTAGACTTAGTACTGCAATTTAGACCTAGTACCACAATTTAGACCTAGTACTACAATTTAGACCTAGTACTACAATTTAGACCTAGTACTACAATTTAGACCTAGTACTACATTTAGACCTAGTACTACAATTTAGACCTAGTACTGCAATTTAGACCTAGTACTACAATTTAGACCTAGTACTACAATTTAGACCTAGTACTACAATTTAGACCTAGTACTGCAATTTAGACCTAGTACTACAATTTAGACCTAGTACTACAATTTAGACCTAGTACTACAATTTAGACCTAGTACTGCAATTTAGACCTAGTACAATTTAGACCTAGTACTGCAATTTAGACCTAGTACTACAATTTAGACCTAGTACTACAATTTAGACCTAGTACTGCAATTTAGACCTAGTACTACAATTTAGACCTAGTACTACAATTTAGACCTAGTACTACAATTTAGACCTAGTACTACAATTTAGACCTAGTACTGCAATTTAGACTTAGTACTACAATTTAGACCTAGTACTACAATTTAGACCTAGTACTACAATTTAGACCTAGTACTACAATTTAGACCTAGTACTACAATATAGACCTATTACTACAATTTAGACCTAGTACTACAATTTAGACCTAGTACTACAATTTAGACCTAGTACTACAATTAGACCTAGTACTACAATTTAGACCTAGTACTACAATATAGACCTATTACTACAATTTAGACCTAGTACTACAATTTAGACCTAGTACTACAATTTAGACCTAGTACTACAATTTAGACCTAGTACTACAATTTAGATCTAGTACTACAATATAGACCTATTACTACAATTTAGACCTAGTACTACAATTTAGACCTAGTACTACAATTTAGACCTAGTACTACAATTTAGACATTCCATTTTAGACTCTGGTACCCACTTTTTACACGATGGACTTCCACCGCTGGCATTCTCTACATCTGACATTACGAAGATAAGTAATAATAAGTCTTGCTTTATCTTGTGGAAAAGGAGCCACTTTCGTCAGTGCTCTTGTAAGCAAATCACGGAACGGTTGGGGTCGATCCCCATGACGAGTGAGTCTTAAAACTCGCAGGCCAGTGCGCTAACCACTGGGTCAGCTAGCTCTAACAAGATTCATCCAAGGAGGTATGGCCTCCATACTTATCCAACTAGGTATGCCATAGGTTGAAGCTCCACCCGTTCTGTGATCTGTTTGCAATCGTGTAATTACGACTTTGTAAATCACGCATGTAAGCAATTCTTCCCCCCCCCCTCTCTCTCTCTCTCTCTCTCTCTCTCTCTCTCTCTCTCTCTCTCCAAGAACCTCCCAGCCTCACACTCTTTCAGCCAGCCTCTGCCTCTCGTGCATAGACAAACTCGCGAGCATGTTAGCCACGTAGGGAGGTCCATTCGTCAACGTAGCTTTCTAAATTAGCTTTGACAATCGCTCCGCGCCGAGCTGGGAGCTCAACACCGTGACCCGGATTGTCGCGCGACACGTTCCCGTGTTTACGTGTTAAATACAGGTCTGCGTTTCGTGCAGACATGCCGGTATAGCAGACAATGGTGGGTTGCCCCACGGAGGTTAAATATCCATCAGGCGACAGGGGCTACTAGAGTTGATAGCGGCAACAAGGGCAAAGGTAGTTGCCACATAAGTTAAGAAACGGCTACTGTGGGCGAGACGTCGATCACTGAAACCATCAAACGGCAGTTTTAGCTATTTGGTGACCAGAGCCTTATAGTATAGCTCTAGGGGAAGTTATCTCAAGATTCTGGTGTGTGAAACGAGGCAAAGATCTGAATGAGAGATTAGCGGGAGAATTTAATCTCAAATCTCATCTGTGAGATGAGGCAATAATTAAAATCTGAAATTGATCTGAGATGATCTAGAGAGTCAAATCCGCGAAATGAAGTGAGGAGCTGACCGTAAGATCAGCGAAGTTGATCTTACGGTCAGCTCTTACCGTACGGTCTGATCTTAACGTACGGTCTGATCTTACCGTACGGTCTGATCTTACCGTACGGTCTGATCTTACCGTACGGTCTGATCTTACGGTCTAATCTGAAAGAGATTATTGTCTGATCTTTCAGACTGAATCGAGTAATATATACAAGGAGAAGGGGTTACTAGCCCCTTCCTCCCGGCATTTTAGTCGCGTCTTACAACACGCATGGCTTACGGAGGAAGAATTCTGTTCCACTTCCCCATGGAGATAAGAGGAAATAAACAAGAACAAGAACTATTAAGAAAACAGAAGAAAACCCAGAGGGGTGTGTACATATATACGTTTGTACAGCATATGTAGTGTGACCTAAGTGTAAGTAGAAGTAGCAAGACGTACCTGAAGTCTTGCATGTTCATGAGACAGAAAAAAGACACCAGCAATCCTACCATCATGTAAAACAATTACAGGCTTCCGTTTTACACTCACTTGGCAGGACGGTAGTACCTCCCTGGGTGGTTGCTGTCTGCCAACCTACTACCTAGGATACACACACACACACACACATACACACATTTATATATATATTATTTTGTACGCAATTTATCACGGAAGGTATCACACATGGTATCTCTCAAGGTATGTATCACACATGTTATATGACACCGGTACATATGTAACAGACACACGTGAAAAAAATTACGAAACTTTTTTACAACAATGCTCAGGTGAGCGAAACGTCTCTACACAAAGTTTCCCAACGTTGCTCACGCAACTATTTTACAGATTCATCGAAACGAGTCGAAAAGGTATCTAGATATTAGTAGATAGTAAATGGATACGAACGCGTTCCATCAGTACTGACCAGGCAAGCACCGGATGATGCCCGGAACCCGGCCTCATCTCGTGCTTGCCTGGTCAACCAGGCTGTTGCTGCTGGTGAGACTAGACACATTTTGCACCTGTGTCCTTCCTTATTGAACCAGGAGAAAATGGTGAAAGTCATAGTACTGGAAGAGGGCGAGTGTGAGTAAGAGTCTGGGGAGATGTGTTGGGGTGGGTCAAGTATGACAAGTGGAGTGCCACAAGGTTCCCTATCGCAACCACTGCTGTTCCTCATACATACAAACGACAGCTTCGAACAAATAACCTGCACTTAGCGGAAACATATGACGACGTTTCGGACCATCCAGGACCATTGCCGTTGTCAAGCTGAAACCTAACAATGATACAGGATACCTGGAGTATACCTGGATGATAGAAACCTTGTCATAAGTCTCCCTCAGTGCGAAAAATTCGTGAACTGTATCTAGTACAATTTGTTCCAGCCTTCTATATCTAAATCCACTTTGATAGAAGTGCTAATGTTATGTTCTTGTCAATCTGAAGAACAGATTGACAGTGTCGGAGAACAATAGCAGTTTGAGAACATGGATACAATCAAATTAAACGAAATTGAACGAAATGATAAATGAGTTAAAGATAGAATAACACACAATTCTCTACGAAGACTAAAGAAAAGAACGTTGTAAAGAGGGAAACAAAAATTCACTTACTCAACAAAAGACAATGGGTATCCGTTAAAGGAAAAAAAAAATGACGGAAAAAATTGCCATTTGTCGTTTATAAAATTCCGAACACAAATCAGGTGTCCGTTCTCAAAAAAAAAAAAAAAAAAAAAAAAATCAAACAAGGACAAGGGAAACTGTTCGTTATATCGAAGTCTCCGTTAAAGGTAAATCATTCCCGGAGTAAAATATCACTTTTGGATTTGTTGCGTCGTATACAAATCGTGTTTCCGCCCACAATACTCTCTCGGAAATGATGCCAACGCTTCTCAGCGGTGACTCGGGCTCGTGATCCAGGGAATTGGAGCTATTTTTCCTTTTCTCCGATCAATCATGATTTCTCTCTGTTCTCAAGGCGCACCATGACCCTTGCAGATTTAGCGCTTCCCCTTCAATATAATGCTATATTACGTTAATTATTGGGATTGAACATAATTGAATAGCATTATCATGTACATGTATGTTGTTATACGTACATGTACGTTTAGCAGCTTGTGTGTCTGTGCAACATACACACAACATACAAACATAAACTATAAATACAGACACCATACATTTACTTACCATATACACATGTATACTGCATATACACAGCATACACCCATGCATACGCAGCATACATGCATACATGCATGCATACACAGCATGCATGCATACACAGCATGCATGCATACACAGCATACATGCATGCATACACAGCATACATGCATGCATACACAGCATACATGCATGCATACACAGCATATATGCACATTTCAAACAATCGCAGACAGGCGATCTTAATAATGCAAGACAAGCCACGGGGAGGTAGAAATCTTTAGCTCAAGTACTCTCACAATTCTCAGTACGTCATCAGGAGCTGTGCAATGTTGCAAGATAGCTGAAAGACTGAGGGAATTTTTTTCTTATAGTAGCGCAGCGTAGATAGACACTAGCCGCAGCCTCTCTGAATTTGAGGCTGCGGTCTGTGTGCCAACCCTACGACCTTCGCCGTTCTCTCTCCCCCACCCATGGGACAGTAGACAGCCTCCGGGTTCTCAGCAGTCAAGGTATAGGAAATTAGAAGATGCAATAACCAGCCCCAAAATTCTAATTTCCTATTCCCTCAATCCTTCACTTGCAGCCTTGCAACATTGCACAGCTCCTCATGACGCACTGAGAAGTGTGAAAGTATTTGAGCTAAAGATTCCCCCCCCCCGTGGCTTATCTTGCATACATGCATATATACCCAGTTCACGCACACACTTCTCAGGTATCAAAAATTTTAAGATTCGGGTATTGAAAATTTTGAGTCTCGATTAATTAATCACGAGGCTAGCGAGAGGTCGAATTATGATCTGGAAATTGTTGGCGCAGAGGAAACTACGATATAACCAAAACATCGTCTTAAATGCACAGGAAAAACTCTGGTCAGCTTCCACACACACACACGCACACACACACACACACACACACACACACACACACACACACACACACACACACACACACACACACACACACACACACACACAACATACAAGGACAAATACATACATATAAAACTTTGCATTCAACACACGCAACTAGAGCAGACACGCATACAAATCGTTTCCGCATTTCCCTATTAAAATTACATTCTAAATCTGTTACTTCCACGCTGTGTGTGTGTGCGAATACACAGTATATGTGTACAATTATATATATATATATATATATATATATATATATATATATATATATATATATATATATATATATATATATATATATATATATATATAACACACTGAAAATTCTCGGCAGGAAATAAGTACTTGTTCTGGTCCTGCACAATGGATGGTTTTCCACCCCAAACAGCCGGATTTTGACCCTTACTCTCTTAGTTTCAAATGTAATTCGACCAGCCCTTCTTACCGCCACGCTTCCTTCGTTTCGACCCCTGCAATAACAAATAGGTCAGTACACACACACACACACACACACACACACACACACACACACACATATCCGGTGCTTACATTATGGAGGTGGAGGTGTGTTTGTGTTTCAAAGATTACATGTAGCAGCTGGGGTGACAACGATGGTGATACTTGTCTAATACATGTACTGGTAGTTGTGAAAGCAATGGTTGCAGCTCGCGGGGAGAGGGGCTAAAGATAGTGATATTTACTGGTGGGTTAGTTAGTAATGGTGGTTGCTTCTGGGTTGGGGGGGAGGGATAGCAAAGGTGATACATGTAGTTTTCTATTGCTGGTTGGTAGTTGTGGTAGCAATGGTTGGTGCTCACGGGGTGGAAGGGATAACGATGATACTTCTCTAATACTGACAGTTTCGGTAGCAATGATGGTTGCTCACGGGGAGCGGTGAGGGATATCGATACTGGTACTCCTCTAATGCTGGTAGTTGCGATAGCAGTGGTGGTTGCTGGCAGGGAAGCGACCACACCCTCAGACAGCCATTATAACAATAATACCTCCCCCCGATCCATGTATAGTGGAAATCTCCGTGACAGAACGCACTACACGTTGGACCTGCTCTTTGTAGAGAAGTAGACGGTAGAAGGGTAGACGAGCAGGCGGTAGATGGGTAGATTGCAAATGAATAGACAAGAGATCGGTAGACAGAGGATGTGTAGGTGTGTGGCTGTACGTGAGTAGATGGATATTCAGCATTTATCTATCACAGGATAGCTTGGTAGAGTTGGCAAATGCTGGTAACCTCAACCAGAAAAAGATAGTAATCCTTGAGTACAAATTCTACATTAATTAAAATTATGACTTCACGATTTGCTAAATATAATAATTATAATAATAGTAATATAATAATAATAATAATAATAATAATAATAATAATAATAATAATCACCCAGTCCTCTTCAATCCTTTAGAGTATCCATATGCTCCTGCGTGAGACACAGGAAACAAGCCACTTCGGCTTCAGAATCTACATATCCCTGTGTCCCGCTGCTATTCTCTCGGTCTAGTAAATCAGTCGAAGTTAGACTAACACAAACTTGTGTTTTTTTCTACCCTTGACTTACTTAAATAACACACAAGAGCCCTTACTGTAGATAGAAGAAGGCAGTTTTCAGTAGACAGCCCCGCTGGGGACTTTTTCAAGTCGACTGCTGTCTGTCTTTCCCATGTTTTTTGTTTAAATGTATGTAGCTTTCTCCTTGAATTTATTAAAACAAGGCAGCAACGAAGGCACTTATCGGTACTGAGTTACTCAGTTCCTTCTGTGACTAACTTCGTATTCCTCCTTGATCATCACCGCCTACTTCAGGAATCTTACCTACATTATGAGTATCATCCAGTCCCGACCAAGTGTCATCCCAGCCCGTCAACGATGGGAAAAAATTCGCCTTTCTACCAGAGAGCTGACCCAAGTTACGTGCTCTCTTACCTTCTACGAACAGTATACCTCAGTATGAGTCTACGAGTATGTACGTGTCGGTAGTATACCTCAATATGACTCTACGAGCATGTACGTGTCGGTAGTATACCTCAGCATAGCACTACGAGCATGTACGTGTCGGTAGTATACCTCAGTATGAGTTTACGAGCATGTACGTGCCGGTAGTATACCTCACTATGAGCAGGAAGGGTAAAGAGAAAGGAGAGTCTTTCAATGTTTATTATGCTAATTGCCGTAGTGCTAGGAATAAGATGGACGAGTTGAGATTAGTTGCTAGTGTAGGTAACATTGATGTATTTGCCTTAACTGAGACGTGGTTTAATTCAAAAAGTCGGGACATGCCTGCGGAATGTCATATTCAGGGTTTTAAATTGTTCCAAGAAGATAGAAGTATTGGGAGGGGGGGTGGGGTGGCATTGTACGTCCGAGATCGCTTGAACTGTTGCATAAAAACGGGTATTAAGTCTGAAGTAACACATACAGAGTCTGTTTGGATAGAATTTTCAGAGGGGCATGAAAAACTGATTTAGGAGTGATATACCGTCCCCCTAACTTAGATAGGGACCAAGGGAAACTACTATGGGAGGAAATTGTTAAGGCCACAAGGCACGATAATGTAGTAATTCTAGGAGACTTTAACTTTAGTCATGTTGATTGGAATTTCTTGACTGGGAATTTAGAATCGTACGACTTCTTAGAAGTATTTCAGGATTGTTTTTTGAAGCAGTTTGTGACAGAACCTACAAGGGGAAATAACCTGCTTGACTTAGTTATGGCAAACAATGAATCCCTTGTTAATAATTTAGAAATTTCAGAGGAACTGGGTGCTAGCGACCACAAATCAATTACATTTAGCATTGAATGGAAGTACGATAGTAGCGATAACTCAGTAACAGTCCCAGATTTTCGCTTAGCAGATTACGATGGGCTTAAAGAACACTTATCATCTGTTGACTGGGTAACGAAGAGAGCTATCAATATGACAGTTTTCTGAACACTATACATGCTGCTCAAAGAGCGTTTATCCCATATAAAGAAATTAGATCAAATAGAAATGACCCAAAATGGATGAATAATAGGCTCAAATATCTACTAGGGCATAAGAAAGGAATTTATAGGCGTATCAAAAGAGGTGAGGGTCATCTTATGAATCAGTATATTGACATTAAAGGGACATTAAAAAGGGATAAGAAAAGCTAAAAGGGACTATGAAATTAAAGTTGCTAGGGATTCTAAAACTAACCCAAAAAGTTTTTTCCAGGTCTATAGAACAAAAGTTAGAGATAAGATAGGTCCCCTTAAAAATAACTATGGGCACCTTACTGACAATGAGAATGAAATGTGCTTGATTTTAAATAATTATTTTCTCTCAGTTTTTACACAGGAAGACACTAACAATATTCCAGTAATTAATTTTTACAGTGGGCTAGAAGAAGATAAATTATGTAACATCACAGTCACTAGTGAGATGGTTGTGAGGCAGATAGACAGACTGAAGCAAAATAAGTCGCCGGGTCCTGATGAGGTTTTTCAAGGGTTCTTAAGGAATGCAAAATGGAACTCTGTGAACCATTAACTAATATTTTTAATTTATCTCTTCAAACAGGTGTAGTGTCTGATATGTGGAAGATGGCTAATGTAACTCCTATTTTTAAAACAGGGGACAAGTCGTTACCGTCAAATTACCGCCCAATAAGCCTGACCTCAATTGTAGGCAAATTACTAGAGTCAATTATAGCTGAGATTATAAGAAGCCATCTCGATAAGCATAGCTTGATTAATGATACTCAGCATGGATTCACAAGAGGCCGGTCTTGTCTAACTAATTTATTAACTTTCTTCAGTAAAGCTTTTGAGGCTGTTGACCACAATAAAGAATTTGATATTATTTACTTAGATTTTAGTAAGGCTTTTGATAGAGTTCCGCACCATAGACTGTTAAAGAAAGTGGCAGCCCATGGCATTGGGGGAAAAGTGCTCTCGTGGATCGAGTCATGGCTCACTGACAGGAAGCAGAGAGTGTCCATAAATGGGGTTAAATCCGAGTGGGGATCTGTAACAAGTGGCGTTCCACAGGGATCAGTCTTGGGCCCGTTGTTGTTTATAATATATATCAATGATCTTGATGAGGGAATTACTAGTGATATGAGCAAATTCGCCGATGACACAAAGATAGGTAGGATAATTGATTCAAACGTAGATGTTAGGGAACTTCAGGAGGACTTAAACAAACTCTATTCTTGGTCAGAAAAGTGGCAGATGCAGTTCAATGTAGATAAGTGCAAGGTTCTGAAGCTTGGGAGTGCCCATAACCCTAGTACTTATAAATTAAATGATGTAGAACTTAGCCATACAGATTGCGAAAAGGACTTGGGGGTTATGGTGAGCAGCAACCTTAAACCAAGACAGCAATGCCTAAGCGTACGTAATAAGGCAAATAGATTACTGGGATTTATATCAAGAAGTGTAAGCAACAGAAGTCCAGAGGTCATACTGCAGCTTTATACATCATTAGTAAGGCCTCACCTTGATTATGCAGCTCAGTTCTGGTCTCCGTATTACAAAATGGACATAAATTCGTTAGAAAACATTCAGCGTAGGATGACTAAATTAATACATAGCATCAGAAATCTTCCTTATGAAGAAAGATTGAAGACTCTTAAGTTACATTCACTTGTTAGACGAAGAATGAGGGGAGACCTGATCGAAGTGTATAAGTGGAAGATAGGTATTAATAAAGGGGATATTAATAAGGTCTTGAGGATGTCTCTCCAAGAGAGAACCCGCAGTAATGGATTTAAATTAGATAAGTTTAGATTTAGAAAGGACATAGGAAAGTATTGGTTTGGAAATAGGGTAGTTGATGAGTGGAACAGTCTACCTAGTTGGGTTATTGAGGCTAGGACTTTGGGTAGTTTCAAATCTAGTTTGGATAAGTACATGAGTGGGAAGGGTTGGATTTGAGTGGGACTTTCACATCAGAGCTTATTTCTTGGGTAGCATTGAAAATTGGGTTGGGTAAATGTTTTATTAGTGGGATGAATTGTAAAGGACCTGCCTAGTATGGGCCAGCAGGCCTCCTGCAGTGTTCCTCCTTTCTTATGTTCTTATGTTCCATGAAGCTCTCCTTAATAAAACGATACGTTGCCTCAGTGGTTCGTTCTACATATACATTAGAAATTTTAGCTACACTGTGTATATAAATAACAAAAATTGATGTTATATTGTCTAGGAACATACAAATAATCACAATTTTTTAGCTAAAATTTCTCTTTAAACTACCTTTTACGGATAAAAAAAATGAGAAAAAATCTCAAATTAGGCTTTTTCTTAAAGTGATTTTTGACGGTGAGTAGCGAGAACCTTTGGCAAGAGCGAGTAAAAAATAGTTATCCTTCTATCTCTTCAGCATGGTCGACTGAGATCAAAATTATCTGTTGTAATTACAAGTTATTTTTCTCAGCAGTGACTGTTGTTGTCTTCCTCCTGAATGACGAACGGTTGATTGTGAAGCTGGTTCGGTTATAGATGATGGCCGGCCATGAGTTTCTTTATTTACTACAGCGTTTGCGGTGCCATTATTTATTGTGTTGGTGTTGGTGTTATTGTTGTTAACTGTAGAAATCGTTTGTCTCGTGATTATGTTTTTCTATTCGTCTCTTTCATCTTCTCCAAATGTTTCTTCTCTTCATCTTCTTACTAAACGTAATATTTTATTTCCTTTTTTTTTTGTAATCATTATCAATTTCCTAACTTTTCTCCCACCTTTTTATTATTCCTCTTCATCTTTTCAGCCTTGTTCTTCTTTCTTCCTTTCTTCCTTCATTCTCGCCTTCCTTAAGACTGTTTCCTTCTGAAGTAAGCTCATAAGCGACTCACTATTATTAAGACTTCGCCTCTTATTGTCATGGGAACACAGGAAAGAGCCAAAAGTCATAGTAATGTTACGAGAACAACACTCTGAGAAGCCCGTCTGTTGTTGAAGCTTAAGAACCTCATGAAAAAGAGGGAGAAAAAGAAGGAAAAAAGATAGAAGACATAATAATAACATATAATAATAATAATAATAATAATAATAAAATGCAGTTCTTGCTGGTCTTTTCTTTATTAAATACAGAATAATCAGTGACAGTTATAAAACAAGAAATTTGCCAAGTTTGGCATATTTTGCTAACTCAGAGGTGCATCTTATATATATATATATATATATATATATATATATATATATATATATATATATATATATATATATATATATATATATATATATATATATATATAAATATATATAATAGTGCCGTGTGTAACTTTTATATAGATATACAGAATATATATTTTTTCTTTTTTGAATTATCAGGTACATGTGAGGGTATATTTGACATATGTGCTGAATTTCTATAAAAAAAACTACAGGACTTTTGCGAGAACACTGACACACACACAAGAAGCAAATATCAGTATACGTGTAAACAAGCTTAGAGGGGAGATACATGTTTCGTTGTAACGGGAGGGTAAGTGAACGTTATAATTTCGATACTGAGTAGTGAAAGCTTTCGTGAGAATATGAATAAGGGCAAATCAATTTGGTGTCTTGATAAGGCTTACTAAGGCTCAAGTCTGGAGCCAAATGTTGTCTAAGAAAAGGGCCAACACGTTGCTAGTATTGGCAAGAGGTATATACCAATTATTAGTGTTAGGAAGTCGGGGTATATACCAATTATCAATGTTATCAAGGGGTAAGTAAAAATTTGCAGTGCTATAAGGGTTATATACCAATTATATCAATGTTATCAAAGGGTATATACTAATTTTTAATGTAATTAAGGGGTATATACCAATTATATCAATGTTATCAAGAGATATATACCCATTATTAGTATATGCATATACCCATTATCACTGTTATCAAGGGGTATATACCAATTATTAGTGTTATCAAAGTGAATATACCAGTCATTAGTTTTAACAAGGAATCAGGCACGGTGTTATAAGGCACTTGTCTTCCCTACGAAGCACTTTTGTTTTTGCTCATTGCAAAGGCACTTTCGTAGAAAAGAATGAAGGATAGATAGAGCTGTTCACAACCACAGTACAAGGAAGGCATTTGAAGCTGTCAGAGCCAGAATCACACACTTAAATGGCGAGAAAAAAATATATATATCTATATATGTATCAATAAATTAAGAAAGAAGACTGTGTGATATATCTTAATACTATGAGATGATAAATGACGATGGATTCCATAAAAAATGGGGGTATTGAAAGCTAAATTATAATGCAAATTAAAACTTAGCTTGGACTAGAACGTAAAGTGAGTAGAAGAATCAGGTCAGACTTGGCTAGGGGCTGTGAGGGAGGGTGCAGGGAGGCTGTGGCAGTGTGCTGTGGAAACTGCAGTTGTGTCTGAAGCTAGGTCGAGAATAAATTGAGATAGGTGAGTGATTTTTACCTGCAAAAAGTACCTTACACGAGAGAGATCAGACCCAAAGGTTTGTAAAGAACTCGAGAGGAAAGAATGAGAGAGAGAGAGAGAGAGAGAGAGAGAGAGAGAGAGAGAGAGAGAGAGAGAGAGAGAGAGAGAGAGAGAGAGAGCTGATGTAGAAAACAGCTCTTAGCTTGTAAATAGTTAGGAACCCTAAACCTAAAATTGTAAAAAACTCTAAGAGAGAGAGAGAGAGAGAGAGAGAGAGAGAGAGAGAGAGAGAGAGAGAGAGAGAGACGAAGATGAAAGAAAAAATAAGAGGTTGAGTAAGGAAGTAAGAGGTACCTCTTTACATGGAAAGGACAAGTAATTCTTCCTTCCCTAGCTAAATGTTGTGTACAGTTACCTTGCACAGAGTTGTCCCTGGTGAGGCTGCAAGCAGAGAACTGATTCTTCCTCACATGGAGACTAAGAATCTAATTTGCATTCTTTAACTAGAGTGTAGGTAAATAAACGCCCATTCATTCTCAATTAACATTACTCTGATGGGGGGAAAAATCTATTTTTAGGGACACAAATAATCAAATAATATATGAATTTGCTGAGTCCAAATTGTGAAAAAGCTTTAATTGGAACAACGTTTCGCTCTGCGTAGAGCTGTATGGAGGCAATATTTTCGCTCTGCGCAGAGCGAGACGTTGTTCCAGTAAGAGTCTTCTGAATTTCTAGTCCGAAACACAGTATTTACTAGCGAAACTTGATGAGAAAAATGAATGTTTTACATAAATGTTTGTCTCTTGTCAGAAAACGCTAAGTGAATGTGATCACATTCACTTACAAGAGTGAGTGAGCTCTCATTATATCTTTTTTTTTTTTTTTGAAGTCAGGCAGTGCAAGTTTCCTGGGGATTTTTTGTATTGTAATTACAATATCGTTTAGGAACTGTGAAATATTTTGTTTTTTTTCACACCAATGTATTTCACTCATCGGAATTTTTCAACGCCAGTTTTTTTTTTCTGGAGGATAAGTCACAATTTTTTTTGTTTATATTTTTTTTCGTGAAGTGTTTCGTAAGTTTTCCTTAAGTTTTGTAACAGCTGCGTTTGTATTTTGAGTCGTGTGTTTATATGAGCACTTTTCTTATTCACTTGTACTCCCATAGTCGTTCCACAGATCAGTTGAGAATCCACACGCCCATCGAAACGCCCGCACGCCCATTCAAACGCCCGCACGCCCATTCAAACGCCCACACGCCCATCGAAGCGCCCACACGCCCATCCAAACGTCCGCATGCCCATTCAAACGCCCGCACTCCTACCCTATGGTTGGATATTGTGCTGCCACCATGCCAAGGCTTCCAGCAGGTCTTGTTCCTCCCGGCCGTAGTTCCTCGTCTCCTCACCCTCGCTCTTGATGACGCCCACGCCCACGCCCAGGGAGGAGGACGACGATGAAGACGGCGAGGTGGTTGAAGACGACAGTTTGTCGTTGTAAAAGGTGTGCGCGGGGGACTGTCCTTCTTCAGAATCCGATGGAGAGGTCCTCAGAAAGGCTCCAGCAACACCATCGTATCTACGGAAGAAAAATGAGACGTTACAACGATTTATAGAGCAGAAAATCGCTGTTGACAAAGACTACTGCACTACATCATATGAAGACTTCAGACGCAGTGAGCAAAGAGGAAATGAGTTGGTGAGAGCAGTGTTGTCACAAAGGCGAGGCGAAACCTGACCTCCAATTGTAAATTGATTGTCGCGTTTTGCTCCAAGTTTTAGCGTGAATATGAGTTAATACATGTGTGTGTGTGTGTGTGTGTGTGTGTGTGTGATAAACACGGAAGGAGACACTAAGAGCATTATACCAGTACTACATCGTAGAGATGGACAGTAATACCAGAACCACCGGATAAAGAGAGGGAGAGAGAGAGAAAGCAGTGACAGTACTACAAGAGAGAGAGAGAGAGCAGTGACAGTACTACAAAAGAGAGAGAGAGATTATTATCAGTAACAGCTCTTAGCTTGTAAACAAAGATAAGAACCTTAACCTTGTAAAACCCTGTGTAAAAAAAAAATACTGTGTGTGTGTGAGCGAGAGAGAGAGAGAGAGAGAGAGAGAGAGTAATATCAACATCACTAAGAGGGAAGCAGCTGCTGTATAAAAAACAGCAAATATAAATAGAAGTAACTGTAGCAAGTAACTCAACACCGGAACTCTCAGACGCAGGATGAAGTCACATGAAGTATATACTGAATAAAGACGCAACACCGACCAATAATAAAAGTCTTCCCCACATTGCATATGTACCATATGTATGCAGCGCTAGTAAATAAACGAACACCAATCATGACTCTCAACAGGGTGTCTCTGAGGGTATTATCCACGATGTAAGCCATGGATGAGAGGTGAGAGTCGCGGCTCTCACTACCAAGGTCTAGGGATCAATTTCCCGACCGGAAAAGAGCAACATACGATAGAGAATCCTGCTGGAATATGTATTTCAGGAATTAAGAATTAATTCCTGAAATACATTAAAAAAAATTCAGTTTCAGCACAGATGAAAAAAATATGTTATTCTCATGGGGAGCGTTAACCCCTTAATGAATATATAGCTCATGGAGTGGGGGAGTGTTGGGAATGGAAGGCATTCAGGCAACTGGAGCACAGACCCAATTCCCTAGATCAAGAGCCCCTTACCAGCATCAAGGAACCTCCCTTGAGGGGAAAAAATACGTTCACATGTTCACAACATTCAAAATTCCTAGAAACGAAAATGAGAAAGTAAATAAAGAATCTGCAAAGTGTGGAAGCAGGAGAAAGGGAAAATGGAAACTAAACTCACAAATGAACCAAGGAAATCTAAGACAAAACATCTTCAGCATGAAGGAAGAGAATTTATCACTAGGAAGCTGCAAAATCGGTACATATATTTACATATAAACACAACAAAATCCACGAGTCTGGGGGTGTGTTACACTCTGACTACTATTATTTAAGTCTCAATAAACACACACACACACACACACACACACACACACACCACACGGGTAAAAAGCACACGGGATACATTTCCCAGCCACCGACGTCGACAAAAATCCTCTGAAAACAGAGTTTGCAAGACAATACACCGTGGTGGGGAACTCACCTGAGGGAGGCTGGTGACTGGAAGGTCTCATCCACCACAGGAAGCTTCAGGATATGCGACTCTATAGCAGGGTGGGCCTGCAAGAACACCTGGGGATGTTGATGCAGCAGCTGCTGCTGCTGATGGTGATGGTGCTGGAGATGGTGTTGGTGGAGGTGGGTGGCGACTGGGGTGGGCACGAGTGAGGGTGGCTGGGTGGTCGGCGGGTGGTCGTCCAGGAGCAGCTGGAGACCACGGATGTAGTCCACGGCACAACGCAGAGTCTCCACTTTGCTCAGCTTCTTCTTGCGGGCGGCCTGAGGAACGTGCTGGCGAAGAATGGCGAACCCCTGCGACACCTGTGTGTACGAGAGGGAGGTAGAACGAGTGATCATGCTTAGGTAGACCCTAGCAAACCTCTACGATATCTGTGAACGAGAGGGAAATAAAATGAGTAGTCATGCTCAGGTAGAATCCAGCGAACTCCTACGATGAAAAATGAGACACTTGTGCAGCATTTGGGTATCATTACTAAAGAAGCGTTTCGCTGGCCAGTGACTTCTTCAGTCCATTACAGAGAAGGGTGGAAGATGAAAAGGATTTTGAGGTAATCAGTCTCATTCCATCTTGAGATGGAGTGAATATTGATGGACGGAACACATCGACTCCAGTATTAGGGACTGATTACCTCAAACTCCTCTCCATCTTCCACCATTCTTCTCTGTATTGGACTGAAGAAGCCACTGACTAGCGAAACGAAATGTTGCATAAATGTGAAATTCTTCAACTTGTCGGTTTTCTAAACCATTTGCAACAAAAGTCCTACGATATCCGTGAACGAGAGAGAGAGAGAGGTTATATAACGCCCTGTTGGACCTCCCTTGAAGGGGTAGGAAACAGAAATAACAGCAACGAAAAATGATAACGCGAGATACTTGTAAACAAAAAAAAAAAAGATAGAGAGAAGAGAATAGAGGAGAAAACAAACGACCTTGAAGCACAACCAACTTATGTGGAACGTGAAGAGAGGTCAAGTAACGGAAGACAGGAGGGAGAAACACTTCTGCTGCGAGCACTAGATAAGCTGAAGTTAGAATGTAATGATACCGACATTACGGATGACAGGACAAACTTGCATAACAGCCAGTATTTCAACTTTACCAGTTTCTTCCACAGAAAAAAGACAAAGACCAGAAATCAGTCCAGATTTTTCCCTCTAAGATCTACCAGCCTTTAAAGCAAATATTTAGGACTCTTTCTGACTCTGTATTTGGATAGGTGACTCTTTCTGACTCTGTATTTGGATAGGTTTCATTTGGAGAGACATAGGTCTCCAGGACTGAACCGTATCCAGTAAAGTGTCAACACTTGTATCATTTCATCCACAACATCGTTGACTTAAGAAATTACGATTGCGAACAGCTCACGGAACAGGTGGATTTGGAACCCATGACGAGACAGCCTTGATACTAGGAGGCTGATGCTCTAACTGCACCATGCCGGCCAGATAAGGGTCGCCCAGCTAGGTGTAGTTCTTAACACACTAGGCAGGTTCGCATGGGCCCCACTGTAGCGACACTGCAGGTCACAGTGGAAGGAAGCCAATGCTTAGGTGAATTTTATTAGACCAGCAGCTGCAAATTGAAACCTAGTATAACAACAGATAGGAGATGAGAAGACGGAAGAGAGGGAAGAGAAGAAGATGCAAGGTTAATAGTTCATCACGACAGTAACTTGCTTGGCAAACACAAAAGTTGAGACACAGTCAATGGGCACATTTTGTGCATAAGAAAGAAGTGAAAGACAAACATCAAGAGTCCTTATAATTTATATGAAGGTTGTTGAGAATTAATGGAGAGAGAAAGAAAGAGAGAGGAGACTTTAACCCACGTGTTGATGTTGATATTTGAGCCTCTTGGCAACACAACGAAGTCTTCCTTGATACAAGAGCTGAAGCCATACTGGCATTGTTACACCGTTGCTCTGCTAGCAAACGGGGCTTAAGACTTTAAACAACAAAGACAGCTTTTTGAATGCCTGTGTAAATCTCACAGAGAAACAGGAAGAGGAAAATGAAGTGAAGGACCCAGGCGATGAGATGAGAGAGAGAGAGAGAGAGAGAGAGAGAGAGAGAGAGAGAGAGAGAGAGAGAGAGAGAGAGAGAGAGAGAGAGAGAGAGAGAGAAGAGGACTGAAATGAGAGAGGAAGTAGGTAACAGATATTAAAAAGAGAGTCTGAAGGAGACGATAACAAGAAAAGAGATGGATCAAGGAACGGAGGGGAAACAAAAACAGCATTTTCATTTCACCAAAACCAGTGCCGAACGCCAATAGCCTGACCGATCAGAGACCAAGCCTCCATTAGCGGACGGTGACTCGAACCTCCACATCAGAACCAGGAAAGACACAGGCTGAGGGAGACGAATCCCTGACTGCTAAAAAAAAATCCATCAGCTCAAGACACACTTTTATCATAACAAACAATATAATAATAATAACAAATAACAGTAGCCACTCACGAAAATAACTATTGACAAACTTAAATGTTTTGTATATTCAGAGGGGGGGGCAGCGACCCCCAGAGGCAATAAACGAGATGAAACATGTTCCCGCACCAAGAATTGTGGGATAAGAGAGACAAGTGAAGTGTAATGCCATCTTTTATTGATAATGTTTCTTACACCATACGTCATACCACAGTGATCCATGGCCACGGAGCTGGCCACAGTGATTCATGGCCACGGAGCTGGCCACAGTGATCCATGGCCACGGAGCTGGCCACAGTGATTCGTGGCCACGGAGCTGGCCACAGTGATTCATGGCCACGGAGCTGGCCACAGTGATTCATGGTCACCGAGCTGGCCACAGTGATCCATGGTCACCGAGCTGGCCACAGTGATCTATGGTCACGGAGCTGGCCACAGTGATCCATGGTCACCGAGCTGGCCACAATGATCCATGGCCACGGAGCTGGCCACAGTGATCCATGGTCACCAAGCTGGCCACAATGATCCATGGCCACGGAGCTGGCCACAGTGATCTATGGTCACGGAGCTCTCCATCGTGATCCATGGTCGCGGAGGTGGCCACAATGATCCATATCCTCGGAGCTGGCCACAATGATCCATGGTCACGAAACTGGTCACAGTGATCCATGGCCACGGAGCTGGCCACAGTGATCCATGACCACGGAACTGGCCACAGTAATCCATGACCACGGAGCTGGCCACAGTGATCCATGATCAAGGAGCTGGCCACAGTGATCCATGACCACGGAGCTGCCCACAATTATCCATGGCCACGGAGCTGGCCACAGTGATCAATGACCACGGAGCTGGCCACAGTGATCCATGGCCACGGAGCTGGCCAAAGTTATCCATGGCCACGAACCTGGCCGCCGTGATCCACGGTCGCGGAGGTGGCCACAATGATCCATAGCCTCGAAGCTGGCCGCAATGATCCATGGTCACAAAGCTAGCCACAGTGATCCATGGTCACGGAGCTGGCCACAGTGACCCATGACCACGGAACTGGCCACAGTAATCCATGACCACGGAGGTGGCCACAATCATCCATGACCACGGAGCTGGCCACAGTGATCCATGACAACGGAACTGCCCACAATGATCCATGGCCACGGAGCTGGCCACAATGATCCATGGCACGGAGCTGGTCACAATGATCCATGACCACTGAGCTAACCACAGTGATCCATGACCACGGAGCTGGCCACAGTGATCCGTGACCACGGAGCTGGCCACAGTGATCCATGCACGATTGCGGTAACTAGTGATATGGTTCTCAGACAAATAGAGAAATTAAAACCTAACAAATCCCCAGGCCCTGATGAACTGTTTGCAAGGGTGTTAAAGGAATGTAAAGAGGAACTTAATATACCTTTGGCTAATCTTTTCAACATTTCATTACAAATTAGCATAGTGCGTGATAAATGGAAAACGTAATACCTATTTACAAGGCAGGTGATATGTCCTTAGCTTCGAACTATAGACCAGTAATCCTTACCTCCATAGTGGGAAAATTTATGGAATCAATAATTGCCGAAGCAATTCGTAGCCTTCTCGAAAGACATAAATTGATTGATGAATCTCAGCACGGTTTTACAAAGGGGCGTTCCTGTCTTACAAATTTACTAACTTTCTTCACTAAGGTATTTGAGGAGGTAGATCATGGTATTGAATATGATATTGTGTATATGGACTTCAATAAGGCTTTCGATAGAGTTCCACATCAGAGGCTATTGAGGAAACTTAAGGCGCACGGAATAGAAATTTTTTTCCTGGGTTGAGGCATGGTTGACGAATAGGCAGCAGGGAATTTGCATAAATGAAAAGAAATCAGAATGGGGGCACGTCGCAAGCGGTGTTCCACAGGAGTCAGTGTTGGGCCCCTTGTTGTTCACAATCTACATAAACGACATAGATGAGGGAATAAATAGCGACATAAGCAAATTTGCTGATGACATCAAAATAGGCCGTCCAATTCATTCTAATGAGGACATTAGAGCACTCCAGGATGATTTGAATAGACTCATGCAGTGGTCGGATAAGTGGCAGATGCAGTTTAATATAGACAAATGCAAAGTTCTAAATGTTGGAAAGGAGAATAACCATGCCACATATAAACTAAATAATGTAGATCTTAATATTACGGATTGCAAAAAGGATTTAGGAGTTCTGGTTAGTAGTAATCTAAAACCAAGACAACAGTGCATCAGCGTTCGCAGTAAAGCTAACAGAATTCTTGGCTTCATATCAAGAAGTATAAAGAATAGAAGTCCTCAGGTTGTTCTTCAACTCTATATATCTTTGGTTAGGCCTCATTTAGATTATGCTGCACAGTTTTGGTTACCGTATTACAGAATGGATATATATAGGCACTGGAAAGCGTACAAAGGAGGATGACAAAGTTGATCCCATGTATCAGAAATCTTCCCTATGAGGATAGACTAAGGGCCCTGAATCTGCACTCTCTAGAAAGACGTAGAATTAGGGGGGGGGGATATGGTCGAGGTGTATAAATGGAAAACAGGAATTAATAAAGGGGATGTAAATAGCATGCTAAAAAATATCTAACATAGACAGGACTCGCAGCAATGACTATAAATTGGAAAAATTCAGATTCAGGAAGGATATAGGAAAGCACTTGTTTGGCAATAGTGTGGATGAGTGGAACAAACTCCCGAGTGTGATGAATGCTTTGGAAAACCGACAAGTTGAAGATTGAGACACTTATGCAACATATGGGAATCTTTATTCAGGAAACGTTTCGCCACACAGTGGCTTCATCAGTCCAATACAAAGCAGAAGGTTTAAGGAGAGGAGGAGTATGAGGTAATCAGTCCCTCAACATCATGGGATCTTGGTACAAAGACTTCAACGCTTGCCCAACCTTTGGACGACGACCTACTTACACTAGTGGCAGGTCCCACTGTGATCCCGCCTCCTCCTGCTTGGACTCATCTCACCGCAGTATATAAGCCACCTCTCTGGCCCTGTGCTGCACTTCCTACAAGAGTGATGGACTGAACACATCGATTCCAGGTTGAGGGACTGATTACCTCAAAACTTCTACTCTCTTTACCCATTTCTACTTTGTATTGGACTGATGAAGCCACTGTGTGGCGAAACGTTTCTTCAATAAAGATTCCCATGTGTTGCATAAGTGTCTCAATTCTTCAACTTGTCGGTTTTCAAAACCATTCATCACACCACGGAGCTGGCCACAAAGATCCATGACCACAGAGCTGGCCACAATGATCCATGACCACGGAGCTGGCCACAGTGATCCATGACCACGGAGCTGGCAACAATGATCCATGACCACGGAGCTGGCCACAAAGATCCATGACCACGGAGCTTGCCACAATGATCCATGACCACGGAGCTTGCCACAGTGATCCATGACCACGGAGCTGGCCACAGTGATCCATGACCACGGAGCTTCCACAGTGATCCATGACCACGGACCTAGCCACAGTGATCCATGACCACGGAGCTGCCACAATGATCCATGACCACGGAGCTTGCCACAGTGATCCATGACCACGGAGCTTGCCACAGTGATCCATGACCACGGAGCTTGCCACAATGATCCATGACCACGGAGCTTGCCACAGTGATCCATAACCACGGAGCTTGCCACAGTGATCCATAACCACGGAGCTTGCCACAATGAGCCATGACCACGGAGCTTGCCACAGTGATCCATGACCACGGAGCTTGCCACAATGATCCATGACCACGGAGCTTGCCACAATGATCCATGACCACGGAGCTTGCCACAGTGATCCATAACCACGGAGCTTGCCACAGTGATCCATAACCACGGAGCTTGCCACAATGAGCCATGACCACGGAGCTTCCACAGTGATCCATGACCACGGACCTAGCCACAGTGATCCATGACCACGGAGCTTGCCACAATGATCCATGACCGCGGAGCTTGCCACAGTGATCCATAACCACGGAGCTTGCCACAGTGATCCATAACCACGGAGCTTGCCACAGTGATCCATAACCACGGAGCTTACCACAGTGAGCCATGACCACGGAGCTGGCCACAGTGATCCATGACCACGGAGCTAACCACAATGATCCATGACCGCGGAGCTGGCCACAATGATCCATGACCACGGAGCTAACCACAATGATCCATGACCACGGAGCTGCCACAATGATCCATGACCACGGAGCTAACCACAACGATCCATGACCACGGAACTGGCCACAATGATCCATGACCATGAAACTAGCCACAAACGGATCTTTCCTCACTGCAACAGACGAACTCTGTGTAACAGTGAACAGACAGTAGCATTACTTTACTTTTGAATTCCTTTACCTTGCTTTTTAATTAAATTTAAAACTTTATATAAGATAATTGAGGCTGGATTAAGAGTTCTCAGTCTTAAGTTGTTTATTCTTGTCTCTGAGATTTCATATACATTAGAACACAGACAAGGATGTTCGAGTGACAGTAAAGGTATTTAATCTACTTTATACGTCCCTGGGTTCTGGAGCAGAGGTGAGGGAGGGAGGGGATGGGAGGGGGTGGAATGGGAGATGGTGGGATGGGGAAGGGGAGGACGGGGGAACCTTCCGGTTCCTTTGTCCGGTTTGCCTTGACCTTTTTTCCGTTGAGTGTGTGTGTGTGTGTGTCTGTCTGTCCTCTCTTGCTTCCCCTGAGGATGATGCTTTCAGTCTCACCCCGGGGATGATGTTCGCAACCTCACCCTGGGGATGATGCTCGCAACCTCACCCTGGGGATGATGCTCGCAACTTCACCCTGGGGATGATGCTTGCAACCTCACCCTGGGAATGTTGCTCTTAGCCTTGAAATGGTTTTCAGCCTCTTCCCGGGATGCTCTCAGCCTTACCCAAGGAATATTGCTCTCAATCTCACCCTCCCCCCCCCCTCCCTCCTGGGATGCTGCTCTTAGTCTCATCCACAGGATGCTGCTCAGTCTCACCTCTGGCATACCGCTCTCTGTCTTATTCCTGTGATACCGCTCTCAGTTTCACCCCGGGGACACCTTTCTCAGTTTAATCCCGGGGATGCTGTTCTCTACTCTAGGTGATTCTCAGCCTCACCCCCGAGGAAATCCTTTGTCGGCAATAACAGAATTTCCAAGCAAATCACGCAAACAACAAAATCTCCTTTCTAACCAGTTTTTTAAAAGGGTGGAGGGGTAAGCCAGATGAAGGCCTCGATCAGATGACCAAAAGCTTCTGTGGCGGGTCATCGCGTCAGGAAACACTTGTCTTGTTTCCTGATGAATCTTACCTAACCTAACCTCCTTCCTGACACCATTGAGGAATTTGATACTACGAGGAAAATTAGCCAAGAAAGAGAGAGAGAGAGAGAGAGAGAGAGAGAGAGAGAGAGAGAGAGAGAGAGAGAGAGAGAGAGAGAGAGAGAGAGATGACCTGAGTACATATTCCTCGACTCTGACACTTCTCTTTCAGACTCTGACTCTTCTACAAAGAGTAATTTACAAAAACGAAAATATATTTTATTATTATTTAGCAAAATTAGGCACATCAACAGTGTGCTGCTAGGCTATTCTGTATGGTAGTTACACAGTGGAAGTCAATGCTCTGCTTCATGGTAATATTCCGTCGCGCAAAATGCGGCTCATAGCGTTGAAATCTGTCATCCTGAGCTGGGACTCTTCGTTGAGGCAATGAAGACATCGTAAGTATAACAATAAAGGTTTATCGACTATGGCAACTTCGAAGGGTTCCTTCCAGGCTAGCTGGAGCTACTGCCACTTGGGAACTGTTATCGCTTAGGATAACCTATTCCATACATAGGAGAAATTAAATTAAAACAGGTAGGGGAACTTTTTTTTTTTTTTACCTAACTAAGAGACGGCAATCATGCTGACAGAGGCGTCAGGACGGACTTAAGTTACAAAGGGAGGATCACAAGTATCTGTTTTAAAATAGGCTCTGTTCCTGTTATCTGTAAATGACCAGTGTAAGGTTTGTACAGTGTCTGCACTCTGAAGGAGGAGTGTACAGTGTCTGTACTCTGAAGGAAGTGTACAGTGTCTGCACTCTGAAGGAAGTGTACAGTGTCTGCACTCTGAAGGAAGTGTACAGTGTCTGCACTCTGAAGGAAGTGTACAGTGTCTGCACTCTGAAGGAGGAGGGTACAGTGTCTGCGCTCTGAAGGAGGAATGTAGAGTGCCTGCCCTCTGAAGGAGTGTGCAGTGTCTGCACTCTGAAGGACGAGTGTACAGTGTCTGCACTCTGAAGTAGGAATGTAGAGTGCTTGCACTCTGAAGGAGAAGTGTACAATGTCTGCACTCTTAAGGAGGAGTGTACAGTGTCTGCACTATGAAGGAGGAGTGCACAGTGTCTGCACTCTGAAAGAGTGTACAGTGTCTGCAATCTGAAGGAGGAATGTACAATGTCTGCACTCTGAAGAAGGAGTGTACAGTGTCTGCACTCTTAAGGAGGAATGTACAGTGTCTGCATTCTGAAGGAGTGTACAGTGTCTGCACTCTGAAGGAGGAGTGTAGTGTCTGCACTCTGAAGGAGTGTAGTGTCTGCACTCTGAAGGAGTGTACAGTGTCTGCACTCTGAAGAGGAGTGTAATGTCTGCACTCTGAAGAAGTGTAGTGTCTGCACGAAGGAGTGTCAGTGTCTGCACTCTGGAAGGAGTGTACAGTGTCTGCACTCTGAAGGAGTGTACAGTGTCTGCACTCTGAAGGAGTGTACAGTGTCTGCACTCTGAAGAAGGTGTACAGTGTCTGCACTCTGAAGGAGTGTACATGTCTGCACTCTGAAGGGAGTGTACAGTGTCTGCACTCTGAAGAAGGAGTGTACAATGTCTGCACTCTGAAGAAGGAGTGTACAGTGTCTGCACTCTGAAGAAGGAGTGTACAGTGTCTGCACTCTGAAGGAGTGTACAGTGTCTGCACTCTGAAGGAGTGTACAGTGTCTGCACTCTGAAGGAGTGTACAGTGTCTGCACTCTGAAGAGTGTACAGTGTCGCACTGGAGTGTACGTCTGCACTCTGAAGGAGTGTACAGTGTCTGCACTCTGAAGGAGTGTACAGTGTCTGCACTCTAAAGGAGTGTACAGTGTCTGCACTCTGAAGGAGTGTACAGTGTCTGCACTCTAAAGGAGTGTACAGTGTCTGCACTCTGAAGAAGGAGTGTACAATGTCTGCACTCTGAAGAAGGAGTGTGCAGTGTCTGCACTCTGAAGAAGGAGTGTACAATGTCTGCACTCTGAAGAAGGAGTGTACAATGTCTGCACTCTGAAGAAGGAGTGTACAATGTCTGCACTCTGAAGAAGGAGTGTACAATGTCTGCACTCTGAAGAAGGAGTGTACAATGTCTGCACTCTGAAGAAGGAGTGTACAGTGTCTGCACTCTGAAGAAGGAGTGTACAATGTCTGCACTCTGAAGAAGGAGTGTACATGTCTGCACTCTGAAGAAGGAGTGTACATGTCTGCACTCTGAAGAAGGAGTGTACAATGTCTGCACTCTGAAGAAGGAGTGTACAGTGTCTGCACTCTGAAGAAGGAGTGTACAGTGTCTGCACTCTGAAGAAGGAGTGTACAGTGTCTGCACTCTGAAGAAGGAGTGTACAATGTCTGCACTCTGAAGAAGGAGTGTCAATGTCTGCACTCTGAAAGGAGTGTACAATGTCTGCACTCTGAAGAAGGAGTGTACAAGTGTCTGCACTCTGAAGAAGGAGTGTACAATGTGTCTGCACTCTGAAGAAGGAGTGTACAATGTCTGCACTCTGAAAGGAGTGTACAATGTCTGCACTCTGAAGAAGGAGTGTACAATGTCTGCACTCTGAAGAAGGAGTGTACAATGTCTGCACTCTGAAGAAGGAGTGTACAGTCTGCACTCTGAGAAGGAGTGTACATGTCTGCACTCTGAAGAAGGAGTGTACAGTGTCTGACTTGAAAAGATTATCGTGTTCGCACTCTGAAGAAGGATGTACTGTCTGCAGCTGAAGAGGACTGACAGTCGCACTCTGAGAAGGAGTACAATTCTGCACTCTGAAAGGTTCATGTCTGCACTCTGAAAGAGTTACATCATGTCTGCACTCTGAAGAAGAGTGTACAATGTGCTGCACTCGAAGAAGAGGTACAATGTCTCACTCGAGAAGGAGTTACATGTTGCACCGAAGAAGGAGTGAACAAATGTCATGCAACTAAGAAGATAAAATGTCTGCAACTCTGAAAGGATTGTTACATTCTGCACTCTGAGAGAAGAGAGACTAGATTGCACTCTGAAGAAGGATGTAAGGATCTGCCTCTGAAGAGGAGTGTAAGTGTCTGCACTCTAAGAAGAAGTTCAGTTTGCACTCTGAAAAGGTTGTCGTGTTGCACTCTGAAGAAGTTAGTACGTTCTCATCTGAAGAAGGATGTACAATGTCATGCACTCTAAGAAGATGTAACAATTACTGAACTGAAGAAGAAGTACAATGCTGCACTTGAAAAGATAGTAAATCTGCACTCTGAAAAGATGTACAATGTCTCATCTAAAAAACGTATACAATGTTGGCACCTGGAAAAGAGTACATGTCTGACTACTCTGAAAAGGAGTGTACAATGTCGCACTGAAGAAGAGTGTACAGTGTCTGCACTCTAAGAAGGAGTACATGTTCTGCACTCTGAAGAAGGGTTACATGTCGCACTCTGAAGAGGATGTACAATGTTCACTCTGAAAAGATGTATACAAATGTCTGACCTCTGATAGAGGTGCTTACAATTCTGCACTTGCAAAAGATGTCAATTCTGGCACTCTGAGAAGGAGTGTACATGTCTCAGCCTGGAAAGAAGAGTTACAATGCCTGCAACTCTGAAAGAAAGGAGGTACATGTCTGCACTCTGAAGATATGAGTGTAATGTCGCACCTGAAGAAGGATGTACAGTTCTGCTCTAGAAGGATGTACATGTCTGCACTGAGAGGGTGGACATGTCTGCACTCTGAGAAGGATTAAATGTCACTGCACCAAAGAAGATGTAATGATCTCACTTGAAAAGGAGTGTACAGTTGCACTTGAGAAGAGTGTACCAATGACTGCATCTGAAAGCAGTGTACAAATGTTTGCACTACTGAGAAGGAGTGTAAGTGTTTGGCTACACCTGAAAGAAGGAGGTACAATGCTGCATCTTTAAGAAGGAGTGTACAATGATCTGCACTTCTGTAAAAGTGTACAAGTGATCTGCACTCTTAATGAAGGAGTACATGTATGTCCTCTGAAAAGAATTGTACAGTGTCTGCATCGAAGAAGGAGTGTACAGTGTCTGCACTCTGAAGAAGGAGTGTACAGTGTCTGCACTCTGAAGAAGAGTTGTACAGTGTCTGCACTCTGAAGAAGGAGTGTACAATGTCTGCACTCTGAAGAAGGAGTGTACAGTTGTCTGCACTCTGAAGAAGGAGTGTACAGTGTCTGCACTCTGAAGAAGGAGTTGTACAGTGTCTGCACTCTGAAGAAGGAGTGTACAGTGTCTGCACTCTGAAGAAGGAGTGTACAGTGTCTGCACTCTGAAGAAGGAGTGTACAGTGTCTGCACTCTGAAGAAGGAGTGTACAGTGTCTGCACTCTGAAGAAGGAGTGTACAATGTCTGCACTCTGAAGAAGGAGTGTACAATGTCTGCACTCTGAAGAAGGAGTGTACAGTGTCTGCACTCTGAAGAAGGAGTGTACAGTGTCTGCACTCTGAAGAAGGAGTGTACAGTGTCTGCACTCTGAAGAAGGAGTGTACAGTGTCTGCACTCTGAAGAAGGAGTGTACAATGTCTGCACTCTGAAGAAGGAGTGTACAATGTCTGCACTCTGAAGAAGGAGTGTACAATGTCTGCACTCTGAAGAAGGAGTGTAACAGTGTCTGCACTCTGAAGAAGGAGTGTACAATGTCTGCACTCTGAAGAAGGAGTGTACAATGTCTGCACTCTGAAGAAGGAGTGTACAGTGTCTGCACTCTGAAGAAGGAGTGTACAGTGTCGATGTGTTAAAAATATTCGTGTATCGCAGCTGAACTCTTTACCAGGCTGAGGGACTGACCACCTCGAACTATTTCTCCAAGGTTATTGGACTGATTACATCATCTATACCTCGCCATAATCCTCTATGTGAATGCACGTCAAACGTAAGAGCAGTTACCGGAGAACGGTGCACCAGAGAGGAACCAAACTCTCATGCAAAAAAAAAAAAAAAAAACTGACAACTTTCATACGTTTGTTAAATACTTGATGCTAGAAGTAAGAAGAGATAGATTGCTTGACCTAAGTATTAGAAGGAATTCCTTCAGCGTAAAGTATCGAATCAGACCGAATCCAATTTCCTCCTATTCCCTCCTGCGTTGTGTAACCTTAATGGTTTAGTACTTTCCCAGGCATAAATTAACAACAACAATAATAATAATAATAATAATAATAATAATAATAATAATAATAATAATAATAATAATAATAATAATAGTAATAATAATAATAATAATATCAATAACAAAACTAATATATTTTGGGTGGAAAAAGACATTTGATAACTACAAATAAAAATCTTAGAAGTCCACAAGAAAACTTACATAGTTACGTTAATAAGACACGACATGAGTTCATAGCATTTTATTTTGAAGGCGTTTGGTCCACCTGGGACTGTATCAGTTCTCGAACATCTTAATAAAATGACATGACCCTCATATTGTGTCTTCTTAACATACTCGGCCTGATGCAATCAGTCCAATAACCTCGGAGAAATACTTCGAAGTGGTAAGTCCCTCAGCCTGGTAAAGAAATTAGCACCATCAACAGAAACAGCAAAGAGGCTACAGTTGCAAGTCGAGACTATGCAGCGCTGAGAGCACTGAAGAAAATATTTGGTCAGAAGAAGTGCTGGAGGCTGGACTGTGCCTCTGGATGACACGAAACACTGCACCCAAAAGAAAATGTAAAGAATTACGTGAAAAACTAAACATGAAAGAGGGTACACAATGAGCTGATCTATATTTCAGCCATTACAAATAGGTAATTACACCCTGGAAGCAATTATAAGTGTTTGGAATAACAGCCAAAAGCACAACACAAGAGATTTAAGTATAAACATAATCATGTATATTACTGTGTTATCTTGTAACATTTTGATATATGGATGTGCTCACTATATATATTTGTTTTAAAAAGTCAGTAAAGTTCCTCGCAACATTTTTTTTAAATTACGGAGCATTTGCAGTAGAAAATAAACAATACCAGTCACGGTATTGTGCCTTTTTTTTTGTTATTACATTACTAAAATGAATGGAAAAAATCGTTTGAAAGGTAACCGGGAATAAAGAAAACGAGGAAGATTATGCTCATTGTATAACGTCAGTAGTAATTGTGATGGTAATTTGTTTGTCATCATAAATATTGGAAAACTTCTAACGCGGATTTTAGTCACATGGTGACCAGGTCATCGGAGCTGTTGGTCATCTGACCAAAGTTTCCGCTGACTGGTTGGTTAATTGGTTTTTAAAGCTTGTTGACTACACGAGGCTTATCAACGTTTGCATGTTACCTCTCCACAGCCAGTCAAGATACCTTTAATCACCTAAAATAGAAGTTAAAAATCAACTCTCAGTGTATATACGCTGATTGATATACACTTCTCAGCGTACATATCTTTCGCCTTCCGCTGGCTCCCCTGTCCATTCCGTAAACTAAATAAATAGAAAGAAAGAATTGAGCATCACAAGAATCAACTCTGAATCCATTATGTATTTTTAGTTAGTTATCTGCTCTCTGAACACTCATTTATATTAATTTGTTTGCTGTTAACACAACAATTGTCTACAAGACCAGATTTCAAAATAATTGACAGTTCCTTAAGAAAGATATTAGTAAAGTGAACAGGGGCAATAATGATGGGTGATTAAAAGGCAAGAAGAGTGACTGAAGGGAAGGAAATGGTGGGAATGAAGGAGAGGAACAGAGGATAGAAGAGCAGGGCGTCTACATACAGAAATGAATTATTATTATTATTATTATTATTATTATTATTATTATTATTATTATTATTATTAGCAGTAGCAGCAGTAGTAATAACTTGGGAAAGTGTTATGAACAAAGATGACTTGATCCGAGGAGCAAAGAGCTTTCTCAATTTCCCTTGATCAAGAGCCCCTCATCTTAGAGCAAGAAAGCAGGGAAAATTCCCATCAACTGAAAAATTCGAAAATAAGCAAGCGGAATCACTCACAAGTTATGAAATCTAAACACTGGCTTTTTTAGTGCGACTTTGACACCTACAGGGTTAAAACTTGGGAGGCAAGATAGAGGCCTGAAACAATGTATTATCTGGGAGGAAAACGGCTGCAGAAATGAGAGCTGAAGACCTGAAGGAAAACACTGCACCGAACGTATCACCAATACGCACACATGAACCCAGGTGATCCATAATTATTAATAATATACATTACTGACATGTTGAGGAATAAGATAAAGTCCAACACTTGGTTATCTTTTCTGAAGATACATTTTCCCTGTGCAGCACATCAACCTAGAAATAAGTGTTAGAAAAAAACTACACCAGCCCGATTTAGGTTCAGAGGGGAGGACAGAGAGCTAAACTTTATATTTCTTTATCAACAGAAACAGGAAAGTGGAAATTAGGTAAGGGCTTCGCACACAGTCCGAAACTCGACCCCTGCAACCACATAAAGGTGAGCCAAACAACAACCACACACACACACACACACACACACACACACAACACACACACACACACCACACACACACACATACACACACACTAGACAGACATACACGCAAACAAAGTGACTTACATTTCCACGGTAAACACAACTGTCTTCCACAAGTGAAAAATCAAAATGCGCGTATTTTCCCAACCCGAAATTAATTCCCTAAATAAAACCAGCAACGGACATCAGCAAACTCGTCAGATGAACGCCTCAAAACAATCCGGCAAACTCAGGAATGAAGAAAAACATGGAAGACAAGAACGAAAGTGAAGAAGACATAAGAAATACACAAGTAGGGAGAAGAGCAAATAAAGAAGGTTGACTTCAATTAAAAAATAAAAAGAAATGTGTTGTAAAGATAGTATGAAAAACAGCAGGAAAAAGAGGAGGAGACGTATGGTATAATAGGAAGAGAATTAAGAAAACGAGGATGAAGAAAATGGGAGGGGAAGGAAAACAGGAAGAGAAAGAAGACGAAGCGAAGGAGAAGGTAGAGGATGAGGAGGAGAAAAACCAGGAGAACAAGGAAGCTGAGGAAGAAGAGGAAGTGAAAGAAGAAGAAGAAGAGGGAATGCAAGGATGGAAAAGGAAAGAAGAAATATGGAAGCACTCAACAGAACAAAGAATGGCCGGGAACATGGAATCTGGCAATCACCAAGACACACACTTACACCAGCAGCTTCTCTCTAAGGAACAACCAAGGAGTTATCCTGGAAGAAGAAGAGGAGGAGAACTGGGGTGAAGGAGGTCACTCGATATCCTTCGGTGCCCACGAGTCTGAAGAATCCGGTGGATGAGAGTAAGATTAGAAACACCCGTTGATGTAAGATGTGTGTGTGTGTGTGTGTGTGTGTGAGAGAGAGAGAGAGAGAGAGAGAGAGAGAGAGAGAGAGAGAGAGAGAGAGAGAGAGTAGATTAAGTGTTATATCTCAAAGTATTGATTATACCGTTGCGTTGAGCCAGCCAGTGTTTACTCAACGGCTAGTGCTCGTTGACCGCCTCGTTGCTACTAGCTCAAATGATTCCCACAGACAAGGAATACATTTTCTAAGATTAACGAGCGAGCGTTACAGATTGAGTAATTGTTACAAGTTGAGCAGCACTTGAAAAACCAGCTTAATTTCTTTGGTTAAGAAAGCCAGTTTGACTAACTAGTAAAAGCTGAGGTGACAGTTGCATAGTGGTTCGTCTTTCGAGCAGGACGAGACGTAGGGGCAAGTCTCCTTTCACCTGTTTGCCCTCTGAACGTAGGAGTAAATAGACACCTGGAGGGTGCTAGCCGACTGTTGTGGCTGGTATCCTGGAGTGTGGTGGTAGACCTCAGGTAGTGTGTTGCTTTGAGATGAGCTCAGATAAGATGAAAGCTTATTTTGTAAACTGAACTGAGTAAGAAGGAACAGTTCTATTGAGAAAAATCAGATAGCGAGACTGGTATGTCTGGCGCACACTGCAATGAGAATCGAACCTTTACCCCTCAGTGTTTTTTTTTCCTTAATACCCACATATTCCTTGATACCCCAGATTTTCCTTGATAATACATATTTCCATTAGTACCCCATCGGTATCATATGTATAATATATATATATATATATATATATATATATATATATATATATATATATATATATATATATATATATATATATATATATATATATATATATAAGGAGGGTGTTAATGTTGCAGTTTAAAAACTGTAGTGTAAAGCACCCTTCTGGCAAGACAGTGATGGAGTGAATGATGGTGAAAGTTTTTCTTTTTCGGGCCACCCTGCCTTGGTGGGAATCGGCCAGTGTGATAATAAATATATATATATATATATATATATATATATATATATATATATATATATTATTAAGTGTGTGTGTGTGTGTGTGTGTGTGTGGTGTGTGTGTGTGTGTGTGTGTGTGTGTGTGTGTCGTGCCGAATAGGTAAAATTGCGATTTTGGCTTAAATAGCAAAGCTCTTCTTGCCGAATAAGACAAGTGAAAATTTATGTATGCAATAATTTCACAAAAATCTTCCTGAACCTAACGAAAAAAATGTATTTCATTGTGTTTGTTTATTATTAAATTATTGTAAACTTATCTAAAATATATTTAGTTGCATTAGGCTAAATTAAATTTCGCTTGTTATAATAAGGTTAGGTAAGCTTTCCAAGTTTCTTTTGGTACAAAATTATTAATTTTTACATTAACATAAATGAAAAACTATAATTTAAACGTATAAGAGAAAATTTTAGAAAGGACTTAATATCTAAATGAGTTCTTGCTAATTGACCAGTTTTACCTATTCGTTACGACTTATATTAAAAGTTATCTAAAATGCTAGTACCTAATGCTTTTATGAAATAGAATTAACAGTAAGGGGGCTCACATCTCAGTTGTTGGTACCTTCAGCTCACAACCAAAGAACTCGAGTCCAGTTCTGGGCGGGCGGAGATTAGAGCAAGTGCCTCTGTACACCTGTTACCTCTCTTCACCTAGGTGCATATTGTAGGTACATGATTTATATAATAGACTTCTGGAATCATCCTGGGGATAGTAATATACCTGATATAGAATGTGGTTTTGAAATGAGCTTAGGTAGGATAATAGCTTCTAGACCACGGCACGGATGGGTTCTGAACCCATGGTTAGTGAGTCACTCGGCCAGCTGGCCCAGTGGTTTACGCACTGGCCTTGAGTTTTAAGAGTCATTCGCCATGGGTTCAAACCCCACCCGCTCCGTGGCTCGTTTGCAGTCGTGTTATTACGTTTTCGTGAGTCATAACAGCTTCAAGTTTTTAAATTCAGCAGTGTGCAGCAATATCTAGCAACACTGATAGGTAAAACAAATGAAATATCTGCTTATATTAATAATAATAATAATAACAATAATAATAATAATAATGACAATCATGAAGAAGTAGCAAGAAGAGCTTCAGTGGGTCTTACTTGTTTGACTCTATTTCGCTCTCTGGCATTTCTTCTGGAGACTGGAAGACGAACTTCGGAGTCTGAGTAACTAATTCTTCTTCTGCACTTCGATGGTGACAAACTTAGACTCGGGGACGACGAAGGAGACGAAAGGAACACAGGAAAAGGAGAAGATAGAGACGACGACTCTAAATGTTTACCGACGGAGGTAGGCGTTTTGACAAGGGTTGTAACAGCTGAAGAGGTTGGGGATCTTGTGATGGAGTTGGAGACGGTGGAGGTGATGGAGTTCTTAGTTGTTGGAGAGGGTCTGATGGGCGTGAGAGGCTTCAAGGGAGATTTGGTGTTCTGGGGAGAAGACGATTTGATCACAGTACATTTGGAGGAGACTGGTTGAATCCTGAGGTTGACTTTCCCTAATCCGTTTTTGCTGAAGCTCTCAGTTAGCTTAGTGACGGAGCTGGAGGTGATTTTGCTGGTGATGACAGGGATTTTCGCGGATATGCTGACCGCTCTGTTGGTGATATTTTGTAGGTTGGCGGCGTTGGAGGGCTTCAGAACCTCCGGTTTCAGTGGACTCTGCACCTCCACCTTGAGTGGCTTCTGCATGACCGCCACCTCCGTCGACATGGCCGCCCCTCTAGCCTCTAAGTACTTATACTAGCTTGACACTGTCCTTCCTAGAGCATAATTCCTCAGCCAGGGAGGACAGTCCTCAACACACAAGAGAGATCCTGCGCCCAACACACCCACACCACCGATCTAATTTTTCAGACACTAGCGGGTAATAACGGTTTTATCCTCGTCACTTCAAACTTGCCGCCGTTTTGGCCGTTTTCTAGCGCGCGACAATGTCTCCCTACCGACCGTGGCGGTAACGGAATGCGTCTGCGCGTGTCTGGGCTGAAAGACCTACGCGCGTGCATTAGCCCCTCCCACCCCATGTTAGCCCGCCAATCACAATCCCTCCCGCCAAATATTCAGCCAATGAGAAAGCGGGATTCGGGGAGAACCTCCGCCCCCACACACACACGTGCGGCTCGTGCCGTGGGTGGCGCGTGTCCGGTGCGGCGCGTGCCGTCAGCTCTTTGTTGAAGTATCATGCTCTGGCTGCCTCTCCCAGCTTCCACGAACCACTCTAAAGCCTACCAACATTACTCTGTACATTTAAAGAAGCATACGTCGTAATATAACAATAATAAGTAATAACCACGGCAGAAAACAGGGTAAAATAATATAGCAGTGATGTTTTTAGGTCTGGCTGGAACAGCTGCGGATGTGAAAACTTATTATCCTCCAGAGTTGCCAACATCAACGCTAAGCTGCCATGTATAGCAATGTTTACCCTCTGAAATCTCATTTCATCAATATAAAAAAACAGCACGAGTAATATACTATGATTTATTGTTAGTGTTGTGTTTTAAGAGGCTGTGAATTCCTGAAGAACGGGAAAAGGGAGCGATTTTTTCCTACGTGGAAGCTAGTTTTTAGCCAGCAATAATAACAGCAGCAGCCACATGGGGACACAATAGACTCACCAGAAATCTCAATTCGCCATAAAAAAGTGTAGTTGTAACTCATTGGATTAGAATAAACCTTCAGCCGACGGCCGGAACAGCAGCCATACATGTTGTGTAGGAAACTCTTCCTTCATTATATTTTGAAACGTTGCTATGGGAACAACCTGGTGTATGAGTGAACGACATATTGTGCAGCAACAATAGGGGTGGCAGGCGGCCTTGGTTTTCATGTTAAATCACTCAATTATATCAATTATGCTAATCTGACCTGAGCTCTGTATCCTAATAGGTTTATGAAACATAAATTACTTTGGCTCTTTAGCGTATTTTTTTTTTCTTGTCAGATCCTCTCTTCAAAACTGCTTCGTCTTTTGGGAATCTCAGAGAATCGATTTTCTGTTTACAACATTATCTATCTTCCTTTCCCTCCCAGCTTTATCTCATTCCTCTGTCCTCTTGTGTTCCATTCCTGGGCAGGGTCCATAGGTATGCGAAGACTGTAGGAAACTATCCAGCAGTCCTCGTCATCTTTCAGAAAGTTTCCCTTCAGTCACATTGCATAATCTCCATTACCTCAGTCTCTCATCGTCACTAATTCCTACCACATTTCAAAATAGATTACAAACCTAGTCTACGATTATAGAATCTGTCAATTCAGATAATCAGTTATACGTAAAGGAAGATGGATACTATTGGTGCGGTGAGCGATGCTCTCAGAGGTTTGGGCACCAGCTGTTGAGTCGCGGGTGCCAATTGAGTATTTTTATCCTTGTATCAATAACTGAGAACGCGATCGATATATTGATTCGTCATTTCACATGGTGATGTGTATATCTGTTTTTCCGTAAAAATAGTGTTACGCCATGTATGTTATGTATATAAATTTGGTTGTACAGTTTTGTTTTATTTTACTTTAGATTCGTATATATATATATATATATATATATGTGTGGTGTGTGTGTGTGTGTTGGATGTTGAAGCTTCGTACCACAACTCTCCTTCTGATTTATTAACTGTTCATTCTCTACATATTAATTTCAGATACAATAACTCCGCTGCCTCCAGTCTCCTCACTGCTGAGAAAATCACGAACAACGTGACTCTCACATGGCACCACTCTACTGTGATATATCCTTTTTTTTAACATCCACTGAAACACATTTAATATTTCTACTAATTCCTTAACACTTCTGCTACTTTCTTTCTCTTTTTATGAGTTTCAAATTATCTTTCAAAGACCCGTCAGCCGACACATACAGTATTGAATATCTTAATGAGTTAATCTCATACTCATTCAAAAGTGACTTCTGCACTTTTATTCTTTATATTTCCACATGTTATCTCATTCATGTTTTCTGTGTTCGCTTTCGTCTTCCTTCTTTTGCATAGCCTTTCTAAATTCTTTACTGTCCTGTTCCATTTACCAATCCTTCTCCTCCTCTTCCTGCTCCTTCTTCTCCATAGTCTTCATTTAAATCATCATTCTTCCACCTCTCCTGCTTCTCATCTTTCACCCTGCCCTTCTGTTTGTAATCTCATCCTCTTCACCTCCGTCAAAATTCCGTCATTTCATGACACCAGAGGCAACGTCTTACAGACAATGAGAGTCAATTAGAAGGCTGAAATTTCATTAGCAAGTCAGTAAACACCAGTGTCGCTTTCTCTCTCTCGTCTTAATTGCTTAATCAGCTCCTTAAGTGCCAAGATAATGTGGTGTCGAGTCATGAAGGAAGATTTACAAGATGCGCCTGGAAGGTATGAGAGTAATACCAGCCGTGTGTCATGCACGAAATCATAGCTAATGTATAATAGCAGTGAGTCAGACAGTGGTGGTTAGAATCGCTGTGGCGAAGATAATTGTGGTCGGAAAGGTAGTGATAACGAGAGATGTTGATATAACAGGGGTGTTAGTAATAAATATAAACAATAACACGACGCAGGTATAACATCCCACCTACGACACTATAAATAAGAGACAAAGAATTAGCAACTTTTTCCACACTATTATTATTTTTATTATGATGATTATTATTATTATTATTATTATTATTATTATTATTATTATTATTTATTATTATTATTATCATCATTATTATTATTATCATTATTATTATTATTATTATTATTATTATTATTATTATTATTATTTGTATGAAGTGTAGGTCATTCAGAACAAGACGTGGTGGAAGCTCTATCATCTAATAGGGAGACACTGCTAAACGTGCCGTACAAAGGACTACCAGACAGGTGCTTTAGATTTCACAGTGCTTGATGCTCTGTGCTTATAAAGCGGCTTTAAGTCAGCCAGATAAAGCTGTAGTAATTAACTTATAAGTATGTTATGTATATCTTCCACCATCTGGCTGTTTTATAGTGTTGACTATGTGGATTTTCGCTCAATCCACCACGGATCGAAACGTCGTCTAAAGTTTCCACTCGACAGTGTGGGTCGTTTGTGCACTGTTCACTTTTCTAGAGTACCTCACTTTCTAGAGTACCTCACTTTCTGGAGTACCTCACTTTCTGGAGTACCTCACTTTCTAGAGTACCTCGTTTTCTATAGTATCTTACTTTTTAGAGTACCTCATTTTCTAGAGTACCTGAGTACCTCACTTTCTAGACTACTTCATTTTCTAGAGTACCTCATTTTCTAGAGTGCCTGAGTACCTCACTTTCTAGAGCACCTCATTTCCTAAGGTTTCTGTTATTCTTCGAGTTCCGTCGCTCCGCAAGTTGTTCGTTCCACAAGTTCAGCGATGTGTAAGGTGTCTCATACCGTAAGTCACCCACTCCGTGAGTTGCACATTTCACACGCTCCACCATTCCGGAAGTCCCGTCATTCCGCAAGTTACACACCATTCCGTTGGTTCCATCACTTCCCACGAGCGTTCCATTCAGCAAGTTCCCCCACCACTCCAGATTCTGTGAATCGATCGATCATCTGCGGAGCGCAGTTCTCCCGTCGTCATCTTTGTTGACATAGCCAACTGACTCCCTCTCCCATCTGCTGCCTCAGGCTGGTGGTCCCGTAAGGGATTACCTAGCGGCTTTTATGGTAGCCATAAGAACAGTTTGGTTTATGGGGATGATTACCCATTGACGTGCGTTTGTAAGGACAATTAAAAGGAGACAATTCAAAATTCG
>NC_069447.1:25543222-25568222 GCF_026875155.1 Cherax quadricarinatus | reverse complement strand
CTTAAATATCATCATTTTTGGCTGTAAAGTGTTGGGCCTTCGAACACAAAAAACACAGTTGAATGATGAAGAACAGTGATGTTTCGAAAACATTCTTGTTGTAATTTTTGTCAAATTCGGAGGGTTTCAACTTTTTTTTTCTTAATTTTTCCATTTTGGACTTTAAAGGGTAAGACGGGTTAATTTGTTTTTTTCCCAATTAGGGTGTTTAACCCTTTTAACTTAATGCTTTATTTTTTTTCCTTTAGTAAAGGAGGAATTTTTGAAAGGGGATTATAAACCTTCGGGTTTGGGCATTTTTTCAAATTTGAAATTATTTTAATTAAGGGGAATTCCTAAATGTTGTTGATTTATGTATGTTGGGCTTTTTTTTCCCCCTTACCTTCCTTTTAAAAGGGTCTTAGACAGGGTTTAAGGACCTGTTTTTAATTTTACATTAAGGTTTAAAGGAAGCAAAGTGTTCAAAGGGGGTGGAAATTTTGGGGGAATAAACAAAAGGAAGGAACAGTTATTTTGGGATATCTTTTTGGGGAAATTTTTTAAAAGAAATTTGCAAATTTTTTCTATTTTTTTGTTGTGGTAAAAAAGGGAAAAGTGAACATGGGTGGGTGATAGGGTTATTGTTAAATGAAAAGGTTTTAAAAATTGGGGGAAAGGGGGAGTTTATAAAAAAGAAGTTTCCAGCTTGATTTGTCTTGGCAAGGTTGATTATAAAGGGATGAGGAAAATTAGAAGAAAAGAAAAAAGGTAAAAATTGCTTTGATTTCGGAAAAAAAACCCTTAACTTAAGTGAAGGGATGTAGAAAGATAAAACCAACACCTTTTATTGGAGGGAACCTTGGATTAAGCAGGGAAGGTAAAACAGGGGGGTTTTCTGTTAGGCAATGTTTTTAAAAAGGCAAAATTTCGGGGTGGAAAAATTAGTGGAGAAGGTTGTGAAGTTTAAAAGCTTATTTTGAAAGGTGTCGTTAGGGGGTTTTGGATCCCCATTTAAAAATTCAAATTAAAATTTAATGAAACTAAAACTTTGGGGAAAAAATAAAATTGCCCTAAAGGGTTGGTAAAAATAAAGGGGTTTTTGGCCAAGGGGTTATTTCCTACAAGGTCCTAAATGCCTGTTAAAAGGAGTGTTGGGCGAATACTTGGCCCGCCCACGTAAAGGGACGGGGTAATTTTAGAAGGGATTAAAAACCGGTTTTTTCATTGTGAACTTGGCCTGAAATGGGCTTAAAATGCCTGCCACTTTAAAATTATTTTGATTTTGGAAGGGAAATGTTGTGTATTTTATAGGTATAGCTTTAAAATTTATTTAAAAATTTTTAATAAAATTAATTAAAATAATATAAATTTTTTTAAAAAGGATAACAAAAGATATATGTAAATTAAGGATAATTAAATAAAAAATTTTATTTAATACATAGTTATCTATGTTTTATTGATAAACAAAAAAATTAGTATCTTATTCCCGGGGACGTTTCATGTGGGATTTACAATTTCAAGGTTATTTAATTTAAAATTTTTGCGAAGCCGGGAAAATCCGCCTTTAATTTAAAAGGGGTATAAACCCAAACCCTCCACTGTTCCCCCAAGGGGTTAACCCCAAACTACCCGCATCAGAAAAGGGGCCACCCACAGGGAAACTAGGGCCCATAAAAAAGACACCCAACTGGAACACACGGTCCCACACTGACCACACGGCCCCACACTGGAAACAACGCCGGTAAAACAGGGGGGGAAAATAATACTTTGAATAGGCCGGACGGTAGGGGGTTTAAGTTTGTATTCGTAAATGGCAAAACTTGTGATGTAGTATGGTGCCCACGGTTTCCAGTCTTTCTTAAGGCCTACTTCCATTTTTGTCTCAGGTTTTAGTATTGTAATTTCCCTCTCTTCCCCGTTGCGCGGTTTGTTGTGATTTGACATTTCTTCTTTCCTTCTTAGGACGGTAACCCTCATTATTTACGCATTTGTTTTCCGGATTTTGCTTTTGGAACTTTTTTCCCCGCTTTGAGTACGCAGTTTTTCCTGGTTTTTTTCTTTTCTCTTTTCTTGGATTCTCAGATTTCTCCTTTGGATTTTCTATTAAATTTTTCGTGGTTTCCCGAACTTGTCCTACTCTTCTCTTTTGTGTTCCTTAAAAGGGGACGTTTTTCCCAAGCCTTGTTCGGCCCGGGGTTTTAAAAACCGTCTTTCTTTCCTGCATTCGCTTAACATTTCGATTTCGTTTTTTTCTCTTTGTTTCCCCAACCTTCAAATGTCTGTGTTTCAGTTTAATTCCCCTAAATTTTAATTTTTTCCTCCATTTCATTTTTAAACTTTTTTTTCCTCGTTCTTGTTTAAATTCTGTTTTCACGGGTGTTTTTGTTCTTTTCCTAAGTTTTTTTGTTTTTTTTCCCTTTTTTTCTCTGCCTTTCCTTTGTGCGCAGGCTTTTTGAAATTATTTATGTTTCATCCTTCTTTAGTTTAAAATTGGTTTTAAACCCTTTCACTACCATTGTTTGCATTTTTTTTTGAGCTTCGGGGTTTCTTAAAGGCTTTCCTCAAGGGTTTCTTAAGCTAAGCTCTCAGCTCTAGTCTTTGGGCTTCCCGGCAAGAGCACCCGCCCCGGGTCTGCCTGAAAAACCCCTGAGGAAAACCTCTCTCCTGGAACCCCCTAGATGACGTTCCCCCGGGGGGTACTTTTTAAGGAGCCTCCCCGGGGACTTTAGAGGCCGCCGTTTGATTGACCTTGAGGCGCCGGGGTGGGACCCCCTTGGCACCGTGCTGTCGCGGGGGGGGACCCCTCGGCCCTGTCCTGTTGCCAAGTGGGTGACCTCCTTCAGCACCGTCATATCGCGGGTGACCTCCTTCAGGAAGGTTTTCACGAGTTACTTCAACGTCAGGACCGTCTCCCTGACGTCTCAGTATCTCAGCCTCCAGGAGGCCATAATAGTCCGTGTGTTGGAGGTCAGCTCGAGCTCTTGGGGCTCTGGTCCTTGCCTTCAACAAGCACGTCACTACGTTTTGTGGCCCTGAACCGTCCTTGATGGCGTCTCTTACCAGTCTCAGCGACTGGCAGGACACATGTTAGTAAAATACAACAAATTTTAATAATTTTTAAATTCATTTTTCTTAATTGAGATACTATAAAACACAGTATAAAAAAAATCAACTACAGTGACTGAAGCTGAACACAGATGATGTTTCGCCACTATACAGAACAAATATAAAAACATCAGCTACAGTGACTGAAGCTGAACACAGATGATGTTTCGCCACTATACAGAACACAATATAAAAACATCAACTACAGTGACTGAAGCTGAACACAGATGATGTTTCGCCACTATACAGAACACCCAAAATAAAAACATCAACTACAGTGACTGAAGTTGAACACAGATGATGTTTCGCCACTATACAGAACACAATATAAAAACATCAGCTACAGTGACTAAAGCTGAACACAGATGATGTTTCGCCACTATACAGAACACAATATAAAAACATCAGCTACAGTGACTGAAGCTGAACACAGATGAGTTTCCCACTATACAGAACACAAAAATAAAAACATCAACTACAGTGACTGAAAATTGAACACAGATGATGTTTCCCAAATATACAGAACACAATATAAAAACATCAACTACAGTGACTAAAACTGAACACAGATTATGTTTCGCCACTATACAGAACACAATATAAAAACATCAACTACAGTGCTGAAGTTTAACACAGATTGTTTCGCCACTATACAGAACACAATATAAAAAAAATCAACTACAGTGACTAAAGCTGAACACAGATTATGTTTCGCCACTATACAGAACACAATATAAAAACATCAGCTACAGTGGCTGAAGCTGAACACAGATGATGTTTCGCCACTATACAGAACACAATATAAAAACATCAACTACGTGAATGAAGTGAACAAAGATGATGTTTCGCAAATATACAGAACACAAAAATAAAAACATCAATACAGTGACTGAAGCTGAACACAGATGATGTTTCCCACTATACAGAACACAAATAAAAACATCAATCTGTGAATGAAGGAACACAGGATGATGTTTCGCCCATACAAACACTTTAAATAAATATTAACAAAGTGCAACTGACAATTTTTCCCCCTTAAAGAAATAATAAAAAATTAGTGCGAAAGACAAGGAACAAGGATAGGGGTGTGATACAAAATTTTCTTGTGTAAATTACAACTTTGAAAAAGGTGGAAGTTTTTATTCTTTAAAATTTAGGAAAAGAATTAGAGGTAAGGGAGAATGTGGGATTGCGAAAGGAAAGGCAGGAAGTTCAATGCTGTAGAGTAGGGATGTGAGGTCAAGGGGGTTTAAATGAAGATATTGGTAAAGATTTAGAAAAGGTAATGAAGGTTTTAAATTATTTATGGGTTTAAAAAGGAAATGTAAATGGTTTAGGGGAGTTGGGATTGGGGAATTAAATTTTTGGGGTAAATTAAAATGGCTGAAAGTTTTTTTTAGGATAGTGAGGCTCAGGTTAGGGGGTAGGAGAAGGGAAATGGGAAAAGTAAAGTCTAAAAAAAAGGGATGGTAAATTTAAGTTTGTAAAAAAATTTATAATTTGGGGGGGAAGTAAAAGAAGTAAAAGCTACTGGGTGGGGTTTGGGGAGGGTATTAAAATGGGGAATCAAATTAAAAGGGAAACAAGGTTATTTTGCGTTTTAGGTTATGGGAGATCAAAAAAATTAATTATGGAGGAGAAAAAGGGAAAGTTGAAAGTAATAGAAAAAGTAAGGTGTGAAGGGGGTTAAGGTTGGTAAAGAAAAGGAACTGGGGAGGAGGGGGGTTGGGAAGGGAATGTTTTTAATATTTGAGGAAATTCGGGGTGGTTAGGGGAAAGGTGGGGTTAAAAGAATTTGAGAGGGAAAAAAGGGGTTTAGGTGGTTTTTCTTTGAGGTATTTGGGTCAAAAAAACGTATTCTATGGGGAAAGGAAAGGGGGAAAGGGAATGTATGAAAGTTAAAAGAGGTAAAATTTTGTGGGAAGGGGTTGGATTAAGCAGCGTCAGGGGCGGGTTGAGGAGGATGGGAGAATGTCCTTGCTGGCAATTTTTGGAGTGTTTTAGGAAATTTTAGTTGAAATTAGGAGAAGGTTATTTAAAAAAAGCCAATAGTCAATGGCATTAAGGGGGTTTTGAGGTTTGGCATTTAGGGAAATTTTGGATCAAGTAAATGCTAAAGATATTTAAATCTAAAAAAAGGTAAGGGGTCGTGGAAGGTTGGAAGAGAAAGATTTTTTTTGGGGAACCTTTTTTGGACCCGCGGGGGGAAGAGCCGTGTTGAAAAAAAAAAAATATTTCCAACTCCATCTATCTCATCTATATCTTCATCTATCGCCTTATTTGTTTTCATCTCTCTTTTATTTACCTGTGTCTCCATCTCTCTTTTCTATGTACTTGTGTCTATATACTTGTGTCTATCGTACTTGTGTCTATCATGTTATTTATTTTTCTTATTAATGTCCCCATCTATCGTCTTGTCTACCTGTGTTTATATCTCTCTTATCTACCTGTATCACCACTGAGCTACCTATCACCTTCATAAGTTATTTCAATTATTAATTACATTATTATTATGATTGTAATTAATTTTTATTATTGTTTATATAATTTATTGTTAATAATAATATCATTATTATTTATTATTATTATTATTAGTTTTTATTAATTATTGTTACTATTAGTTTTATTATTATTAATTAATTATTATTATTATTATCATTAATTTCTTCTTCTTCTTCGTCTTCTTCTTCTTCTTCTTCTTCTTCTTCTTCTTCTTCTTCTTCTTCTTCTTCTTCTTCTTCTTCTTCTTCTTAACTACTGCCATGTTCTTGGCACAACTGGCACGTGTAGGTGCCCTGTAACCCAAGTTATTTAAGTTATCATTCCCATCATCCTGGGATGACTATCAGCGATGCTGCTTCTGGGATGATTGAGGTGCAGCGGAGTGGTGTTATGCAATTCTAGGATGACTGAGGTACAGAGGACTGGTGTTATGTAATTCTAGGATGACTGAGGTACAGCGGACTTGTGTTATGTAATTCTGGGATGATTGAGGTACAGCGGACTGGTGTTATGCAATTCTGGGATGATTGAGGTGCAGCGGACTGGTGTTATGTAATTCTGGGATCATGCCGCAATTGAAATGCCCAGGATGCAGCCACCAGCATCACCAGCCTGGTTGACCAGGCAGTCACCAAACGAGCCTGGCGCATGGCCGGGCTCCGGGAGTAGAAACCTCTTCTCTTTTCCTAGGTCACTTTGCGGGACTCTCCCATCCCGCGTCACATTTATTCAGACTATTTTTTCCTCTCTGTCATTACCCGTCACAACATCTTCACCAATTTGGTCTTCCCGAGAGACGCCAGCCTCCTTGTAGCTTCTAGGGTTTCCACTTTTGTGTGGGTGTTGTGTGTCGCTGTTGTGAGGTCGGCCCTGGAATGTGTGTGTGTGTGTGTGTGTGTGTGTGTGTGTGTGTGTGTGTGTGTGTGTGTGTGTGTGTGTGTGTGTGTGTGTGTGTGTGTGTGTGTGTGTACTCACCTATTTGTGGTTGCAGGGGTCGATTCAGAGCTCAAGGCTACGTCTCTTCATTGATCGCTGCTAGGTCATCTCTCTCTCCCTGCTCCATGAGCTTTATCTAACCTCGTCTTAAAAGTATGCATGGTGCCTGCCTACAATACGTCACTTTCTAGGCTATTCCACTTCCTGACAACTCTATGACTGGAGAAATACTTCCTAACATCCCTTTGACTTATCAGTCTTCAACTTCCAATTGTAAACCCTTGTTTCTGTGTCCCATCTCTGGAACATCCTGTCTTTGTCCTCTGATTAGCATTTTTCATTGATATTATTGCTCTCAGTAATAGATGTTTCGCCTATTGTCCTCTCTGGTGGGTCATCTCTCTCCTCCCCAACTCCCCTTCAAGACTGGTTAAGTCTTGATGCTGTTGAAGGACCATCGTTCCAAGAGCCCTTCAGAAGGGAATACCTTGATGCATGTTGGTGGCCCTTGATATTCAAATTTGAGTCCAAATAATTTATGCAGACAAGTCACAGGACGAACAATTTTTGCGGTGGTTAACAACATTACGCACTATATAAAACTTAATCAAGTTATATAGCTGTTACAGTTAACAGTATTTAACACTCAAAATTACAGTTAACAACAGTTAACAAGCTAGAATATCAGAAGGAAATAGGTGAACAGAAGAGAGGTGTAGTGTGGAAGGTAGTCACCTGAAGTGGAATCACTTTCCATCACTGGAAGTATGTAAAGTAGGTAAATAAGTAGGTAACTAAGTAGGTAAATAAGTAACTAAGCCTATTTAGGCACAGGTACGCGTAAGTGCAGTTATCATAGTGTAGATTATCTAGAATAATCCCCCAAAAAGGTCAGACAAAGTGACGTTTTTCCACTGGATTAGATGTTCCTCTGTGTCCACTCTTAACACATCCTGAAAACAAATGTCACACAGCCGACTTGATCGACACCATGCCTAACCCTTCTAGGGTAGGGTAGGTGCCTGAGCCCGAGCCTTTAGCTCATAAGACTGTCATTCCTATTAGCCCCATTGTGGCGGGGATGGCAGACCAGAGAGGCCTAGCTTGTGGCTAGGCCTAGGGACAGTTGGTCCCAAAGATGAGGAGGTACTTGTGCCTCCTCCCATGGGAGACTTAGTTCTCAGACACTCCCTAAAGACGGAGCCAAGGCCGGGCCACCACTTGGAAAAGGCCCGGGCCGGGAGAATACCGGCTAATCTTTAATTAACTAACTAACAGCCGACTAGTGAGGTACAGAAGACACTATGGCAGGGACTGGAACAATTTACAGGGACGTTTCGCCTTTGGACCGGCCTCATCAGGCTGCTTCCATGGTTGAAGAAGCCTGAAAAGGCGAAACGTCACTGTAGATTTCTTCTCTGCAGTAGTATGTGTTTCGCTCATTACTACATCTTAATGACCTTAAATACTTCTTAACGATTTTCTTTACTACTTCTTAATGACTTTAAGAAATATTCAACGTTCATCTTCATCTCTTACGTCTTTTTTTTCATATATTTTTCCTACTTAAGAAGTATTTCTTGATCTTCTTGGTTCGTCTGTTTGTACGTCATTTTTTTTCTTTAGATTTTCTTTGGTTTAATTTCTTTATCTAACTCACTTTTTTCTCGCCGCTTTGATATCTTGACGATGAAGCGCTAAATGCGTAAGGGTCAAGCAGCGCCTCGAGAGAGGGGAATTACGTTTGGTTTCAAGGAATGAAAGGACAGCTCCAATATCAAGGGTTCTTCTCTAGCATCAAGCACTCCCCATATCCCTCTTTTTCCTCTCGAAAGGGTCCACTTGGAGCCCCATTCCTCTTAGTTACTCATAAATCACCATTATTGTTTTTCTCATTGGTAACCATTTAGCTTTCATCGTATTTTTTTCATCTTCTCAAGTCCTTGTTTACCTTTCATCATCTGTCGCGTTTCTCTGTTTAATTCTGCCATTCGTTTCTCTATTTCTGTTTGTTATTTCTTAAGCTTGAGCTGTAGCCACTTGGCACGTTTTCTTAAGTCATCAACACTTCCCTTTTTCTAAAAAAAAATAGCAAATTTTTATCTTGATTTTTTTTTGTCTCGACGTCTTCTATTTTTTTTCGTAATGGCGGCTTTAAGTGCTGGTGTCAACACTTTTTTTTTTCTTATTCACTACTTAAGTCAGAGAGTAAGAGTTTTTGCGGTACTTCAGCTCGTTTACGTCGTCTTATTTACAGGCCAGGAGCTGTCATCCTGCCCCGATTAATTTTAAAATCTAGTCCTGTCTTAGGTACACTGCCCTCTCCTAAGATGCCACCCACAACAAGTGACTAACATCCAGGTTCCTCTTTACGGTTAGTTAAATTAGGGCAACAGGTATAAGGAGACGTCAGTATATCTCTCCTTGATGAAGACTTAGAAATATGTACGTCACCTAACGCCAGGATATTAGAGAGTGTCTTTCTACTTCTTTTGAACACCAGATTCATCAAGTCTTAGGTACTGAACACCGGCTTCCAAGCTGAAGGATTGACTACCTCGTCTTCCATTTCGCATTTCTCTGTTTTGAGTTAAAAAAGCCTCTGGTTGCCGAAACATCATCAGTAAAGTTACCCAAGTGTTGTACATGTGTCTAATTCCTAATTTTGCAGGTATTGTATACCATTATTCAGTGATTCGTCTCGCCTTACCCAGGATTATAATCCGAATCCTACGTTTGTGATCCGGGGGCTGTTTCGCTGAACTCTAAATCAGTAGTGATCTGCATTCACTCTTCAATGTGTGTGTGTGTGTGTGTGTGTGCAGGAACAGCTCGAAGCAGCATCACTCCCGTCCACTTTGCTAGCACACCTAATGCCTATTCATTTCTCAAATCATACACACCTTGCAGTGCTCATGATCTCGGGTACACCACTCTGGCTGTCATCACCCCGTCGGCATCACCTGCAAAGCTGTTATTTTCTCAGCCAAATTGCAATCGTTCTCTGCCTGTACTGCTGCTCTCATTCCGTCAGTGAACTAACTCTTTCTCAGCAACAACGTAGATGTGTAGGGGAATGATACTACTCACTTACCTCACATTCCTTACGTAAGTGCCACGCTAGATCGAGGAGATTAAAAAAATTTGGATTCGAGGAATGGACTTGATTTATTCTAATCAAAGTAAATTAAAACATTCCAGACATAAAAATTAAGGGAGATTCGGTTTTTTCATACCATTTGTCGTATGCTACTAGAAATTCTTTTTCATTTTAACAGTAACCCAACATATATATATGTATAATTATATTATATATATAATATATATATATATATATATATATATATATATATATATTATATATATATATATATATATATATATATATAATAGTATAAAAATAGCACAAAAACACTTTCCCGAACATCTTTTTCTTCCTCAGTACATCTAATCCATCTGTCTTGTTGTTTTTTGGTAATATTTTATGCAAACTTTAAAAAGAAACGAAGAGAGAGAGAAAGAAAAACAGTTGTCAGAATAAACGCAGGAAATGTGTAGAATTAAGGACCTAACACCTGTGCTGTGGTAATTATAAGATACACGTAACGCCTTCATTAGCTGGGTTTTCACTTTAAGATGTGTACGTGTGTCAACGCCTGTGTTTATGCTGGGAGTGCTTGTTGTGTGTGTGTGTGTGTGTGTGTGTGTGTGTGTGTGTATTCACCTATTTGTAGTTCCAGGGGTCGATTCATAGCTTCTGGCCCCGCCTCTTCATTGATTCACTCTCTCCCTGCTTCATGAGCTTTGTCATACCTCTTGCCAAAGCTAAGTATGGATCCTGCCTCCACTACATTTCTCTCCAGATTGTTCCACTTCCTGACAACTCTATGACTAAAGAAGTACTTCCTAACATCCCTGTGACTCATGTGAGGTCTCAACAGCAACCCTTGCTGCTGTGTCACATCTCTGAAAGTCTGTCCGTATCCACCTTGTCAATTCCTCTAAGTATTTTATATGTTGTTATCATATCCCCCTATCCCTCCTTTCCTCCAGTGTTGTCACGTTGAGTTATCTTAACCTCTCCTAGTAGGACAAACCCCTCAGCTCCGGAACCAGTCTTGTGTGCAAACCTTTGCACTTTCTCTAATTTCTTGACGTGTTTGCCCAGGTGGGGGTTCCATATTGGTGCTGCATACTTCAGTTTGGGTCTCACGTACACAGTGTACAGTGTCGCTGTTGTCAGTTTTGTCAGGTGCCCGTATGCCTCAGCACCTTAGGAGATGTGCTCAGTATGATGCTTGTCCCAAGATTCTTTTCCTTGAGTGAGTTTTGTAACCTTTAATCTCATAGGCTGTACTCCGTCTGCGGTTTTTTTTTGTCCTTCCCAAAGCTTCATAATTTTGCACTTACTGAGGTTAAACTCCAGGAGCCATTTGTCGAACCAGGCTTACAGCCTGTCCAGATCCCCCTTGTAGGCCCACCTCATCTTCGTCTGCTTATATTCTCCTCATTAGTTTCACATCGTCTCCAAACAGGGACACCTCTGACTATCATATCCGTCATGTCATTGTGTGTGTGTGTGTGTGTGTGTGTTACACCCAGTGCCAGAAGATAAACAAAAATACTGTAGCTTAGAACGACTCCGTCACAAGACGGGAGTGAGAGGTCGAGTCTGGAGAGTTTACCTGGAGAGAGTTCGGGGGGTCAACGCCCCCGCGGCCCGGTCTGTGATCAGGCCTCATGGTGGATCAGAGCCTGATCAACCAGGCTGTTACTGTTGGCTGCACGCAATTCAACGTACGAGCCACAGCCCGGCTGGTCAGGTACCGACTTTAGGTGCTTGCCCAGTGCCTGCTTGAAGACAGCCAGGGGTCTATTGGTAATCCCCCTTATGTATGCTGGGAGGCAGTTGAACAGTCTTGGACCCCTGATACTTATTGTGTTGTCTATTAACGTGCTAGTCACACCCCTGCTTTTCATTGGAGGGATGTTGCATCGTCTGCCGAGTCTTTTGCTTTCGTAGCGAGTGATTTTCGTGTGCAAGTTCGGTACTAGTCCCTCTAGGATTTTCCAGGCGTAAATGATCATGTATCTCTCCTGCCTGCGTTCCAGGGAGTACAGGTTCAGGAACTTCAAGCGCTCCCAGTAACTGAGGTGTTTTATCTCGTTAAATCTTGTTAAAAGAGAATAATAATAATCCCATTTACTTAGAATTTTTATGGGTTCTTGAAATATAAAGAGAAAACCTCTTTTAAAATTAATGAGTGACAGGATATTAAAAGACGAATATTAAACAGGATCTTATTATTGGAGTTATTCTGTTACCAAGATTTTTATACATGTTCATTTTAAGTTAAGCTCTAAATCCATGTGGGTCATTCAACACAAGGAGTGACAAAACCAGGTGTATGAGGGGAAAGACTCGTGTGCAAACACTTACGACATTTTTTTACGAAACGTTTGGGTTTTGGGGCCTCGTTCACTCCTGTGATATAAAGGGATCAAGAAACACAGAACATGAAGTGTCTGCTCGGAACTGTGTAGCTCCCAGCATCAGAATCAGTGGGAGAGGAAGTGTGTCGTTTTTTGGTTTGGTGTCTGATGGATGTGGGAGTTACAATATTCACGTTGATGTTACTCCTCACGTTGATGTTACTCCTGGTTAAACCTGGGATTGTGTTATCAGTCGCTCCACCACATAGGCGTATGAGTACTTTTTAGTGGAGGTTTCAGTGGACTGGTGTATAGGATGAACAGAACCCTGTGTCTTTAGTCCTGGATGAAAGAGGATGGAAAGTGGAAGTATGTGAAGGCTTGTTTTATGTAAGGAATAGAGGACTGGAAATGTGAAGGACTAGAAGAAGGAAGTTAATTGTTACTTCTCTCTTGGTATGTCATGGTGAGAATAAATGGATATAAGGCCGTCCCTGTAAGTGAGCTTCCTATCTACAATGTAGGAAGAGTATCACTGCCCGGTGTCCTGCAGAGGAGGACGTCAGTTGGGGAAGTCTCTCCTGTCTCTCAAGCCCAGAATGAATTTGATTGAGGGATCCGCTGAATTGATCTTACTTAGGATGGCACGGATATCTAGACGTCAAAGGTAGAAATGACCAAGATGCCATTTACGGTCCATAACCAAGTCACGGTGTTAGGTACGATGGAGCGGAATTCCTCCTGATTCGAGGTTCTCCATTAATACGTTGGCCAGTACAGCACTCGGGGGATTGCCCATAGTCATACAAAATAGTTGTTTAAAGAAACTGTCCTCGTATCAGGAGTTGAAACTGACGAGGCTGATTAGCAAGGTTGTATAACAAGCAGAAATAGTTATCATAATTAGGATAACAAGCAAAATTAGTTATACTTAGTATAACAAGCAGAAATAGAAATGATCATATTTAGTATAACAAGCATAACAAACAGAAATAAAAGTTATCATACCTAAAATAACAAGCAGTTCAAGAAGTTAGTATTCGTAATATGATAAGAGATACTCTTCAATGAGTTATCATAACATAACGAAGATAACAAGACTTCATGCCGTTATCAGTAATACTGTCTAATACTGTCTTGGTCATATTACAATTATTATTAAGAGTATTACTATAATAATATTTATTAGTAGTAGTAGTAGTAATAGCAGTAGTAGCAGCAGCCATAATATTCATGGTTAAGCGATAAATCCGGATGGGCCAAATGAAGCCTGGGCTATAGGAGGTAATTAGACTTCATCCAAAAAAGTGTAGGAATAGCTTCGGTTCCTTAAATATAGATCTCATCGGGTGTATCTCCATTTTCAAGGCTGTTGGGAGAGAAGTCAGTTCATTACCTCGGATAAGCTTGAGAGTAAGCTGACCGCGCGCACACACACACACACACACACACACACACACACACACACACACACACACACACACACACACACCCAATAAATAATCACATACCCTCTGCGAATGATTACACACACACTGTGAATTATTAAACATACTCTTGGAAGGAGCTGGGACTATCACCTTAGAAATAAGCTGAGGAAGAATTAAAACTCAGCTCTTACCCTGTAAATGAGCTCGTCGGAAGATGTTACGAGTATGGGCATACCCGTTATATTTTATACAAGGATGTGCTCCTTTATTTTATAATATATATGCTAATGCTAATATTGTATTATATTACGTTTTGTTAGCAGTTGTTAATATTGTCATGTAGTGGGAAACCACTAGTGTAAGTGCCGGTTAGCACTTCAGGTACTTAAGTCTCCCTCAGTCACGTGACCAACGTGACGTCTGCTTACCACTCAGTGGTACCGGCAGTAGGTTCTCAGCCCTTGCTCTGAGTAGGTTCACTACTCTTACTGAGTAGGTCCACAACCCTTGCTCTGAGTAGTTTTACAGCACTCGCTGAGAGTATGTCCTTCACACTCACTCTGACTAGCATTCCCACTTCTAGTCTGGGCTTGCATAGCCAAGGGAGCTTACCTCACTCATTGACCTCTCATAAGAGACATGTCAAGTTATCTCTTGTGGTCGTTTTTCTTTCATGACTGACTTCCTTTCTTAAGCTTGTCACTTTAGAGTTATTTATACTCTGGTAAATTAATCTTTTTCAGGTGACTGAATAAGCCTTGTCGGCCTTTATGTTAATTCGTGGTCTAAGCTATTCTTAGTCATGTTGGATGGAAATGAGACTAAGTCCGTCACTTACGAGTTCTTGTATACTCTGAATTGATAGTTCAGATAAGTCTTTATAACCATTATAAGTTACTTTGTGGTTGTCTTAATAACCATTATAGGTGCATATTGGTGATTTCAGTACAAAGCTCAACCTCAAGAGTTTCATAAGAGGTTCATTTATTCATATCTATGTACTAGTACGTACCAAGAGAAATGTAAGAGTTAAACTCCTTATTTTATGTTAATCATAACATATCATACATTAAGCTAAAACTCTACTAGTAAAGATTTTAAGTTTTAGTTATTTGTTTTGTAATCCTGAATTCTTATTAAAAGTTATTGTTACAAAATCGTAAACAGGCCATATGTTCAACAAGAATGCTACCTTAACACTCTACCATACCATTGGAGAAGGTTAAGAAGACGAGTTTTGTAACAGAAGGCTTAACTGTAAACTGGACTTCAAGGCCACAACAGTGAACCAATAAAAGTGATCAACATTTTTTTTATTCATTTGAGTATTTTATTATGGAAACGTGTGGACGAAGACGCTTGTGCACGTTTCGCCACGAGTGGTTTCTTCAGTCCTCCTACGGAAAAGTTTCGGTCCTGGGATCGAAGTAACATAGGTTTGTATAGGGAAGCCATGTGAATGGACTCAACAATATCCTAGTATCGAAACGTTTCGTAATGAAATGGTCCGAAGTGTTGGCTCATATGTCTTTGCCTGCAAGTTGACGGTATAATATATCAAGTTTTCACCGCTCGTTCTCAGGTCACAACGACAGAGTGGAGTGTGGGATGATCCTCGTGTTCTTAAGAGCTCAAAACACTTCTTCCACTCCAGCATCTCTGCAAGAAGACTGTAACTATGTCAACCAAGTCTTCCTTACGCATAGTAAGGAAGACTTGGTACAATGTATCTGCCGGGTGTAATGTCTACATTACACCCGGCAGATACATTGTACTTCCTGTTAAACAAACAATCGATAACCTTTCCAGTAATAATGTGGGATATAATTGTCACCTTAATTTTTATAAGGGTGGCCCGGTAAGCCAGCGGCAGACCTCCGTCTGATGACCAAAATCTCCAGTGGCTGGGTTATCATATGACTGAAACCCAGCGAATCTTGCCTAACCTAACCTTTCCAGTACATTAGCGAAAAAAACAACGTGCGGTGGTTCAAATATTTATTTGGCCTGAAACAAAATATTTTTAAATAATTTATCTCGTTGCGAATTGCCGAGCATTCTAAAATATCTCTCGTGAGTCATTGTACGCGGGAGGATATAAAATATCTCTCGTGAGACATTGCATGCGAGAGGATATAAAATATCTCTCGTGAGACATTGCATGCGAGAGGATATAAAATATCTCTCGTGAGACATTGCATGCGGGAGGATATAAAATATCTCTCGTGAGACATTGCATGCGAGAGGATATAAAATATCTCTCGAGAGACATTGCATGCGGGAGGATATAAAATATCCTGAGACCAACCTGATGCTCCTGGCTTTAGTAAACAACACCTAGTATATACTAGACGCTCAAACTTGCACACTTAGACACATGTGCAACACTTAGGTATCTTTAATGAGGAAACGTTTCGCCACACAGTGGCTTCATCAGTCCATACAAAGGAGAATGGTGAAGAACAGGAGGAGTTTGAGGTTCTCTGAACCATTCATCTAAGTGGATATAGTACTGTGTACTTCGCCTCAGTGTTCACACTCGGAAGATTTGTCTGGGATACGAAAGTGCAAAGCGGGGGTGCTAGCCAGTGGCGACGACAACCACTGCACCACGAGGTCTATAATACAATAATGAGAAAGTGAAGCATACAAGATACGTAAAGTTTGGAGATAGCAGTGTGGACAGTATTTAAGTGGGTAGGAAAAAGCAGTCACTAGCTGCCAGCCAGTGCAAGTTTTTTTTTTTTTTTTACACACCTCTCATCTCGATCCAATAAACAGTGACAGAATGTAGCTCCTGTCCCACGGCTGTCAATTAATATATATATATATATATATATATATATATATATATATATATATATATATATATAATGTGTCGTGCCGAATATGTATAACTGGTCAATTAGCAAGAACTCATTTAAAATTAAGTCCTTTCTGAAATTTTCTTTTATACATTTAAAGATATATTTTTTCATTAATGTTAATGTAAAAATTTTTAATTTTGCATCAAAAGAATCTTAGAAAACTTACCTAACCTTATTATAACAAAAGCAATTTATTTTAGCCTAACCCAACTAAATATATTTTAGATTTGTTTACAGTAATTTAATACTAAACAAACACAGTGAAATATATTTTTTTCGTTAGGTTCTGAATGATTTTGGCGAAATTATTGCATACACAAATTTTCATTTGTCCTATATGGCAAGATGAACGTTGCTATTTAAGCCAAGATCGCAAGTTCTGCCTATTCGGCACGACATATATATATATATGTTGTGTATCTTTATACGTATATGCTTCTGAACTGTTGTATTCTGAGCACCTCTGCAAAAAGTGATAATGTGTGAGTGAGGTGAAAGTGTTGAATGATGAAAGTATTTTCTTTTTGGGGATTTTCTTTCTTTTTTTGGGTCACCCTGCCTCGGTGGGAGACGGCCGACTTGTTTATATATATATATATATATATATATATATATATATATATATATATATATATATATATATATATATATATATATACACATACATACGTCGTGCCGAATAGGCAGAACTTGCGATCTTGGCTTAAATAGCAACGCTCATCTTGCCATATAAGACAAGCGAAAATTTGTATATGCGATAATTTCTCCAAAATCATCCTGAACCTAATGAAAAAGATACATTTCACTGTGTTTGTTTAGTATTAAATTATTATAAACAAATCTAAAATATATTTAGTTGGGTTAGGCTAAAATAAATTGTTCTTGTTATAATAAGGTTAGGTAAGTTTTCTAAGATTCTTTTGGAGCAAAATTAAAAAAAATTACATTAACATTAATGAAAAAAATATATCTTTAAACGTATAAGAGAAAATTTTAGAAAGGACTTAATTTTAAAAGAGTTCTTGCTAATTGACCAGTTTTACATATTCGGCACGACATATATATATATATATATATATATATATATATATATATATATATATATATATATATTATATATATATAATATATTATATTATATATATGCATGCAGAGAATTCGTAGTGTGGAAATTAGGAGGAGGTGTGGAGTTACTAAGAGTTTTATTCAGAGCGCTGAAGACGGGTTTTTGAGGTTGTTTGGTCATTTAGAGAGGGTAAAGCAAAATCAAATGACTTGGAGGGTGTATAAATCTGAAGTGGTCGTCCTAGAAAAGGATAGAGGATGGTAGTAAAAGAGGTTTTGTGTGCAAGGGGCTTAGACATGCAGCAGGCATGTGTGAGCGTGTTAGGAGTGAATGGAGACGAATAGTTTTTGGGACCTGACGAGCTGTTGGAGTGTAAGCTGGGTAATATTTTGTGAAGGATTCAGGGAAACTGGTTAGCCAGACTTGAGTCCTGGAGGTGGGAAGTACAATGTCTGCACCCCACAGGAGGGATTTTGGATATTGGCTGTTTGGAGTGACATCTAAACTGTCGTATCTTTAAACCTTTGCAAACATAGTGATATGTGAATAATGGTGAAAGTGTTTCTTTTGGGTCACCTTCCTTGGTGAGAAACGGCCAATGTGTTGAATATGTGTGTGTGTGTGTGTGTGTGTGTGTGTGTGTGTGTGTGTGTGTGTGTGTGTGTGTGTGTGTGTAAACTTATACATTTTTCGAATTTGCCGAAAGCTTCTAAAAAAGCATAATTAGATTTAAATGGCCATTGTTCTCAAACTTTCCCAAAGTCCTGTTGGCAACAACCTGGGTGGTCATGGGTGGTCGTGGTGGTCGTGGTGGTGCTCATCATCCTACACAATTAAGTTCACTACTCTAGTTTGAATTCAAACAATAGTAGAGCAATTCTTTGCTTCTTATTTATTTTTCCTCGTGGGCATTATGATCTCTGGGAGTCCTTATATGCAGCTAGTTATATGTTAGTGCCAGTATCCAGGTGACCATTATGCGATTTGGTTATAAAGATTGGCTTCTCCTGTGATCTGTTAGTCCCTCGAGGTCTATATTAAATTGGATGAGCGAGCCTATTCCAATTTCTGTAATGGGTGATCCATATATAAATATAATGTTAGTAACAACAACAATAATAATAATAATAATAATGATGTGTTTAGCGAGAGAGAGAGAAATTCTGAGGGAGGTAAAATTTTATATATTTTGCAGTTAATTTGGCCTCAAAGGGTATCATTTCCTAGCTTTTCACCTTAAGGATAGAGGGCTTTTGATTCAGTGAACTAGAGCTATCCTTCCAATTTGTTTATCAAGGATGGTTGCCTCTCTTCACCCAGGCGCTATAATATTTCTGCGTAAGACATAAATGCAGTCTGAAAGCATATGGTAAGATTAAAGATTAGATAAGATTAAACAATATTCGTATTATCTATGTCATGTATACCCAAGACGTGTACATGTACTTAACACACACACACACACACACACACACACACACACACACACACACTCGACCCCTATGAATCGACCCCTGCGACCACAACTAGGTGAGTACACAAAGGTGAATACACGCTCACACAGGATATGGCGCCACCGAGGTCCCGCAAGGCTCAGTACTGGTTCCCAAAATGTTTCTAATTTATTCATGTGACTTGCCAGAAGAAATGCAATATATGAACATGTTTTTCATAATGCTGTAAAAAAAATTCTCCTACAAAGAAAGCAATATGAACGTCTGTAGATTATTACAAGAAGAAATGAAATTGAGCCATTTGAATGAGAAATGCATAATAGTTGACTGTAAACAGGTATCGTATAGGAAAGACACAGTTGCATAAGAGTCTGTTCTAGTTACACTCGTTTCGCTCTCTGTAGAGCTTCGTCAAATCAAGGATAAGAGTTAATTGATAAAGCTCTTCACAGAGCAAAACTGTGTCCCACCAAGTCTCCTCTTCCCCCGTGTCTCTTTAATATTATCGGCTGTTATCTTTCTTATTCCCGAATTATGTTATTGACATAAGAGAAAGCGACAGACAACAAGCCCAATAAAATATACACTGTAGATAGTGATTATTATTATTATTATTATTATTATTATTATAAAAAGAAGCGCTAAGCCACAAGTGCTATACAGCGCTGCGTAGATAGTGATAAAACATAGAAATAGATACAGAAAGAGAGACTTAAGAGTCACCACAGACAAAATTTTGGGAAACTATTGTGGTACACTAACTTTACAATACCCTTCTGATGTACGAATGGGGAAATGTTTCAAAACAATAGCTTATGTCAAAATTTGAATATGCAGCTAAAGTTCGATGTCCGAAATTTTTAAAAATACATGTTAAGATAAACTACAAACTGTGTCATTTCTCTTACTCCATCTTTCCTTCCCATGTCACACACACACACATCAGTACGTCGTGCTCCCTAACATCAAGCGCGGTTTAATTTCTCGCAATAAATTTTCCCTGCCTGTAGCCCAGCACACCTTGGAGAATCGTTGATTATTTGTTTGGGTTCCACTAGTGACAGATTCATTATCAGAGCCGTGAACGAGTGCCCATTTGGCCGGGTAACGAACCAAATCCAGTGGTCGAAGGTCGAACAATATCGTTTGGTTGGGTTACGAAGCAATGCCCCTAGGTTGGGTGACTAAATTATCTGGTGACTGAATCATCTGGCGACTGAATCATCTGGTGACTGAATCATCTGGTGACTGAATCATCTGGTGACTGAATCATCTGGTGACTGAATCATCTGGTGACTGAATTATCTGGTAACTAAATCATCGGGTGATTGAATCATCTGGTAACTAATTCATCTGGTGACTGAATCATCTGGTGACTGAATCATCTGGTGACTGAATCATCTGGTGACTGAATCATCTGGTGACTGAATCATCTGGTGACTAATTCATCTGGTGACTGAATCATCTGGTGACTGAATCATCTGGTGACTGAATCATCTGGTGACTAATTCATCTGGTGACTGAATCATCTGGTGACTGAATCATCTGGTGACTAATTCATCTGGTGACTGAATCATCTGGTGACTAATTCATCTGGTGACTGAATCATCTGGTGACTGAATCATTTAGTGACTGAATCATTTGGTGACTAAATTATCTGGCCACTTCTCATAAGTTCTTATGAATATAACCGAATTGTTGGTGTGATTTTTATTTTGCATCTAATCAATGGCTAGAAATTAGTGCGCTAGTGCGAACTTTTGTTCCACTGAAAGCTCATCAAAATTATCTGACTCTTTCAGCTCCATGGCAGCTGTTAAGAATCTGGGAAATACAAAATTATCAAGATTTGTATAAATATAATTCTTTTATATAAAGAGGCAATTTTATCAAAAATTCCTGGCCAGTATATACTATACAAAACATATATATATATATATTTTTTTTTACACTGGTACATATGTTCACTTGACCGAAGGATCTTGTTCGTAAGTAGAGCCAATACACGTTCATGTTCGTAACTTAACCTAACGATCTCGTTCGGAACTTGGCCAAGCGATTTTCTTCCTGGTCACGTCACCCAGAATGCTAACACGGTGATACATTAACCCAGAGCTACATTTCCCCCGAGATCACTTGCTTTGTTTTTGTGTTAGGTTTAAGAGACATCGATTGGACGAGGGTTTTGAGACTCTCTGACCGCGGGTTCAAATCCCGCCTGTGGTATGGTTTGTTAGCTAAGTTGTATATCACTTTGACATCATGAGTCGGGAATATTATAAACTTCAAAATAAGAGCTAAAAGTATTGTTGATACGTGGTGTGAAGGTGATATGCAGCCTTAATCGATAGATTTTCAACCCTAACACACAAACTAACCAAGTCCCTCCCAGCGTAAACGAACCCGACCTCAACGGTGTCTTAACAGTAACTGGAACCTTTTTTTTACTGTTGTCTATAATTATACTGTTGTCAGCCTCATCCTGTTGTCCCACTGGCTACAACACTCCAGCTTATCCTCGGGAATAATTTTCATGATCATATTTGCGTCGCTTCTCGCGTCGCCTAGACAAATATAAATGATCTCTTATTGGTGTAAATGTAAGTTTTGCTGTGTGATTTTTTCCTTTGGAGAAAGAGAATTATGTTTACAGCAGCTGTGAGGGTTTTAAAGATTTCTCACTAAGTGACACTGATTGCAGGATTGGCTTTCAGAAGTGTCAGGCACCGGTAATCACACACGATGAGAGGTGATAACACAATCTGCTTGCCCACCATGACCGCTTGCAGCCCATTTGTCAGAATTACATTCTCATTTCGATTTTTGACAGTGTTATCTTCGGGAAGTGATTGGGTGTGAGAGAGAGAGAATGACAGAGATAGAGAGACAGGGAGAAAGAGACACAGAGAGACAAAAAGAACACAGATAACAAGAAGACACCATGTCGAAGCTATCAGATAAGAAAAACTAAATTACCGTCTTGCTATCGCTGCTTATATCTGGACAGATTAGGTGAGGATAGTATATCAGAAGGCTCTCTTCCCACCCTCCACTCCCCGCGGCCCGAGTTACCAAGATGACAAAATGCGTGAAGAAAATTACTGAATGATGTGAAACATGCATAGAGCTTTGATGAGAAAAGAGGAAGAAAAGTGTAAAGTTACTACTACTGCTACTACTACTACTTCTACTACTACTACTACTACTACTACTACTAAGACTAAGACTAAGACTAAGAAAATTAAATCGTACATAACGCACATCTTCATATTTTCGTGTGAGTGCCTCTAACATGCCCACTTAACCTATGTAAACTCTAGAACTACTCACATGCATGCGTCTAAGTGCACTCGAGAACCCCCATCCCTACATATGCACTCAAGACCGACTTATAACGAGCCCCATCCTCCCTTCATCACACACTCATCTTCACATAGAGTGACTTCGGTATTTTCACAGCCATAAGTTAACTCTTGTAGGTAAGGTGATGCCGGTGTGTAAACAAACGGTAGACACACAACTGGTCATTTCTAAGAGGGTATTTTCTTCTTTGTTTTAAGTCGTAGTAACTAAATAGGTGTTTGAGTAGGCGTGGTTGATAGTATTGCTTGGTTGGTTAATGGGGTTTAAAAGCCTGTCGACTACACTAGGGTCATTAATGCTGTACGTTACCTTTCTTCAGAACCAGTTAAGAATACTTAAACCCTTAATATACATCCCAGGATATACACACTGAGAAATATACACCTCACTGTGTATATATCCTAACCTTACACAATTATACGTAACTCAAATATACATTATACAAATATTTAATTTGCAATTTCAAAGAGCTTATAATGTTTAAATATTCGTAACTAATTGTTATGGTTTGTTTTTCGTCAGTTTAGTCGGAACATTTGATTTTAATTATGACTGCTGGATTTTAATATTCATGTTAATGCTCTTGGATTTTGTAATGGGTTATATTGTGGTTGTATTTTGTGTTGTTTATAAATTTATTTTTTTCAGAGAATCTCTCATTCTGAGCTTGCAGTTATTGTGATCAGGTGGAACTTTGTGATCATGTTGAACTTTGTGATCATGTTGAACTTTGTGATCATGTTGAACTTTGTGATCATGTTGAACTTTGTGATCATGTTGAACTTTGTGATCATGTGGAACTTTGTGATCATGTTGAACTTTGTGATCATGTTGAACTTTGTGATCAGGTGGAACGTTGTGATCAGATGGAACTTTGTGATCAGGTGGAACTTTGTGATCATGTTGAACTTTGTGATCATGTTGAACTTTGTGATCAGGTGGAACGTTGTGATCAGATGGAACTTTGTGATCAGGTGGAACTTTGTGATCATGTTGAACTTTGTGATCAGGTCGAACTTTGTGATCAGGTGGAACTTTGTGATCATGTTGAACTTTGTGATCATGTTGAACTTTGTGATCATGTTGAACTTTGTGATCAGGTGGAACTTTGTGATCAGGTGGAACTTTGTGATCAGGTGGAACTTTGTGATCATGTTGAACTTTGTGATCATGTTGAACTTTGTGATCATGTTGAACTTTGTGATCAGGTGGAACTTTGTGATCAGGTGGAACTTTGTGATCGTGTTGAACTTTGTGATCATGTTGAACTTTGTGATCGTGTTGAACTTTGTGATCATGTTGAACTTTGTGATCATGTTGAACTTTGTGATCAGGTGGAACTTTGTGATCAGGTGGAACTTTGTGATCAGGTGGAACTTTGTGATCAGGTGGAACTTTGTGATCATGTTGAACTTTGTGATCATGTGGAACTTTGTGATCATGTGGAACTTTGTGATCATGTTGAACTTTGTGATCATGTGGAACTTTGTGATCATGTTGAACTTTGTGATCAGGTGGAACTTTGTGATCAGGTGGAACTTTGTGATCATGTTGAACTTTGTGATCAGATGGAACTTTGTGATCAGGTGGAACTTTGTGATCATGTTGAACTTTGTGATCATGTTGAACTTTGTGATCAGGTGGAACTTTGTGATCAGATGGAACTTTGTGATCAGGTGGAACTTTGTGACCAGGTGGAACTTTGTGATCAGGTGGAACTTTGTGATCAGGTGGAACTTTGTGATCATGTTGAACTTTGTGATCAGGTGGAACTTTGTGATCAGATGGAACTTTGTGATCAGGTGGAACTTTGTGATCAGGTGGAACTTTGTGATCAGGTGGAACTTTGTGATCAGGTGGAACTTTGTGATCAGGTGGAACTTTGTGATCAGGTGGAACGTTGCGATCAGATGGAACTTTGTGATCAGGTGGAACTTTGTGATCAGGTGGAACTTTGTGATCAGATGGAACTTTGTGACCAGGTGGAACTTTGTGATCAGGTGGAACTTTGTGAACAGATGGAACTTTGTGATCAGGTGAAACTTTGTGATCATGTGGAACTTTGTGATCAGGTGGAACTTTGTGATCATGTGGAACTTTGTGATCAGGTGGAACTTTGTGATCAGGTGGAACTTTGTGATCATGTGGAACTTTGTGATCAGGTGGAACTTTGTGATCATGTTGAACTTTGTGATCATGTTGAACTTTGTGACCAGGTGGAACTTTGTGATCAGGTGGAACTTTGTGATCAGGTGGAACTTTGTGATCAGGTGGAGCTTTGTGATCATGTGGAACTTTGTGAACATGTGGAACTTTGTGATCAGGTGAAACTTTGTGATCAGATGGAACTTTGTGATCAGGTGGAACTTTGTGATCATGTTGAACTTTGTGATCGTGTGGAACTTTGTGATCGTGTGGAACTTTGTGATCAGATGGAACTTTGTGATCATGTGTAACTTTGTGATCATGTTGAACTTTGTGATCATGTTGAACTTTGTGATCATGTGGAACTTTGTGATCATGTGGAACTTTGTGATCAGGTGGAACTTTGTGATCATGTGGAACTTTGTGATCAGGTGGAACGTTGTGATCAGATGGAACTTTGTGATCAGGTGGAACTTTGTGATCATGTTGAACTTTGTGATCAGGTCGAACTTTGTGATCAGGTGGAACTTTGTGATCATGTTGAACTTTGTGATCATGTTGAACTTTGTGATCATGTTGAACTTTGTGATCATGTTGAACTTTGTGATCAGGTGGAACTTTGTGATCAGGTGGAACTTTGTGATCATGTTGAACTTTGTGATCATGTTGAACTTTGTGATCAGGTGGAACTTTGTGATCAGGTGGAACTTTGTGATCAGG
>NC_069447.1:25443222-25538222 GCF_026875155.1 Cherax quadricarinatus | reverse complement strand
ATCATAATCATCATCTTCAGGCTACGTTCAATTTACCTTATGGCTTCTCCTCTTCCTCCCAAGAACCACACGAGTTGTTATATAATTCCGATTTCAGCTCACCCAATGCCTTCCCTTCACTCAAAACATCTAGTATTTTTAATACAAACTTATCCTTTACGTTCGAAATATACACCAATATCTGCACAAACAAACACCATGACCAAAAAAACTGTCATGGGAAAGGATATTTCTCTCCAAGAGAGAGGGAGAGAGAGAGAGAGAGAGAGAGAGAATTAGGACATAACTCTCTCACGACCTCCTAAATGGCAGGATTCCAACATCATCCTTCTTCGCTCAGAACTTCTTCAATGTGCGTTAAATTTCCGATCAAAGCTTGGAGTTAAGAAGCATGAGTTATGAATACACAGGTTCAGAGGAGAGGGAAAAGAAGTGTGTATATTATCAACACAAGCGGGGCTGTCACGGTGATCTGCAGACTCAATATTTACACAGTGCTGAGGTGGTACATTGAATGTCAAGCGGACGGTGCCTAATTTGGTGAGTGGGGGAGACACCATGTAGTAACTTAATGGTGTCTTGTACGTGGGAAGCAAGAGACACCGTGTAGTAACTTAGTGGTGTCTTGTACGTGGGAAGCAACAGACACCACGTAATAATTTACTCATATTGAGCACTGGAAAAAACACAGGAATCAGCGCTTCCTTAATGAATATACTACTACTCCTACTACTACTAATAATAATAATAATAATAATAATAATGTAAAAAAAATACCACGGGTGGGGATAGAGCCTGCGATCAGAGAGTCATCCCCGCCCGTGGTATGGTTTGTTTGCAATCGTGTCATTACGATTTCGTGACTCAATAATAACGTAATTTGCAGCGCCCCTACCAGTATCGGCACCGGAGAACTAGTCTTGTCACAGGTCCTTGTCAAGGCTTTTCACCGAAAAATAAAACGCCAACAGTTAGACGTTGAGGTACATCGACCTTACAAACGCAGACTCATGTATCATAACACGGAGGAAAGTGGAAAAAGAAAGGAGAGAGAGAGAAAGAAACAGGCAAAGACAGGTATTCTTAACTTTCCTAGGTACACGAAGGTAAGTGAAAATCACAGCGCCGTAGTCGGAATAATTTAGAGTTTGGGTAGAATAGACGAAGCTTGGGTCATCATGAGGTCGTGACTTGATAACGGCCCATGATGGATCGAAACGTCATTTGAAGTGTCCTCTCCAAATTGCATGTTAGTTGTTAATTGTGACTAGTGTAATATGTTTCCAGTAAAGACTGAACTGCTATCTGTGTTGCAGTGATCGGCTGTGTGAAGCAATTTAAAAGAAAAAAAAAACACGCACTTAAGAAAGGAAACTTGTGACGACGTATCGCTCCGTCCAAGGCCATTATCAGGTCACAACTGACTTGACAGTGACCCGAAACGTCGTCCCAAGATTCCTCTCCTGAGCATACATTATTCTTTTAAATGTTTCAGCCAATGTATTGCGACTTTTCGTTCTTTTGGAACTCTTTTACCATAGGCTATAGACCTATTATAGTGCTCAGTAATCCTTTTAAGACACTGTAGCAAGCTAGAATACAAACCCATTGCCAGCAAGCCACCCTTATGCGCTTAGGAGTTAGCCACTAATTATCTTCTAGGTATACGAGGCTTAATGTCTAGTTGGTGCACAAAATGAATCGCAATTCCCTTCTAGTGCAGCCTAGAATATCAACACAGATGTTTTGCAGTTAAGTTTAATTAGCTGTGTTTATGGTGCTGTTGGTATGTGTTCGTTCATATGCATGCTAGCCGTTAGTTAAATACAATTGATTGGCCAATCAGTAGGCAAATGATCTTTTAATTAACCTCCTAGTTAACTGAGTTATAGCTGATATTATAACAACTACTACTGCATGCAAACCAGACATGTGTAGTAAGCCATCTTAAAGACAATGTGTAACAGTGTACAAGAAAATTAGTATTCTTACAATTATATATATATATATATATATATATATATATATATATATATATATATATATATATATATATATATATATATATATATATATATTATATATGCAAAACAACTTGATAATGTGAGAAGTCACGAAAGTGCTAGGAATTTCACTATTCTTTCACAGTGGTTGTTTTACATATTCTGAAATCACCTGTTTACTGTGATCTTATTGTATATATATATATATATTATATATATATATATATATATATATATATATATATATATATATATATATATATATATATATATATATATTTGTGTCCATGAACGAGTGGTATTGATCAATAACAACACTGCGCTAGCCAAGGATTCGAACCCATGTTGCACTGGCCAGCCTCATGATAAGCGAGAACCACATGACACTTTAAACCACAGGACCACCCAACCTTACAAGAATACCACTCGTTCGTGGTTACAATAATATATAAATACTGCTTGTGAGGTTAGTACACCAAACAAGGATGAGAACGAAATTAGCTTAGAAGCTCCCACACCTCCGTATGCCCTCGGATGGCGGCGCCATTCTTGTAGGGTTGGGTGGTCCTGTGGTTTAAAGCGTCATGTGGTTCTCGCTTACCATGAGGCAGGCCAGTACAACATGGGTTCGAATTCTTGGCTAGCGTAGTGTTGTTATATATATGTATATATAATTATATAATATATATATATATATATATATATATATATATATATATATATATATATATATATATATATATATATATATATATATATGTCGTGCCGAATATGTAAAACTGGTCAATTAGCAAGAACTCATTTAAAATTAAGCCCTTTCTGAAATTTTCTCTTATACGTTTAAAGACATATTTTTTTCATTAATGTTAATGTAAAAAATTTTAATTTTGCACCGAAAAAATCTTAGAAAACTTACCTAACCTTATTATAACAAGAGCAATTTATTTTAGCCTAACCCAACTAAATATATTTTAGATTTGTTTACAGTAATTTAATACTAAAACACAATGAAATATATTTTTTTCGTTAGGTTCAGAATGATTTTGGCGAAATTATTGCATACACAAATTTTCGCTTGTCCTATATGGCAAGTTGAGCGTTGCTATTTAAGCCAAGATCGCAAGTTCTGCCTATTCGGCACGACATATATATATATATATATATATATATATATATATATATATATATATATATATATATATATATACAAACATTGTCTCTACGTCCACAACAGGACTTGAACCTGCTAACTCTGTATCAGAGTCCACAGTACTTTACCACGAGACTAGACCATCTGGACTCTGATACAGAGTTAGCAGGTTCGAGTCCTGTTGTGGACGTAGAGACAATGTTTGTATATATATATATATATATATATATATATATATATATATATATATATATATATATATATATATATATATATATATATATATATATATATATGTCGTGCCGAATAGGCAGAACTTGCGATCTTGGCTTAAATAGCAACGCTCAACTTGCCATATAGGACAAGCGAAAATTTGTGTATGCAATAATTTCGCCAAAATCATTCTGAGCCTAACGAAAAAAATATATTTCACTGTGTTTGTTTAGTATTAAATTATTGTAAACAAATCTAAAATATATTTAGTTGGGTTAGGCTAAAATAAATTGTTCTTATTATAAGGTTAGGTAAGTTTTCTAAGATTTTTTCGGTGCAAAATTAAAATTTTTTAAATTAACATTAATGAAAAAAATATGTCTTTAAACGTATAAGAGAAAATTTCAGAAAGGGCTTAATTTTAAATGAGTTCTTGCTAATTGACCAGTTTTACATATTCGGCACGACATATATATATATATATATATATATATATATATATATATATATATATATATATATATATATATATATATATATATATATATATATATTATATAGAAAGATCGCAGTCAGCAGGACTCGATACTGCTACTGAGAGGGTCAAGATTCCCAGGCAGCACTCTTATCCACTTGGCCACAAATGCTACAAAAGCTGGGCAGCCTGGTTCACAATCCATGTTTCTTTCCCAACCCAGACACGTCAGTGAGCCTCAAGCATGGATTCAAGCTGAAGAATTGAGACACTTATGCAACACGTAGGAATCTTTACTGAAGAAACGTTTCGCCACACAGTGGCTTCATCAGTCCAATACAAAGTAGAAATGGGTAAGGAGAGTAGAAGTTTGAGGTAATCAGTCCCTCAACCTGGAATCGATGTGTTCAGTCCATCACTCTTGTAGGAAGTGCAGCATAGGGCCAGAGAGGTGGCTTATGTACTGCGGTGAGATGAGTTGAAGCAGGAGGCGGGATCACAGTGGGACCTGCCACTAGTGTAAGTAGGTCGTCGTCCAAAGATTGGGCAAGCGTTGAAGTCTTTGTACCAAGATCCCATGATGTTGTTGCAGTGTCTGTTGCATAAGTGTCTCATTTCTTCAACTTGTCGGTTTTCAAAACCATTCATCACATGGATTCAAGCTATTTCAATCTGCTCCTGTATGTTCTGACATCAAGCGATTTTTATATCAATCCACCACGCAGAAACAAGCGGGTATGGGAAAGAGACCTGACTTGTGAACCAGGCTTCCCAGCTTATGTGGTATCTGGCCGAGTGGATAAGAGCGCTGCCTGGGAATCTTGCCCGGTTCAGTAGCAGTATCGAGTCCTGCTGACTGCGATTTTTCTCTGTATACACCCGCTTGTGTCTGCGTGGTGCATTGATATATATATATATATATATATATATATATATATATATATATATATATATATATATATATATATATATATATATAATGAGGAAAGTACAAATCACTCTTAAGCGAGTCCGCTCGACTCCGGCCTTGTTCAAACACTTGAAGGTGTTTGTGAGTGTGTTTGTCTGTCCACAGTGGCGGGGCGGCCTGGTTTATTTGTCCTTAATGGCGAGTCGTTCTAGTTTATCTCTCCACAGTGGCCTGGCTGGGTTCATCTCTCCACAGAGGGATGCTGGCTCATCTTTCTAACAACGGGATGCTTGGTTCGTCGCTCCATATTGAGATTCTTGATTTATCTCTCCGCCCTGTGGGATGCTTGATTTATCTCTCCACAGTGCTATACTGGTTCATCTCTCCATAGTGGAAGCTGGTTCATCTCTCCATAGTAGATGCTGGTTCATCTCTCCATAGTGGATGCTGGTTCGTTTCTATAGTGGATGCTGGTTCATCTCCATAGTGGATGCTGGTTCATCTCTCCATAGTGGATACTGGTTTATCTCACCATAGTGGATGCTGGTTCATTTCTCCATAGTGGATGCTGGTTTATCTCACCATAGTCATCAGTCTCTGATGGTCACCAGTTAAGCCTAACAAAAGAAACCAACGATGAGAAAACAAGAGAAAATGGGGAGAAAGATTTGAGAAGGATAATGTAAATAAATGTAAGAATAGAGCAAGAGTTATTGAGAGATCAGAAGGAAGGAAAAGAAAAAACAACACAATGGAGACACAGTAAAGGAAGAAAGTGAAAATTAATAAAGTGGAAGTGAAAACCAAAAATAGATGGCAGTGGTGAAGAAATACAAACATAGAAATGAAACTATTAGGGCAGGGCGGGAATATAAAAAGAAGTAACGTATTCAAAACCTCAGTAAAACCCATAGGACTAAAGAAAGAAGAAAAAAAAAAGTCAGGAAAAACATTAGGTAACTGCAGCTTTAGGGACGCGGGTAGACTCCCGGCACACCCAGCAGTCTTTATTCTAGCGACGTTTCGATCAGCATGCAAATAAGACACAACATTCGGGCGTGTGGTAGACACACAGCACACGGAGCAAGTCTTTATCCCTGTTACGTTTCGATCAATATGCAATAAGACACAACATTCGGTTTATGCTATGTTATTGACAAAATGCTTTGTTTACATACTAGGATTTGATAACCTCTTTGGAGAACTGGTGAAAACCCTGGTGGACGATAACCCTGGTGGACGATAAATCTTCTCATGTGCCAACTAACATCGGTATATATGGCCGTGATTCTTGACTGAATTCCCCCGTCCATTCACATCCATTCTTCTTTCCTGCTTCCCCGGGTTGCTTACGCTGATTGGGTGATGTCCCCAAAGAGAGGAAATCTGCAACTCTCTGCAACCAATCATCACCGAGCACTGCCGACCACGAATCGACTTCCAGAATAACTGTAATTCAAATACAATGTAATGTGAGAGGCAAAGCACGTTCGCCCTGAAAGCTGGAATTATATTGTTGTGTAATACGAGATACGTGGTTAGTGGAACAGTAGGATGAGGGTAAAGTATGTGGAGAGAACTGAGAAGACAGGAGAAGGGGAGAGAGAGGAAAATAGAGGACGTGGAGGAGAGAGAAGGGGCATTAGGGAACGAGGGGAAAAAGGGGTGAGACTTGGGAAGGAAAAGATCGAAGAGTTTAAACAGAATGGAAAGTGAAGGAGGTGTAGAAAGAAAGTAGAGGTTAGGGAAGAGTTTTATACAAAGAGTAGCACACGAAGACAAGGAATAAGATAGGATGGGTAAGCAAGGGGTTATAAAAACAAGAAAAGCCGTAGGTGGAACACTAAGAGTAGATCTTCATTACGTTTCTAAATGCAAGGAAATGTGATACCGAAGCTTAGAATGCATGGAAAGAACACAGAGGAAGAGAAAATGTTACCAATGGTAATGGATATAAAGATAGGGGGGGGTAGAGAAGTAAGAGAAGGGATGAAAGAGGAACGGAGAAGGGAGAAAAAGAGGGAGGCTGGGTAACAGGAAGGAGGCTGGAGAGACAGACACAAAGTGGAGGATAATATTTAACGGTGATGCCGTGGGAATGATGTTGAATTAACGACACAATGATGAAGCATTACGAATCCTATTATCCGCCTCCAGTCCCCGAAGGCTCTGGTTGCTGCTACACCTAAACAACAAACCAAAACAAAAAAATATATGTTTCTTATTCATTCATTTTTGCTGTTCCGAAATCGCAGAGTTTAATAAATAAATAAAAAAATAAAAGCATTACTGAAAGTCGTGAGAGTTACGAACAGGTCTCCCCTGTGATCTTCCGATCACACACGCACGAAATGTATGTGACCAGACGATCACATAATTTTCCAGGAGAATCAAGCAGCGATCTCCATACTTAAGAGACTTTACATTCACCCTTTTTTTTTTCTTTTTTTTTTCCACATGTCAAAAGATGAATGAGACATTGTTGCTGTTGTTTTTTTTTACACAATGACAAGAGCTTTGTGTTCGTAGTAACGCTTGTGGGAGAGGTGTGATAATACTGGCGCAGGGACTGGGGTGGGAAGGGGATAGGGATTCGTGGCTGGATGGATAGATGGATGGTTTCCGTTGCATATCGTGATGGTGTGGCCGTTTGACTGTTGCATATCACTGACTTGTGCAGTATGGGTGTGTGCCGCTGCGTTCCGTTGAACAGAGGATTTAGTGGGTATGTGATGCTGAAATATATTGATCAGTGGCTAAAAGGAAGAAGAAAAGTAAAGAAAGTAGGAGGAAAATGGAGCAAGAAAGTTGTGGCTAAAGTAGGTAATAGGATAAGTGGAAAGATAATGGGGCAGAAAGGTGGTGAATATAGAAAGTATGAAATAAAGAATGTAAGAAAAGTGGAGGAACACACACACACACACACACACACACACACACACACACACACACACACACACACACACATACACACACACACACACACACACACACACATTCTCATAGCGACCAGCGAAGAGGCGGGGCCAGGAACTGCGACTCGACCCCTGCAACCACAAATAGGCGAGTACATACAAGGATTCGAACCAGTGACCCATAACGTCTCAAAGATGACTTTGTTTATCTCATATTTATTCCTAACTTTAAATGGTCATACTTTATCTCAATGGAGTTTTCCAAAAGCATTAATGTATATTCGTCTACGTTAAGAGGCTTCGAAAGTTAGCAATCCATATTAGTGCCTTTATAATTAAAATAATATTTCTGCATTTGAATTCTCCTGCGCCTGTGTGGAGACGAGTTATTTTATGCAAATGTGTCATTATATATGCTACGTATGCGTTATATTGTATACTTGTCATTATGTATGCTAATGTATGCATTGTGTGTCATGTATTCCGTGTCTTACTCAAGATAAACCTCAACACAGGTACTGAGAGTCTTGTTCAGTCCTGTCACAAATATCACAGCGAGACGGGAAAATTACACATAAACCTGGTGCTAAACAGGGAAAAATATAGACAAACCCGAAGTAAAAAGGAGGTGATACAAGGTCCGACACCATGACTCGACACCATCCCAGTGATTGATACGCTTCCCTAAAACCAGCTTAGAATTTTATGGTTGCAAGTGCGTCCATAGCACGCTCAGCTAAAGAGCATTGTGTGTGTAAAGTACTGTCGACTCTGATACAGAGTTTGCAGGTTCGAGTCCTGCTGTTAACGTAGAGAGACAATGTTTGTAAATAATTTCGCCTGTTTGCGAATTGTTAAGCATTTCAAATCTCTCTCTATATCTCATATTATATATATATATATATATATATATATATATATATATATATATATATATATATATATATATATATATATATATATATGTATATTATATATATATATATATATGTATATATATATATATATATATATATATATATATATATATATGTATATATATATGTATATATATATATATATATATATATGTATATATATATTATATATATATATATATATATATATATATATATATATATATATATATATATATATATATATATATATATATATATATATAAAATCATATTAATACATAAGTTTCATGTCCTAGTTTAAATTAATGTGTTTTAATCTCAGTTAGGTGATCAGTTAGGCTCATTATTCATCAGTGTTCATATTTATCTTAAACCATATTAGTCAGTGGGTGTGTTTAGCCAACCTGTTTATATGATTACCTTGATCACAATAAGTAGCTTAGGGTCCACTAGTCCCCGAGAGTCTTGGTGATGACCGCGGTGTGTTGATCATCTTTCTGTATACACTGACATGTGTATATTTTTTGCATTCCGTGAATGATTTAATGAATAAGAAGGGCCGGTTTTTGTGAATAACTTGGTCCTATAAAAAGACAACATGAATCCAATACGTAAATACAGGAGACAAATAGATTTTGATGTATAAGGCAGAAAAACACCAACGAAAATAATGATGATATTATTGTGGCTCTTTAGGGCGACATTAATTTTAATATTAAAATAATAATAATAATAATAATAATAATAATAATAATAATAATAATAATAATAATAATAAAAACATTAATAATAACAGTAACAATACGGTAATGATAATAATAATAATAATCATAAGAAGAAGAAGAAGAAGAAGAAGAAGACCATTAATACCAAAAATATTACTGCTAATAATAAAAAACTAATCTATTTAAACCATTAATAATAATTTTTTAGCATCAATATTATTAACGTTGAAGAAAGTTGAACCCTTTGCTAACGTCAGGATGAATGAGGCAGTAAACAACGTGTGGCCACCTGAGCCTGTCACCTGAGGCTCCCCTCACCTCATTACTTCAAGAAGCTTACCTTACACCAGTTATACACTCATTAAAAGATCATAAAATGTAATTGATGTGACGTGAATTAATACACAGTTTTATAGACGCTGAAGTGATGATTAACTGCAAATTGAGACTTGGTTAGATATTTATTCTCAGTCTCTGTCTGTCTCTCTCTCTCTCTCTCTCTCTCTCTCTCTCTCTCCTCTCTCTCTCTCTCTCTCTCTCTCTCTCTCTCTTTATATATATATATATATATATATATATATATATATATATATATATATATATATATATATATATATGCAAAACAACCACTCTGAAAGAATAGAGAAATTCCAAGCGCTTTCGTGACTACTCACATTATCAAGGAACTATGGAAGCAAAGCATCCAAGGAAGCTATATAAGGGTGTTGGTGTTGGCCAGACCCCTTATATAGCTTCCTTGGATGCTTTACTTTCATAGTTCCTTGATAATGTGAGTAGTCACGAAAGCGCTTGGAATTTCTCTATTCTTTCAGAGTGGTTGTTTTGCATATATATATATATATATATATATATATATATATATATATATATATATATATATATATACATGTGTTAAACCGAGAAATTGTAATAACGTTTCATGTGTTAAAGGGGGCTAAACCTGGGGCAGGAAATTACAAGGTCACTAATCTACCGTTGATACTGTGAGAACCTCAATAAAGACACCGAACTCGTCACAGACTAAACTGGCGAAATTTTAGCAGCGGCGATCAATTTGTCGTTATTCGCAGACCATTCCGGTCACATCTTTTGGCCTATTGAGCCACGTCCTCATCTTAAAACTGTCTCTCTGTGTGTTTTTTCCTTCCAGTACTTTCAGTGAGTACCCCTTCCTTGCTACCCTGAGGCCGGAAACGCACTTCGTAACTTTCCTGTGGCTCGTTTGTGATTTATTGTTCCTGGTCCTCTCCTGTGTTTGTGTACTGAGTTGTATTTGCATGGGTTGAGCCTCAGCTCCTGGTCCAGCCTTATAAGCTATAATCTCTGGCATAATTGGTAATATTAATGTGATGGTCTAGTATACTAAGGTAATATATTTCGTGAGGGGTGAGTCTCTGTATATATTGCATATACTGAGAGCTTACTACAGTCCTTACTTATGGGATAAAAAATACTATTGACCGGTGGTGAACAAGTGACGTGTAGGTAAAAGGACACAAGTGCAATTAATGCGATGATTTATTGTGGCAACGTTTCGCTCTCCAGGAGTTTTGTCAAGCCTTTACCACGGCTTGACAAAGCGCGTGGAGAGCGAAACGTTGCCACGAGAAATTGTCGCATTAGTTGCACTTGTGTCCTTTTACATAACATATTGTTGGCAATTCTACCAACAAGCGACGTGTAGCCATAATTGTCCTCGTGTAGTCGATAGGCTTTAAACCCCATTAACCATTAACTATTGGCATGCTTCTGGTGGTTACCAGACAGAAACACGCCTTCAGGGAGAGGTGTGGCTAGACCAGGAATTGTAACACCGCCACATCATCTCTTCTGGGCATCATGTGACATTCTCTCACAGAAAGGACAAAACAGAATAATAAAAACTAGCAAAAGGACAATCCTGGAGGCTGGCAGGTGAGCATGACTAGCCGCTAAGATGCGGCTCACGCAGGAGGGAAAAAGTAAGACCTCACACTGCCTTAACAGACCTGCAGGAGAACCACGTCTCCTAGACAACCTTCTGCTGAAGAGGTCCTCGGGTGGAGGTTGAAATATGCAGACGACCATTCTTCCTCGTTCTTTGTCTCTTGTGGGATTTCCCTTCAGATTTCTTAGACTGGAAACAAACCATATGGAAACCCGGTCCGTAGATTTGGTGTCACAAATAAATTTCTGTCTCGTAAGGGAGACCTTTGAGAAGTACTGATACAAGAATGAGAGAGATTTTTTTTTTTGAGACGTAGAGAAATCAAAGACATGGTGAGAGGACGCGTTTTATTTTGCTATATTTTGCTAAGGAAGAGCGTCAACGAGAGCGAAATGTCGCTAGAGTCAAGACATTTGGCTGTCGTTCAGACCACGAGGAGACGGCAAAGGTCTTGAGCGGAAGTGTATCCATTAATGTCATCTCATAGACCTGTGTGTGTGTGTGTGTGTGTGTGTGTGTGTGTGTGGTGTGTGTGTGTGTGAGCAGACCGCAGCGACGGTCACAAGACCGTCAATATCCGCCGGAATCACGTAACATGCAGATGCAAATTATTCCAATTGCATTCACGAGAATGAGTTAAATATGTAGAGAATCATACAGTTCTTAGAATGGGAGACAGTGAGGTTTGATCAGAGGAAGCAGAAGGTTGGCTTGGACCAAGAGCCCTTCACCAGCATAAACACTTGAAGGATCTCCCGTTCTCACCAGATTTTGTTCTTCTCATTAATGATAATAATAATAAAATTAACATTATGATAACATAATAATAATAATAATTATAATAATAATAATAATAATAATAATAATAATAATGTGTACTTCTTGTCACCTCCAACGACTCCCCCCCCCCCACAGCATCCTTCCTCCAACACCTCCAAACATTCCTCCAACACCCCTCCCCACAATTACCCCCTAACCCCTCCCCTCTCCTCCCCCTTCTCCCATCCCCCCTCCCCCCTCCCCCCCTCCCAGGACGATGGTGATAAACGCGCAAGTAAAAAAAAAAATAAATTCAGCTTCATCAAAGAGAGTCAATAAATCTTTTCTTGTGTTGTTTAGTACAGCGGTGACTGTGTTCCACTTCCTGGGAGTCCCTGCCTGCCAGCCTGCCAGCCTGCCTGCCTGCCTGCCTGCCTGCCAGCCTGCCTGCCTGTCTGCCAGCCAGCCTGCCAGCCTGCCTGCCTGCCTGCCTGCCTGCCTGCCTGCCTGCCTGTCTGCCAGCCTGCCAGCCAGCCTGCCTGCCTTCCTGCCAGCCTGCCTGCCTGCCAGCCTGCCTGCCTGTCAGCCTGCCTGCCTGCCTGCCTGCCTGCCTGCCTGCCTGCCTGCCTGTCTGCCAGCCAGCCTGCCTGCCTGCCTGCCTGCCTGTCTGCCAGCCTACCTGCCTGCCAGCCTGCCAGCCTGCCAGCCTGCCAGCCAGCCTGCCTGCCTGTCTGCCAGCCAGCCTGCCTGACTGCCTGCCTGCCTTCCTGCCAGCCTGCCTGCCAGCCTGCCTGCCTGTCAGCCTGCCTGCCTGCCTGCCAGCCTAGCCTGCCTGTCTGCCTGCCTGCCTGCCAGCCAGCCTGCCTGCCTGCCTAGCCTGCCTGCCTGCCAGCCTGCCTGCCTGCCAGCCTGCCTGCCTGCATGCCTGTCTGCCTGCCTGCCTAGCCTAGCCTGCCTGCCAGCCTACCTGCCTGCCTGCCTGCCTGCCTGCCAGCCAGCCTGCCTTCTGCCTGCCAGCCTACCTGCCTGCCAGCCTGACTCTGTTAGCCTACACAGCATTGTTATTGTAACTCTTTTCACTGTTGTGCTAATGTACTGTTTCTTTCACTGTTTTGTTATTGTATCCCTTCCTTCGTCCTTCGTGGCATCGTGGCTCTCTTAGTACTGAGTTAAACCTGCCTAGCATGGACCAGTAGGCCTGGTGCAGTGCTCCTTCTTTCTCGTGTTATTATGTTTCTCTCTCTGTCTCTGTCTGTCTGTCTCTCTCTCTCACACTCTGTCTCTCTCTCTCTCTCTCTCTCTCTCTCTCTCTCTCTCTCTCTCTCTCTCTCTCTCTCTCTCTCTCTCTCTGCGCGTAGGTAAAAATCTTTTGGTTTTCCCCTCACCGACTTTCTGTTTAGTCTCCCCTTACTTTCTGACAGAAAATATGCACCGAAAGAGAGTTTACTCCGCCACTGTTGATATTGTCACCCTGGAGAGGAAATTTTGAACCAGATTAAATATCGTGAATGGTGACTAAGAAGCTGCTGTTTCTTGTACTCTTCTTCTTCTTCATAATCATCATAATGATCATCATCATCATCACCATCTTTTTCATTTTCTTTTAGGTGCTTCGTCTTCCATTGATTATTATCACTTTTTTTTTTTTTTAGTGAGATGAATGCCGTCCGTCAAGACATCCTAAATCCCTAGTAAAGAGGGAAAGTTGAAAGGAAACTCAGTGTGTATACACTGAGACACACACACACACACACACGCACACACACACACACACACACACACACACACACACACACACACACACACACACACACACACACACACATACACATCCCCTACATCAACACCGTCTCACCAGCAAAAGCACATTTTGAACACAGGTTAAGCAGCTGATATACAGTGAGCGAAATGCCCACTGTGGCTACAAGCCCAATGGAAATCGAGCCTTTAATTTAGTCGCTGTTTCGGGCATTCTTTTATACATAATTTATCCATACGTTATGCACAAGCATAGATATAGACCTGAATTAGAAAAACGCATCGGGGTGTACACTGGAAGTAGATTCAACACGAAAATGAACAGGATTCGACCCCACGACACATTATCCGGTCGTGGGGTCGCAGTTTGGTAAATTATTCAAAATCACTTGTTTCGTGGTTTCATATATATATATATATATATATATATATATATATTATATTCTGGTGTGTGTGTGTGTGTGTGTGTGTCTATCTTTATGTATTTCTATCTGCGGGCGGCGTGTGTGGAAAAATATGCAAACACAAACTCCATTTTACAAACAATTAACTCAGAGACACGTAATAGACATTGTTCAACTATAAATTGCTTGTGTTTTTCCTGGAAATCTCAAGGTCAAATGCAGATCTTTCTTGATTAAAAAATCACGAGGGATTTTGCAGCATCATGGCAGTTGTTGTTCATGATCCTGGTGGTGTTGATGGTGGTGTTGATGGTGGTGGTGGTGGTGGTGAGGGTGGTGGTGGTGCTGGTGGTGCTGGTGTTGGTGGTGCTGGTGGTGGTGGTGGTGGTGGTGCTGGTGAGGGTGAGGGTGGTGGTGAGGGTGGTAGTGGTGTTGGTAGTGGTGGTTATGGCAGTGGTGTGGTGTTGGTGGTGGTGGTGATGGTGGTGGTGGTGGTGGTGCTGGTGGTGCTGGTGGTGGTGGTGAGGGTGAGGGTGGTTGTGGTGGTTATGGTAGTGTGTGGTGTTGGTGGTGGTGGTGATGGTGGTGGTGGGTGTTGGTTGTGATGATGGTAGTGGTGTTGTACTGGAGTTTACTGGAGGAGTTCCGGTGGTAGCCGGGTGGTTGAGGTGGTGGTGGTGGTGGTGTGTGTGGTGCTGTGGTGTGGTGTAGTGGTGAGGTGGTAGTGGTGGTTGGTTGTAGTGGTGGTTGGTAGTGTTGTATGGTGGTGGTGGTGTGTGGTGTGTGATGGTGTGAGTTGGTTTGCAGAGAGTCGTATACTAATGGTGGTGATGGTAGTAGTGTTGTGGTGCTTGGTGGTGGTGGTGATGGTGGTGTGGTGGTGTGGTGGTGTGTAAGGTGTGGGTGGAGGTGGTGGAGGATGGCTGGTGCTGTTATGCGTGTGTGACAATGGTGGTGCATGTAGTAGGCGGATGGAGTGAGGGTGTGGTGGTGGTGTCGTAGCAGTGGCGTGTCGTGCAGTGGGGTGTGGAGCTTCTCTCAGCCGTCGTGACAGTCGGAGTGGTACTATAACACTGAGCGACCCAGTCTTGGAGAGTCACAGTGCTGTCTCATTGTCACCCTCATCCATCACCAGGACCATCCGGGAACAACGTCATCCCACCCACCACCACCACCACCACCACCACCACCACCCGCCACCCACCGCCACCACCTCACACCACACACACACTCACCACTCACCACCAGCCCACCGCACACACACACCACACCACACACACCATCCACACCATCCACCACCACCACCACCACCACACCCACTACCACCACCACCACACCACCTACCACCACCACCACCTACCACCACCACCACATCCACCACCACCCCACCACACCACCACACCACCACCACCACCACCACCACCACCACCACCACACCACCACGCCACCACCACACCACCACCACTACCACACCACCACCACCACCACACCACCCCACCACACACCGCCACCACCACCACCACCACCACCACCACCAGCCACCACCCACCACACCACCACCACCACCACCACCACCACCACCACACACCGCCACCACCACCACCACCACCACCACCACCACCACCCCACCACCACCACCCACCACCACCACCACCACACCACCACCACCACCACCACCACCACCACCACCACCACCCCAACCACCACCCCACACCACCACCACCGCCACCCACCACCACCACCACCACCCACCACCACACCCCACCACCCACCACCCCCGCCACCACCACCACCACCACCACCGCACCCCACACCACCACCACCACCACCACCACACCACCACCGCCACCCACCGCCACCACCACCACCACCACCACCACCACCACCACCACCCCACCACCGCCACCACCCCACCACCACCACCACACCACCACCACCACACCACCGCCACCACCCCCCACCACCACCCACCACCACCACCACCCACCACCACACCCCACCACCCACCACACACACGCCACACCACCACCGCCACCACCACCACCACCACCCCCCACCACACACCGCCACCACACTAACCACCACCCCCACCACCACCACCACCACCACCACACCACCGCCCACCACACCGCCACCACCACCGCACCACCACCACCGCCACCACCCCACCCGCCACCATACCGCCACCCACCACCCACCACCACCACCCACCACCACACCACCGCCACCACCACCCCACCACCACCCCACCAAACCACCACCCACACCACGCCCACCACCACCACGCACACCACACCACCCCGCCACCCCACCACCACCACCACCCACCGCCACCACCACCACCACCGCACAACCGCCACACCCACCACACACCAAGCCACCCTCATACCACCACACCGCCACGCACCACCCCACACCACCCACCACACACACCCTACCACCACGCCAACCACCCACCACCACCACACCACCACCACCGCCACCCACCACCACCACACCACCACCACCACCACCACACCACCACCACACCACCACCACCACCAACCGCCCCCCACCACCACCACCGCCACCACCCACCCCCACACCACCACCACCACCAACCACCCACCACCACCCCACACCACCACCACACACACACCACCACCACCCCACACCACCACCACACCACCACCACCACCACCACCACCACCACGCCACCACCACCGCCACCACCACCGCCACCACCACCGCCACCACCACCGCCACAATAACCGCCACCACCACCACCACCACCACCACCGCCACCACCACCACCGCCACCACCACCGCCACCACCACCGCCACAATAACCGCCACCACCACCACCACCACCACCACCGCCACCACCACCACCGCCACCACCACCGCCACCACCACCACCACTACCTACATTACATGAAAAATTAAACCCACTCATTACTACAAGCACCCTCATTACCCATAGCCTGAGATCCTCATATTACCAGTACACACAACTACACACGCAAACCACACAATTACACACACAGACTACACAACTACACACAAACCAAACAGCTACACACACAAACCACACACCTACATACACAGGCTACACAACTACACAGACAAATCACACAGCTACACACACAAACTACACAACTACACAGACAAATCACACAATTACACATACAACCAACACAGCCAAAAAAGGCACCCCACGCGACTATACACACAAACCACACAACTACACAAGCAAACACACACAAATGCACACACAGCCACAAACACACACAATATACTCACACATATCACATACAACAGCAGAGGCTTCTGAAAGTTATCGGAGTTTTGCAGTGGGCTTTACAACATTGGTCATAGGACACCTGCACATGCCAGTAGTTGCAAGAATCTTGCCCTAGTTATCGTGTACCAGAGTCGAAAATTTGAAGCAATTCGGCTGAGGCATCGTGTTATGAGCGAAATAGAAACAGTGACTTTTGAAAACAGAAAGAAATTAGACACTTAAAGCGTTAAATCCGTACTGAGCTAAGAAAATGATTTAGGCATAAGTACAAGTGGGGATAGTTGGGTGTAAGAAGGACCTGCGTGGTGGAGGTCAGTTACAGCAGTCCTCTGTTCTTACGTTCTTTCAGACGTTCTCTACTACATAAACTCAGTGTATCTTGTCTGTACTGGGCTGAAGAAGTCCCTGGTGGGCGAAACGTGTGGTTAATAAATGTCTTAATACTCACATGTCTTTCCCACATACATCAGACATCTCGTCTAGTCTTCAACCAGGTCTAGTAGGCCTTATCTTTTTTTCTCTCTCTAGGCCGCTTCATCGCCGGTCTTGTTAATGGCTTCACCTGGGTAATTATCCGAGCAAGGAATTCGAGGCAGCTAGTGAAATTGTGGTTAGTCAACGCCTTGGGCTCATACGGCCGGTTTTATGGTATTTCACTGCCGGAATTCAACCTAATGAACAAGTTACAAGGTAAGTGTTTCAAATACAAGACTCAGAATTGCTTAACCAAGAAAATGCATTAGAATCTTTGCGATTTTTTTTCGAAGTTCCAATTTCTTTGCTGATCTTACGAAACTGACTCTGCAGCATGTTGATTTAGAACTCAAGGACGATTATCATGATTTACGAGAGTAATGTAAGAATCTTTATGACTTGAAAAAGATTCTTTGGGATTCTTGAGTCTTTGTGCTCATTCTGCCATCTTAGATGACACACACTATGAGAGTGTTATTGATTACAGGAACCTGGTTCGTGCATGCCGACAGAATGTAATGAAGATACATGGGCAACATTATAGACTAATAAAAGGAATCTAATGTTTATAATCATAACTATTATTTCTAAAGAGGTGGATCGGTAAGCTAGCAGAAGGCCTCAGTCAGGTCACCAAAGGCTCTAGCTGCGGTTTATCATATAACTAAGACCAACGTCGGAAGCACTTGTGTTGTTTACTGACAAAACTTACCTAACCTAACCTCACCTAACCTAACCTAGCCAGGAAAAGAATATTTTATCGGTAAGCATTTCGTTTCCTGTGAGCGACACGGTGCCCGGTGCGTACCTCGGGGTACTGAACTGCTTTCTTTGCTTTTTTCTTTAGCAGAGTCATTTCGTAACAGGAGAAAAGAGGAGCCCTCTGGAGGGGAAGTTTTCCCAGCCCTCCCAGTTCCCTTACCTCTCCTCTTTCCCCTCTATTATCTCACTCTTCCCCTTTCCCCCGCCGCCCTACCCTCGTCCATCACCGTTAAGAATTGGCTAAACTAGCGATCGTTATTTCACTGTCACCGCAAATTTATGAGAGAAAGTGTGTCTATATCAGCTTGTGTCCGACGGTCCAGAAACATATCAAACCTTTCTTGACCTGAAATTGGTGCTTCAGAGTGAGTAGTTACTTGTTGTGTTATGATGGTTGGAGCATTTACTGGTGAAAAATTGCACGAGTGTTGTGGATTTTGGTTGAGAGTACTGATGGGTCTGACACACACACACACACACACACAAACACACACACACACATCTCCCCATGGGTCCTGAGAGAGGGAGCAGAGGCGCTATGTGTTCCCTTAACAATATTCAATACATCTATCGAAACAGGGAGATTGCCTGAGGCATGGAAGACAGCAAATGTAGTCCCAATCTTTAAAAAAGGAGACAGACATGAAGCATTAAACTACAGACCAGTGTCACTGACATGAATAGTATGCAAAATCATTGAGAAGATTATCAGGAGAAGAGTGGTGGAACACCTAGAAAGGAATGATCTCATCAACAGCAGCCAACATGGTTTCAGGGACGGGAAATCCTGTGTCACAAACCTACTGGAGTTCTATGACATGGTGACAGCAGCAAGACAAGAGAGAGATGGGTGGGTGGATTGCATATTCTTGGACTGCAAGAAGGCGTTTGACACAGTTCCACACAAGAGATTGGTGCAAAAACTGGAGGACCAAGCAGGGATAACAGGGAAGGCACTACAATGGATCAGGGAATACTTGTCAGTATGCAAAATCATTGAGAAGATTATCAGGAGAAGAGTGGTGGAACACCTAGAAAGAAATGATCTCATCAACAGCAGCCAACATGGTTTCAGGGACGGGAAATCCTGTGTCACAAACCTACTGGAGTTCTATGACATGGTGACAGCAGCAAGACAAGAGAGAGATGGGTGGGTGGATTGCATATTCTTGGACTGCAAGAAGGCGTTTGACACAGTTCCACACAAGAGATTGGTGCAAAAACTGGAGGACCAAGCAGGGATAACAGGGAAGGCACTACAATGGATCAGGGAATACTTGTCAGGAATTCAGCAGCGAGTCATGGTACGTGGCGAGGTGTCAGAGTGGGCACCTGTGACCAGCGGGGTCCCACAGGGGTCAGTCCTAGGACCAGTGCTGTTTCTGGTATTTGTGAACGACATGACGGAAGGAATAGACTCTGAGGTGTTCCTGTTTGCAGATGACGTGAAGTTGATGAGAATTCACTCGATCGAAGACCAGGCAGAACTACAAAGGGATCTGGACAGGCTGCAGACCTGGTCCAGCAATTGGCTCCTGGAGTTCAATCCCACCAAGTGCAAAGTCATGAAGATTGGGGAAGGGCAAAGAAGACCGCAGACGGAGTATAGTCTAGGGGGCCAGAGACTACAAACCTCACTCAAGGAAAAAGATTTTGGGGTGAGTATAACACCAGGCACATCTCCTGAAGCGCACATCAACCAAATAACGGCTGCAGCATATGGGCGCCTAGCAAACCTCAGAACAGCATTCCGACATCTTAATAAGGAATCGTTCAGGACCCTGTACACCGTGTACGTTAGGCCCATATTGGAGTATGCGGCACCAGTTTGGAACCCACACCTAGCCAAGCACGTAAAGGATCTAGAGAAAGTGCAAAGGTTTGCAACAAGACTAGCCCCAGAGCTAAGAGGTATGTCCTACGAGGAGAGATTAAAGGAAATCAACCTGACGACACTGGAAGACAGGAGAGATAGGGGGGACATGATAACGACATACAAAATACTGAGAGGAATTGACAAGGTGGACAAAGACAGGATGTTCCAGAGATTGGACACAGTAACAAGGGGACACAGTTGGAAGTTGAAGACACAGATCAATCACAGGGATGTTAGGAAGTATTTCTTCAGCCACAGAGTAGTCAGTAAGTGAAATAGTTTGGGAAGCGATGTAGTGGAGGCAGGATCCATACATAGCTTTAAGCAGAGGTATGATAAAGCTCACGGTTCAGGGAGAGTGACCTAGTAGCGATCAGTGAAGAGGCGGGGCCAGGAGCTAGGACTCGACCCCTGCAACCTCAACTAGGTGAGTACACACACACACACACACTTTCTCTCTCTCTCTCTCTCTCTCTCTCTCTCTCTCTCTCTCTCTCTCTCTCTCTCTCTCTCTCTCTTCTAAGAATGAACTTTAAGTTGTTGTGTTGTCTTTCACTAAGAGTTAAACCACTGAGAATTCTTCAGCACAGAGAATAATGGAGGCTCGATCCTCCGTCCGCTAAACGCTCTCAGTCAATTACAATCCCAGCTTTAAATAGAATACACCAGCAAACACCTATGGAAAGCAGTTTCCAGTCTTGGGGATGTTCCTCATCCATGGAGACAACAGAGGACACAGACAATTATTTATCCAAAACTTAGTCTGTCTCTTCTATTGTGTCCGCCATTATCTCTACAATCATTAATATTTTTACTGACTGCACTTGTGACAACCTTTGGCCTCTTCCTCGTCCCAATTAGCCGTGAAACTGGTTTTAGGTCTTCTCTTCAGGAAACCAATTATCCCTCCTTAGAACCTGTTCAGCTTGAAGACATGTATTACACGGGGAAGCGTGTTGGTTTCATCTCCGGGTTTGTCTCAACCTGCATTACGAGGCTGTCTCAACTACCACAGGAACTAGGCTATCTAGACTACCACTGGAACAAGGCTGTCTCAACTACCACAGGAACTAGGCTATCTAGACTACCACTGGAACAAGGCTATCTCAACTACCACAGGAACTAGGCTATCTAGACTACCACTGGAACAAGGCTGTCTCAGCTACCACTGGAACAAGGCTGTCTCATCTACCACTGGAACAAGGCTGTCTCAACTACAACTCTAACAAAGCTGTCTCCACTACCACTGGAACAAGGCTGTCTCCACTACCACTGGAACAAGGCTGTCTCAGCTACCACTGGAACAAGGCTGTCTCATCTACCACTGGAACAAGGCAGTCTCAACTACAACTTTAACGAAGCTGTCTCCACTACCACTGGAACAAAGCTGTCTCAATTACCACTGGAACAAGGCTGTCTCAATTACCACTGGAACAAGGCTGTCTCAACCACAAAACAAGCCTCTGCGTCCACCTCTTGTGCTAACAGTGTACTACACCTTTTGTGATGTCAGGGAAGTCACCTTCACACACACACACACACACACACACACACACACACACACACACACACACACATATATATATATATATATATATATATATATATATATATATATATATATATATTATATATATATATATATTATATATATATATATATATATATATATATTTTTCCAATAGACGATACCTCATCAGGCAGAAGGCTGAATAAGATCTTGTGTATGTCAAGCTCCAGGTACTCCATGGATGTTATGAAGAATGTGTATTAATAATAACATTAATCACAGCTTTGATCTAATTCAACGTAGCAATCATTAACGCTGTCTTAATAACCTGAGTATTGATCGTTGTGACTTGACTAATTCAACTGCGATTTCAATAATAGTGAAACCGTAGAGTAATTACAATGACGTGATTATCATGGTAATGTGCATTTGTGGTAATCACGTGATGTTTATGGAATGGGTGTTAAGTGAACCATTACTAAATCATTTGGTAATGATTTGGTAATGATTTGGTAATGATGGGAACGAGGGAGATACGAGATGATGATGATTATGAGATCAAAAGTATACACGCCCCGCAAGGTATTGAATGAGACATGTGTAACACCAGAGTGTTATTTGACCAGGCGGTGATGAGGTGAGAATCATTGGGGCGGTGATGAGGTGAGAATCATGGGGGCGGTGATGAGGTGAGAATCATTGGGGCGGTGATGAGGTGAGAATCATGGGGGCGGTGATGAGGTGAGAATCATTGGGGCGGTGATGAGGTGAGAATCATGGGGGCGGTGATGAGGTGAGAATCATGGGGTGGTGATGAGGTGAGAATCATGGGGGTGGTGATGAGGTGAGAATCATGGGGGTGTGATGAGGTGAGAATCATGGGGGCGGTGATGAGGTGAGAATCATGGGGGTGGTGATGAGGTGAGAATCATGGGGGTGGTGATGAGGTGAGAATCATGGGGGTGGTGATGAGGTGAGAATCATGGGGTGGTGATGAGGTGAGAATCATGGGGGCGGTGATGAGGTGAGAATCATGGGGGCGGTGATGAGGTAAGAATCATGAGGGCGGTGATGTGAGAATCATGGGGGTGGTGATGAGGTGAGAATCATGGGGGCGGTGATGAGGTGAGAATCATGGAGGCGGTGATGAGGTGAGAATCATGGGGGCGGTGATGAGGTGAGAATCATGGGGCGGTGATGAGGTGAGAATCATGGGGGTGGTGATGAGGTGAGATTCATGGGGGTGGTGATGAGGTGAGAATCATGGGGGCGATGATGAGGTGAGAATCATGGGGGTGGTGATGAGGTGAGAATCATGGGGGTGGTGATGAGATGAGAATCATGGGGGCGGTGATGAGGTGAGAATCATGGGGGCGGTGATGAGGTGAGAATCATGGGTGTGGTGATGAGGTGAGAATCATGGGGGCGGTGATGAGGTGAGAATCATGGGGGCGGTGATGAGGTGAGAATCATGGGGGCGGTGATGAGGTGAGAATCATGGGGGTGGTGATGAGGTGAGAATCATGGGGGCGGTGATGAGGTGAGAATCATGGGGGCGGTGATGAGGTGAGAATCATGGGGGCGGTGATGAGGTGAGAATCATGGGGGCGGTGATGAGATAAGAATCATGGGGGCGGTGATGAGGTGAGAATCATTGGGGCGGTGATGAGGTGAGAATCATGGGGGCGGTGATGAGGTGAGAATCATGGGGGCGGTGATGAGGTGAGAATCATGGGGGCGGTGATGAGGTGAGAATCATGGGGGCGGTGATGAGGTAAGAATCATGGGGGCGGTGATGAGGTGAGAATCATGGGGGCGGTGATGAGGTGAGAATCATGGGGGCGGTGATGAGGTGAGAATCATGGGGGTGGTGATGAGGAGAGAATCATAGGGGTGGTGATGAGGTGAGAATCATGGGGATGGTGACGAGGTGAGAATCATGGGGGTGGTGATGAGGTGATAATCATGGGGGCGGTGATGAGGTGAAAATCATGGGGGTGGTGATGAGGTGAGAATCATGGGGGCGGTGATGAGGTGAGAATCATGGGGGCGGTGATGAGGAGGTGAGAATCATGGGGCGGTGATGAGGTGAGAATCATGGGGGTGGTGATGAGGTGATAATCATGGGGGCGGTGATGAGGTGAGAATCATGGGGGCGGTGATGAGATGAGAATCATGGGGGCGGTGATGAGGTGAGAATCATGTGAGTGGTGATGAGGTGAGAATCATGGGGGTGGTGATGAGGTGAGAATCATGGGGGTGGTGATGAGGTGAGAATCATAAGGGCGGTGATTAGGTGAGAATCATGGGGGCGGTGATGAGGTAAGAATCATGGGGGCGGTGATGAGGTGAGAATCATGGGGGCGGTGATGAGGTGAGAATCATGGGGTGGTGATGAGGTGAGAATAATGGGGGTGGTGATGAGGTGAGAATCATGGGGGCGGTGATGAGGTGAGAATCATGGGGGCGGTGATGAGGTGAGAATCATGGGGGCGGTGATGAGGTGAGAATCATGGGGTGGTCATGAGGTGAGAATCATGGGAGTGGTCATGAGGTGAGAATCATGGGGGTGGTGAGGTGAGAATCATGGGGGTGGTGATGAGGTGATAATCATGGGGGCGGTCATGAGGTGAGAATCATGGGGGTGGTGACGAGGTGAGAATCATGGGAGTGGTGATGAAGTGAGAATCATGGAGGCAGTCATGAAGTGAGAATCATGTGGGTGGTGATGAGGTGAGAATCATGTGGGTGGTGATGAGGTGAAAATCGTGGGGGCGGTGATGAGGAGGTGAGAATCATGGGGGCGGTGATGAGGTGAGAATCATGGGGGTGGTGATGAGGAGAGAATCATAGGGGTGGTGATGAGGTGAGAATCATGGGGATGGTGACGAGGTGAGAATCATGGGGGTGGTGATGAGGTGATAATCATGGGGGCGGTGATGAGGTGAAAATCATGGGGGTGGTGATGAGGTGAGAATCATGGGGGCGGTGATGAGGTGAGAATCATGGGGGCGGTGATGAGGAGGTGAGAATCATGGGGGCGGTGATGAGGTGAGAATCATGGGGGTGGTGATGAGGTGATAATCATGGGGGCGGTGATGAGGTGAGAATCATGGGGGCGGTGATGAGATGAGAATCATGGGGGCGGTGATGAGGTGAGAATCATGTGAGTGGTGATGAGGTGAGAATCATGGGGGTGGTGATGAGGTGAGAATCATGGGGGTGGTGATGAGGTGAGAATCATAAGGGCGGTGATTAGGTGAGAATCATGGGGGCGGTGATGAGGTAAGAATCATGGGGGCGGTGATGAGGTGAGAATCATGGGGGCGGTGATGAGGTGAGAATCATGGGGGTGGTGATGAGGTGAGAATAATGGGGGTGGTGATGAGGTGAGAATCATGGGGGCGGTGATGAGGTGAGAATCATGGGGGCGGTGATGAGGTGAGAATCATGGGGGCGGTGATGAGGTGAGAATCATGGGGTGGTCATGAGGTGAGAATCATGGGAGTGGTCATGAGGTGAGAATCATGGGGGTGGTGAGGTGAGAATCATGGGGGTGGTGATGAGGTGATAATCATGGGGGCGGTCATGAGGTGAGAATCATGGGGGTGGTGACGAGGTGAGAATCATGGGAGTGGTGATGAAGTGAGAATCATGGAGGCAGTCATGAAGTGAGAATCATGTGGGTGGTGATGAGGTGAGAATCATGTGGGTGGTGATGAGGTGAAAATCGTGGGGGTGGTGATGAGGTGAGAGTCATGAGGTGCAGTGATGAGGACAGTTGTGATGAATTTTGATAATGATCCCGTGGTGATGAAGACAATGATATATCCTGGTATAAATACCTATTTATATATATAAATACCTATATACCCTAGTGCAGCACTGGCTCACAAACAGTCAAGCTGGGATGGCCTGATCTCTGAAAAGGTGCTTGCCAACATGCTCAGGGCTGCAACATCAGATAGGGAGACTGCCCGTCTCCAGGCTGTGAGCGCACATCACTCCGAGGACTTCCTCCAAACAATTCCCATATCGGCAATGGGAACGCGACTCGACCCTAAGACCCTCCGTATTGCAGTGGCTCTGAGCCTTGCTGCCCCAATTCACACAGAACATAAGTGTATTTGTGGCGAAGCGCAAGCAGACCAATACGGTCTACCTGGTTTTAACTGTTCCAAAACCAAGGGCTGGCATGCAAAACACAATGAGGTCAACGACATCATATAGAGAACCCTTGCTACAGCTGGATGCCCAGCTGAGAGGGAGCTCCGATCACTAGCAGCCAACGATACCCACAACCCAGCAAACCGCCCCAACGGGATCACCATCTGTCCTTGGAAGAATGGCAAGTTCTTAGCATGGGACAATACCTGTGTGTCCACACTGGCTGACACCTATATTCATCACAGTGTTGGGCGACAGGGAGGAGCTGCTGACCACAGGGAGTACAAGATCAGCAAGTACAGGGACATAAGCCAACAGTATCAATTTGTCAAAGTGGGATCAGAGACATTGGGATCATGGAGACAAAATGCCACACGTTTCCTTAAAGAATTGGGTTCCAGACTCATCGACACCATCAGGGACCCAAGGGCAGCCACTTTCATGTTCCAGCGCCTCAGCGTGGCCATCCAAAGGGGAAATGCATGCTGTATACTTGGCTCGCGTCTGGCCTCGGAGGAGCTGGAGGAAATTCATGATCTTTAATACATTGTACCATTGTATTCATGTTTATGTTTTTCTGTAAATGTATTCTGTTTATTAACAAATGTTCACATAGAATATAAAATATAGGGGGTGGTAGGAGAAGAAAATATTCAAACAGCTCCGGGGAGAACCTTGAGTTTTCCCTGAGGTACGTTTATTGTCTTCTCTGAGGATGAGGGTCCCCAGTCCAGCTATAGAGGTGGTACTTCCCTATATATATATTTAATATATATATATATATATATATATATATATATATATATATATATATATATATATATATATACATATATATATATATTATAATATATATATATATATATATATATATATATATATATATATATATATATATATATATATGTCGTGCCGAATATGTAAAACTGGTCATTTAGCAAGAACTCATTTAAAATTAAGTCCTTTCTAAAATTTTCTCTTATACGTTTAAAGATATATTTTTTTCATTAATGTTAATGTAATTTTTTTTAATTTTGCACCAGAAGAAACTTAGAAAACTTACCTAACCTTATTATAACAAGAGCAATTTATTTTAGCCTAATCCAACTAAATATATTTTAGATTTGTTTACAATAATTTAATACTAAACAAACACAATGAAATATATTTTTTTCGTTAGGTTCAGAATGATTTGGGCGAAATTATTGCATACACAAATTTTCACTTGTCCTATATGGCAAGATGAACGTTGCTATTTAAGCCAAGATCGCAAGTTCTGCCTATTCGGCACGACATATATATATATATATATATATATATATATATATATATATATATATATATATATATATATATATATATATATATATATAAAATATATATATATATATATTATTATAATATATATATATATATATATATATATATATATATATATATATATATATATATATATATATATATATATAATGTCGTGCCGAATATGTAAAACTGGTCAATTAGCAAGAACTCATTTAAAATTAAGTCCTTCCTAAAATTTTATCTCATACGTTTAAAGATATATTTTTTTCATTAATGTTGATGTAAAAATTTTTAATTTTGCACCAAAAGGAACTTAGAAAACTTACCTAACCTTATTATAACAAGTGCAATTTATTTTAGCCTAACCCAGCTAAATATATTTTAGATTTGTTTACAATAATTTAATACTAAACAAACACAGTGAAATATATTTTTTTCGTTAGGTTCAGAATGATTTTGGCGAAATTATTGCATACACAAATTTTCACTTGTCCTATATGGCAAGACGAGCGTTGCTATTTAAGCCAAGATCGCAAGTTTTACATATTCGGCACGACACACACACACACACACACACACACACACACACACTGTGTATAGAGCAGTACGTAATTTTACAACCCTCCACAAAGAGCAAAACATGACTTGACACTGATCAACACAGAGCAAAACATAGCCGAACAAACCTCTACACAGAGCGAAACACAACTTGACCAAACTCTAACACAGAGCATTATAAGCTTCCAAAACAGAGCCAAAAACCTTATCAAATTAAATCGCTTGCTTTCTGCAGCCTCTGCCTATTATCCTTCCTTGTATTTGCTGTTGCACCTCGTGTACTCATCGGGAGGGGAAAAAAAAGAAAGAATCGACGCTCATGCTGGCTGGGTACACTGAAGACCAGGTGGCAGGGTTGATATACGCTACAGCGTATACTGTGGCAACACCTATAATGACTGTGTGCTTGTGTGTCTTTTCTCTAATTCATGATGCCAGTGAGTGCTGCCTTTTGTTGTGGTAAAAAGCGAGATCCGTGTGATACTATATATATTATATATATAATATATATATATATATATATATATATATATATATATATATATATTATATATATTATATATATATATAATATGTGTGTGTGTGTGTGTGTGTGTGTGTAAATATTATGCAGAGAATTCGTAGTGTGGAAATTAGGAGGAGGTGTCGAATTACTAAAATTATTTAAGGGCAGAAGAGGGATTGTTGAGGTGGTTTGGTCATTTAGAGAGGGTGGAAGAAAATAGAATGACTTGGAGAGCGTATAAATTTGTAGTGGAAGGTAGGCGGGGTAGGGGTAGTGGACTTCCAGCAAGCGTGCATGATCATGTTAGATAGGAGTGAATGGAGACGAATGTATTTTGGGACCTGACGAGCTGCTGGAGTGTGAGCAGGATAATATTTTGTGAAGGGATTCACGGAAACCGGTAAGCCAGGCTTGAGTCCTGGAGGTGGGAAGTACAATGCCCACATTTTAAAGGAGAGGTTTGGGATTTTGGCTGTTTGGAGTGACATCTAAACTGTCGTATCTGAGAGCCTCTGGAAAGACAGTGATTATGTACGAATGATTGTGAAGGTGTTGAATGCTGATGAAAGTTTCTCTCTCTCTCTCTCTCTCTCTCTCTATCTCTCTCTCTCTGTTATATATATATATATATATATATATATATATATATATATATATATATATATATATATATGGAGAGAGGTTAGGTTAGGTAAGGTTCGTCAGGAAACAGGACAAATGTTTCCTGACGCGGGTCTTAGTCAGATGATGACCCGCCTTTGGAGCTTTTGGTCATCTGACCGAGGCCTTCCCCTGGCTTACCGGTCCACCCCTTTAAAAATTATGGTCATTTATAACCATTGTTATATATATGGAGAGAGAGAGAGATGAAAGATTTAAATGCTATTTGGTATACTCTGATAAATCCACATCTCTCGATGTACATAGATTATGAGAGACATGCCCATCAGTGTACATTCTATGTAAGATACACAACACTGCGAGATACACCGCTACTCGGTGTAAGATACACGCCATTCTGAAGATAAATTGAGAGCAGGCATATTAATTTAGACCTGAGCAGTACAGGTTTCACACCACCAACAGCGATCATGTCATTCGTGGCAAAAATAATGCTTTAGCATTCTGCCACTCGAGAACCGTCCCAATGGGGTCGTTACTTTAGGGTGATGCTGAAATAGCAGACATTGTAGCATGCTTAATATAGATAGATTGTATGAGCTTCTTATGGTTTGAGCTAATGAAGTTCTTTTGGTCTGATGCTGGTAACAGTCGTTCATTCTCTCTCTCTCTCTCTCTCTCTCTCGTTAATCATGCTTTTTTTTTACAATAATTTTTTCCACGCTAATTAACAAGCATTATTTAAAGATTTTTGAAAGTAGCATTTTACAAACAATGTTACATGTTTTAAGCCCACTAACGGAGCTGTAGTTGCATATATATATATATTTATATATATATATATATATATATATATATATATATATATATATATATATATATATATATATATATATAATATGCCGGGAGCAAGGGGCTGGTAACCCCTTCTCCTGTATATATTACTAAATTTAAAAAGAGAGCTTTTCGTTTTTTTTAGGTCCCCCACCTCGGTGGGATACGGCCGGTCTGTTGAAAGAAATTTATTCTAAGTGAAGGAATGAGAGCTGCTCCATATACACTTTACTGTGACACATCACTGTTGTAAACATCACAGTTTTTATATGCACAGGGAAGCAATAAACCAGTGTGAGTCGTAATAAACCAGTGTGAGTCGTAATAAACCAGTGTGAGTCGTAATAAACCAGTGTGAGTCGTAATAAACCAGTGTGAGTCGTAATAAACCAGTGTGAGTCGTAATAAACCAGTGTGAGTCGTAATAAACCAGTGTGAGTGGTAATAAACCAGTGTGAGTCGTAGAGCGCCTGGGGAATAATAGCCAATTAGCACCCGAGTAAGGGAAAGAGCAACTCCCCTCTCCTGTATCAAGAGTCCTTCGCCGGCATCAAGGTACCTTGTATCAAGGTATGTCACATCTCAGCGTCGCTGTATGTTATTAGCCAATGACTGAGCATCATGACTCGCACATTACTGATTCACATCACAGCCCTTGCTTAATTATATCCCCGCCTTCTGTCACTTGTTGAGGGATCAGTTACCTGGTTCTGCCTCCTGGTGTCGTTGTTCAACAAACTAGGTCATTACCTGGGTGCTTCTATTATGTACTCATCACGCTGAGTCCAGTTAAACTGGTCACTTAACTCATATAAAATTAAGTCTTTTCTAAAATTTTCTCTTATACGTTTAAAGATATATTTTTTCATTTATGTTAATGTAAACATCAATAATTTTGTACCAAAAGAACCTTAGAAAACCTACCTAACCTTATTATAAAAAGCGCAATTTAATTTAGCCTAATCCAACTAAATATATTTTTGATAAGTTCACAATAATTTAATAAACAAACACAATGAATTTTTTTTTTTTCGTTACGTTCAAAATGATTTTTGCGAAATTATTGCATACACAAATTTTCTCTTGCCTTATTCAACAAGAAGAGCGTTGCTATTTAAGCCAAAATAGCAATTTTTACCTATTCGGCACGACATATATGCTTGTGTGTGTGTGTGTGTGTGTGTGTGTGTGTGTGTGTGTGTGTGGTGTGTGTGTGTGTGTGTGTGTGTGTGTCTGTCTGTTTCGGAGTTTGTAACTCCATCATCAGTGATAAAATATGAAGAAATAGGTAACAAGCATAATATCCACTTTACATATAAACCATTAGTTATTAAAAAACAAAAATGCGATAAAATAAGAAATCTTAATAACTACACAAAACTTTACCCTAACATCGCCACAATAATTTAACTAAACAACACATTTACATAAACTCGCGCATAAAACAATAAAATTAGACGTTGAACAACTGTACAGATGTACTCGACTTGTTCAACTGAGACTTCTTTCTCGCAGTGTAAAAGAATTCCGAGATGTTGAAGTGGAGTCTCTTGAGTTGGTGAAGTCAGAACTGTGAAGTCATGCAAGGTAAGAGAGTGAATCAGGTAACTGGCAATGATCTCTGATTGCCGAGCTACAAGACTGAGGTAAGGTAAGGCCAGTAGGCCTGACTTACTGCCTATATGCTGTGAGTTGCGGTGTTTTAAGTTTCGATCAATGGGAAGTACGTGACAAAGATGAGGTAATGAACGATAAGTAATTTATTCAATTCTTTTAGAAATTCTCTGCTCTGTGTAACCTTCACTGGATTTGCACTTTTTTCGATAGTAATATAATAATCAAGTTACTGTTTAAAAATCCCCATTAATGCCTACGTACTAATGCCCTAATGAGTCTTTATTATGAGAATAATAATTATAATGATAATAATGTTCTCAGAAATACTAACTACTAACATGCACTTTTCAAAAATATTTTTTATAAATTAAACGGTATGGAAATGCATAAAAGAAATTTAAATTTATATTGACTTGATTTTATGAAAATAAGTGTTGAGAAGTGACAGTGTTCATATATATATATATATATATATATATATATATATATATATATATATATATATATATATATATATATATATATATATATATATATATATATATATATATATACATATATATATATAATATATATATATATATATATATATATATATATATATATATATATATATATATATATGTCGTGCCGAATAGGCAAAAACTTGCGATCTTGGCTTAAACAGCAACGCTCATCTTGCCATATGGGACAAGTGAAAATTTGTGAATGCAATAATTTCGCCAAAATCATTCTGAACCTAACGAAAAAAATATATTTGATTGTGTTTGTTTAGTTCTAAATTATTGTAAACGTATTTAAAATATATTTAGTTGGGTTAGGCTAAAATAAATTGTTCTTGTTATAATAAGGTTAGGTAAGTTTTCTAAGATTCTTTAGGAGTAAAATTAGAATTTTTTACATTAACAATAATGAAAAATCTATATCTTTAAACGTATAAGAGAAAATTTTAGAAACGACTTAATTTTAAATGAGTTCTTGCTAATTGACCAGTTTTATATATTCGGCACGACATATATATATATATATATATATATATATATATATATATATATATATATATATATATATATATATATATATATAAATATATATATATATAAATATATATATATATATATATATATATATATATATATATATATATATATATATATATATATATATATATATATGTTCTCCCCAGAGCTGTTTGAATATTTTCTTCTCCTACCCCCCCCCCCCTTATACATTATTCTTTTATTCTTTGTGAACTTTACTTATAAACAAAATACATTGACAAAAAAAAAAAGCATGAATATATTAGTAGAATATATCAAAGATTATGAATCTGCTCCAGTTCCTCCGAAGCTGGAACGCGAGCTAAGTTTGCAGCAAGCGTTTCCCCTCAGGATGACCACCCTGAGGCGCGGCCACGTAGAAGTAGACCAGAATTCTTCCTCTGTAAGCCATGCGTGTCGTAAGAAGTAACTAAAATGCCGGGAGAAAGGGGCTAGTAACCCTTCTGTATAAATTACTAAATTTAGAAAGTGAATCTTTCGTTTTTCTTATTAGGCCACCCTATTTCGGTTGGATATGGCCAGCTTGTTGAAAAAACTATATATATATATGTATATATATATATATATATAATATATATATATATATATATATATATATATATATATATATATATATATATATATATATATATATATATATATGATGATAAATTAGACACATGTGCAACTCTTGGGTATCTTTATTGAGGAAAAGATACCCAAGAGTTTCACATGTGTCTAATTTATCAACATGTCGGTTCTCTGAACCATTCATCTACAAACCTGTCAGACACTGCAACTTCTTGGGATCTTAATACTTAGGAATTCTTCGCTTGCCTAATTCTTGGGCACGACCTACTTCCACATTGAACAAATGTAACACCACCTATGACTGCTGCACCTCTCCTACCATACGGTTTATAAGCTGCTTCTCCGCTCATAGGCCGTATTCTATTCAAGATTGATGGACTGAACACATCGACTCAAGGTTGAGGGACTGATTACCTCATTCTCCTCCTGTTCTTCAAGTTTCTCCTACGTATGGACTGATGAAGCCACTGTGTGGCGAAACGTTTCCTCAATAAAGATACCCAAGAGTTGCACATGTGTCTAATTTATCAACATGTCGGTTCTCTGAACCATTCATCTACAAATATATATATATATATATATATATATATATATATATATATATATATATATATATATATATATATATATATATATATATATATATATATATTGTTTGTATGTGTGTGTGTGTGTGTATCCTAATCTAGGGGTACTGACGATCCACTATAGAGGTGAGGTACTAAACCAGTGTGAGTCACTCAGTGCAGGGAGGGATGAAGGCTCGGTCCTCTGTCCGCTTAGCCCAAGGCAGGGACGATACCTATCACCCAGCTTATAGTCATTAAGAAAACCATGTGTGTAACTGAACCATCATAAAATAAGGGAAGGGAGTAGGTGTGGAGGGAAGTGTGTAATTAGGGCAGGTCATAGGGGTTCTCCATAGTCACGACTAACAACCATTAACTACCATCTAAGACTGCATCCCACCACTTAAGGAATTTTGTATTCTTTTACCAAACATATTTGCTTCTCACATATATTTTCTTTATAGTGTGTGTGTGTGTGTGTGTGTGTGTGTGTGTGTGTGTGTGTGTGTAAGCATTATTTTAATAACGAAGATAAAAACTGGCAACGAGTGATTGAATATTGACGCTGAATTGATTGATTTAGCTAGGTTATTGATGAAACGTACAGCTATATATATATATATATATTTTTTTATTTTATTATCACACCGGCCGATTCCCACCAAGGCAGGGTGGCCCGAAAAAGAAAAACTTTCACCATCATTCACTCCATCACTGTCTTGCCAGAAGGGTGCTTTACACTACAGTTTTTAAACTGCAACATTAACACCCCTCCTTCAGAGTGCAGGCACTGTACTTCCCATCTCCAGGACTCAAGTCCGGCCTGCCGGTTTCCCTGAATCCCTTCATAAATGTTACTTTGCTCACACTCCAACAGCACGTCAAGTATTAAAAACCATTTGTCTCCATTCACTCCTATCAAACACGCTCACGCATGCCTGCTGGAAGTCCAAGCCCCTCGCACACAAAACCTCCTTTACCCCCCCCCTCCAACCCTTCCTAGGCCGACCCCTACCCCGCCTTCCTTCCACTACAGACTGATACACTCTTGAAGTCATTCTGTTTCGCTCCATTCTCTCTACATGTCCGAACCACCTCAACAACCCTTCCTCAGCCCTCTGGACAACAGTTTTGGTAATCCCGCACCTCCTCCTAACTTCCAAACTACGAATTCTCTGCATTATATTCACACCACACATTGCCCTCAGACATGACATCTCCACTGCCTCCAGCCTTCTCCTCGCTGCAACATTCATCACCCACGCTTCACACCCATATAAGAGCGTTGGTAAAACTATACTCTCATACATTCCCCTCTTTGCCTCCAAGGACAAAGTTCTTTGTCTCCACAGACTCCTAAGTGCACACTCACTCTTTTTCCCTCATCAATTCTATGATTCACCTCATCTTTCATAGACCCATCCGCTGACACGTCCACTCCCAAATATCTGAATACGTTCACCTCCTCCATACTCTCTCCCTCCAATCTGATATTCAATCTTTCATCACCTAATCTTTTTGTTATCCTCATAACCTTACTCTTTCCTGTATTCACCTTTAATTTTCTTCTTTTGCACACCCTACCAAATTCATCCACCAATCTCTGCAACTTCTCTTCAGAATCTCCCAAGAGCACAGTGTCATCAGCAAAGAGCAGCTGTGACAACTCCCACTTTGTGTGTGATTTTTTTATCTTTTAACTCCACGCCTCTTGCCAAGACCCTCGCATTTACTTCTCTTACAACCCCATCTATAAATATATTAAACAACCACGGTGACATCACACATCCTTGTCTAAGGCCTACTTTTACTGGGAAAAATTTCCCTCTTTCCTACATACTCTAACTTGAGCCTCACTATCCTCGTAAAAACTCTTCACTGCTTTCAGTAACCTACCTCCTACACCATACACTTGCAACATCTGCCACATTGCCCCCCTATCCACCCTGTCATACGCCTTTTCCAAATCCATAAATGCCACAAAGACCTCTTTAGCCTTATCTAAATACTGTTCACTTATATGTTTCACTGTAAACACCTGGTCCACACACCCCCTACCTTTCCTAAAGCCTCCTTGTTCATCTGCTATCCTATTCTCCGTCTTACTCTTAATTCTTTCAATTATAACTCTACCATACACTTTACCAGGTACACTCAACAGACTTATCCCCCTATAATTTTTGCACTCTCTTTTATCCCCTTTGCCTTTATACAAAGGAACTATGCATGCTCTCTGCCAATCCCTAGGTACCTTACCCTCTTCCATACATTTATTAAATAATTGCACCAACCACTCCAAAACTATATCCCCACCTGCTTTTAACATTTCTATCTTTATCCCATCAATCCCGGCTGCCTTACCCCCTTTCATTTTACCTACTGCCTCACGAACTTCCCCCACACTCACAACTGGCTCTTCCTCACTCCTACAAGATGTTATTCCTCCTTGCCCTATACACGAAATCACAGCTTCCCTATCTTCATCAACATTTAACAATTCCTCAAAATATTCCTTCCATCTTCCCAATACCTCTAACTCTCCATTTAATAACTCTCCTCTCCTATTTTTAACTGACAAATCCATTTGTTCTCTAGGCTTTCTTAACTTGTTAATCTCACTCCAAAACTTTTTCTTATTTTCAACAAAATTTGTTGATAACATCTCACCCACTCTCTCATTTGCTCTCCTTTTACATTGCTTCACCACTCTCTTAACTTCTCTCTTTTTCTCCATATACTCTTCCCTCCTTGCATCACTTCTACTTTGTAAAAACTTCTCATATGCTAACTTTTTCTCCCTTACTACTCTCTTTACATCATCATTCCACCAATCGCTCCTCTTCCCTCCTGCACCCACTTTCCTGTAACCACAAACTTCTGCTGAACACTCTAACACTACATTTTTAAACCTACCCCATACCTCTTCGACCCCATTGCCTATGCTCTCATTAGCCCATCTATCCTCCAATAGCTGTTTATATCTTACCCTAACTGCCTCCTCTTTTAGTTTATAAACCTTCACCTCTCTCTTCCCTGATGCTTCTATTCTCCTTGTATCCCATCTACCTTTTACTCTCAGTGTAGCTACAACTAGAAAGTGATCTGATATATCTGTGGCCCCTCTATAAACATGTACATCCTGAAGTCTACTCAACAGTCTTTTATCTACCAATACATAATCCAACAAACTACTGTCATTTCGCCCTACATCATATCGTGTATACTTATTTATCCTCTTTTTCTTAAAATATGTATTACCTATAACTAAACCCTTTCTATACAAAGTTCAATCAAAGGGCTCCCATTATCATTTACACCTGGCACCCCAAACTTACCTACCACACCCTCTCTAAAAGTTTCTCCTACTTTAGCATTCAAGTCCCCTACCACAATTACTCTCTCACTTGGTTCAAAGGCTCCTATACATTCACTTAACATCTCCCAAAATCTCTCTCTCTCCTCTGCATTCCTCTCTTCTCCAGGTGCATACACGCTTATTATGACCCACTTCTCGCATCCAACCTTTACTTTAATCCACATAATTCTTGAATTTACACATTCATATTCTCTTTTCTCCTTCCATAACTGATCATTTAACATTACTGCTACCCCTTCCTTTGCTCTAACTCTCTCAGATACTCCAGATTTAATCCCATTTATTTCCCCCCACTGAAACTCTCCTACCCCCTTCAGCTTTGTTTCGCTTAGGGCCAGGACATCCAACTTCTTTTCATTCATAACATCAGCAATCATCTGTTTCTTGTCATCCGCACTACATCCACGCACATTTAAGCAACCCAGTTTTATAAAGTTTTTCTTCTTCTCTTTTTTAGTAATTTTATACAGGAGAAGGGGTTACTAGCCCATTGCTCCCGGCATTTTAGTCGCCTCATACGACACGCATGGCTTACGGAGGAAAGATTCTTTTCCACTTCCCCATGGACAATAGAAGAACTAAAAAAGAACAAGAGCTATTTAGAAAAAGGAGAAAAACCTAGATGTATGTATATATATATATGCATGTGCGTGTCTGTGAAGTGTGACCAAAGTGTAAGTAGGAGTAGCAAGATATCCCTGTTATCTTAGCGTGTTTATGAGACAGAAAAAGAAACCAGCAATCCTACCATCATGCAAAACAGTTACAGGTTTTTGTTTCACAGTCATCAGGCAGGACGGTAGTACTTCCCTGGGTGGTTGCTGTCTACCAACCTACTACCTATAATATATATATATATATATATATATATATATATATATATATATATATATATATATATATATATATATATATATATATATATATATATATATATATATATATATATATATATATTAATCTTGCCGAATAGGCAAAACTTGTGATTTTGGCTTAAGCAACACCGCTTTTCTTCCCGGATAAGGCAAGCGAAAAATTGTGTATGCAGTAATTTAGCAAAAATCCTTCTAAACCTTACGAAAAAAATGTATTTCATTATGTTTGTTTTTATTGAATTATTGTAAACTTATCTAAAATATATTTAACTGGATTAGGTAATTAAATTGCGCTCATTGTAATATATATCTTTAAGCTTATAAGAGAAAATTTTAGAAAGCACTTAATTTTAAACGAGTTCTTGGTAATTGACCAGTTTTACCAATTCGTCACGACGTATATATATCCTTATGTAACAAAGCTCTATATACAGAAAACGAGAAAGGGGCACAAATAATTACATTTTTAAAATATTTAAGTAAAAAATAACAGAGCTGAAAACATATAGATATATTCGTCTTGGTCAAGCGCAAACCCGTTGTTAAATTGCAGCGAACTGCTAAAGTATTGAACTACTGGATGATATAACTGTCTACTTGATAACTATGGTGGTGAGGGTGAAGGCTGGGATCCCCTCAGTACCTGCAAGTCGTTTGTGCATGTGTGTTGGTGTGTGTTTGCGTTTGTTTTGCGTGCGCGTTCTCTGTTGGTGATCCTTGCGAGAACACCCTGTTCAGTGTGTTCTAGAGCCCACGTTGTAAAGAAGACGAGTAATGCTCCACACAGTGTAACAACCACGTCCATAGATGAACAACTACCTCGCTCTTGATGCTAAGGTAAGGAGACTGTTCTATGTAGAAGTTGGTTCCTTTCACGGAGTATTAATGTAAGTTGTTTAAATAAATGTATACAAGGCTTTTAAGATTATGTTCAGTCTCTGCAAACACTTGCACTTAAAGAAGCCTTTGCACGCACGCGAATATCCACTCGGCTTTACAAGCACGCGGGTCCACAAGCACGCACATATGCACGCGGCTTCGCAAGCAAGCGGATACGTACGTACCTTTACAAGCACATGCATTTGCATGATTTTACAAGCACGTACATATGCGCGCAGGCACACTGTAAACTCAAATCACCGCCGGTAACATGAGCTACGATCTAAATGTATGGCAACTTATCCTGGCTTATTTATACGTGAGTGGTGAGAAGATTCCGGGTTTTATTTTAGGGGTGAGAGAGAGAGAGAGAGAGAGAGAGGAAGGGTGAATATTGTCCCAAAGTCAATGGAGAAACCTGCGGTGGAAATAAATGGTATAAAATACCGACACAATGGCAATATAAACACAAATGCAGTATAATGTGATCCTTTATTGACTACGTTTCGCCCACACAGTGGGCTTTTTCAAGTCACAAACAGAAAAAGCCTACTGTGTGGGCGAAACGTAGTCAATAAAGGATCACATTATACTGCATTTGTGTTTATATTGCCGGAGAAACCTGCGTTATCTTTACGTGGTGTTGAACATAATATGGAATGTGCCTGAGTGACTAGTTGACCAAGAGAACAGCATTTTCTTTGGTTTAATTCGATAGGATATTTCCATGCTAGTTAAGCTTCCAGTTCGGCGCGATTCCAGCGAGTTAATGCTTTCGTGAGCAGCATACTTTCTTCAGTGTCGTATTTATCAACTTGGTGGTTTGAAAGGATGAGAGACAAGCTGTGCTTTACGTAAAGTTTTGCAGTAGCTTCTGAATCTGAAGCAGAGATGATGGAACAAGTTTCTTAGTGATCTTGCTTGCTAAATTTACCACAATCTTTCTCATAATAATCTTAATCTTTCTCACATGTTCCCACATTCACCAAAACCCCCTTTCCACCCACCTACCTTCTCTTCCTCCCCCCCTGCATACCCCCCTCCCCTACCCCCTTCCTCCCCATCCGATACACCCCAGCGGTCAGAGAAAAATACCATAAAATTCGTTTTGTTCTTAAAACGCTGCCGTGTTTATATTTTCAAAAGCCTGCAATTTGAATAAAATTTTATGCAGTCTCCATTTTTTTCCAGAATCTCCAGCTCCCTCAATCTTCCCTCCCCCTGGCCATTATATAAACTCCCTTTGTTAAAGTTACTCATAATTAACTTTTCAGAGGGAGGGAGAGGGAAGGTGTCCTTGTGCTCTGAGGTGCTCTTCGTCCAGGGAAGTAGATATATATATATATAATATATATATGTGTGTGTGTGTTTACATATAAGGGAGAAGCACTTGTCTTGTGTCTTGTGTTCATATGTTTGCTTGCTGTGACAGTGTTTTACACATGTATGATCAAACTCTACATCACCAAGTTTATAAGTGTGATGTTTACATTCCCAATGATTTAAACTTTGCACTTTTCCATATTGTACGACTTCTGCCATTTTTCAGACCATTACATTAGATGGTTCATATCTTTCTGAAGTATACAGTAGCGTACATTATTCAGGACAGTATGGTACAAAGTACTGTACAACATTCAGTATTAATAAAATGCTCGACAGTGTACAGAATTTAGTACCTAAAAATCGAGAAAATATTAAAAAAAGTTTTTTTCTAGCCAATAAATATTTTTCCCCTTTAGCTTTTCCTTTCATTATAATAACAATATTTTTCCCCCAAAACTGACATTGTGACCAAAGATAAAAACACTAAATTCTTCAATAAAAAAAAATGACACCCAAAAGCTGAATTTGGAAAACAAAAATTATTCACTTGAAGTAAACAGCCATTCATAAAGGTAATTGTCAATTCATACTTTTATGGAAATTTTGTTAAAATAAAAGCTTGACTCTGAAAGTAATTTGAGGATAATTACTGTGGTGACTGTTGTATGTTTTGGTAGAGTCGGTGGTCGTGTAATTATGTTGTTTGGTCGTCATGATGCTGACGCGGTGGCCAAATTGTAAAGTCATTCTGGTTGAGAATTGTGTAAAGAAGTATTATTTCGTATGGACATTAATGCTTGAGGGAAAGAACCTTGGATTGTTGCAGGTGCTGGTAGTGGTAGTTGTGGTGGTGGTGCTGCTGGTAGTGGCAGTTGTGCTGGTGGTGGTGCTGCTGGTAGTGGCAGTTGTGCTGGTGGTGGTGCTGCTGGTAGTGGCAGTTGTGTGGCGGTGGTGGTGCTGGTAGTGGCAGTTGTGCTGGCGGTGGTGGTGCTGGTAGTGGCAGTTGTGTTGGTGGTGGTGGTGCTGGTAGTGGTAGTGGCAGTTGTGCTGGTGATGGTGCTGCTGGTAGTGGCAGTTGTGCTGGTGATAGTGCTGCTGGTAGTGGCAGTGCTGGTGATGGTGCTGCTGGTAGTGGCAGTTGTGCTGGCGGTGGTGGTGCTGGTAGTGGCAGTTGTGCTGGTGGTGGTGGTGCTGGTAGTGGTAGTTGTGCTGGTGATGGTGCTGCTGCTGCTGCTGGTAGTGGTAGTGGCAGTTGTGCTGGTAGTGCTTCTGTTGCTGGTGGTGCTGCTGCAGCACAAACTGAAAATAAACACTAGACGTTTCGGTCTGTTCAGGACAGACTCAAGCATTAATGATTTGCCATTTCCTAAATATGGGATACTTATGAATTGCTTCAGCCTCGGTGTTGTGACTTTTGTCTTTTATGAATAGTAGATAAGTAGTTTGTTGGGTTTGAAGGCTATCGACCTCTCCCGGGTCATTAAGACTGCAAGTCACCTGCACGTTAACACCAAGATTACTTTAATCCCTAAAATAAGGGATTAAATTTTAACCTCTGTGTAAATACTGAGAAATATACGCACCTCGGTGAATGTACAGAGAAATATACACACCTATTGGTGCATATATACTGAAACTTATTTCTCTGTATATAAACACTGGAGTGAAACACATCTTTCGGGGTATATTTCCAAAGAGGTGAATAAAAGGATCGATGTTGTCCTATAGACGTAAGGTGACTTGAGGTCAACACCTGCCTTCTCGTATCTTAATTAGGCCTCATCACGGAAGGTAACACTTGTTTATGTCTCTCAGAAAGTGTTTTGACAGTGATTTACTGATGCCTGAAGGCTCTCTAGAGTCTCTGGGCCGAGTGAAAGCCGCGCTATTACAGTGTGTATTCTTGTAGAAGGTGTCGGTTCAGGCATCAACTGCAGGCCGTTGTTAGTTAGTTGCTAGTTGTCAGAGGCACTTGTCAAGTGACACTTGGCCTTGTGTGTGTGTGTGTGTGTGTGTGTGTGTGTGTGTGTGTGTGTGTGCGTGCGTGTGTTGGTTCCCAGGAGAGTTGCCTAATAAACCTGCCCCTCTTGACTTTTAAGAAGGCATTACATTCATTATTATTATTATTATTATTATTATTATTATTATTATTATTAGTCACCAAAGAGGAACTTTTAATTTGCCTGATTTTTTTTCCTTCAACTTTTTCGTGTAATTTCACTAAAAGCTCGAGAGCGCCTCATCGGTTTCTCTAAAATGGACAGAATCTTATAAATAAATCATTGTCTATTTCGCTGTCGTAGGTTAAGTCAGCTTAATGTTCTTGTGTATACCTAAAACAGCTGTGCGCCCTCTGTACCGGTGTTTTAAGTAAGACTGACAGCTAGTCAGTCTTAAGTCTGCATTGATGTTGGCTTGTGTAGGCTCCAAAGAAATTTGGGAAAAAACTGAAATACGTGAACTTTCGGTTGAAACTTAGGCTTCTATTGCAGGAGGATGTTGCAGACTCTGGAACGTAAAATATATATGACTCCGCGTAATACGTTGAAATATAAGACACATGTGCAATAGTTAGGTATCTTTATTCCGAAATGTTTCGCCAACACAGTAGGCTTCTTCAGTCGAGTACAGAAGAGTTAGTAGGAGCCTACTGTGTAGGTGAGACTTTTCGCGATGAAGATACCTAAATACTGCTCATGTGTTTTGTTTATCAACCTGTCGGTATTTTTTTTACCATTTCCATATTCACGTTCAGATATGCACAAATCTTAGGGGGGAATTGTTGAGACGTAATAATGCATATTCGGCTATCGGTCGTACTGCGTTTTCCTGTGATAACGTCTGAGTGACGCATCTAGTTACTCTCCAACCTTCCGTGCTGATAAAATGGTAATGTAGCGTTTGTGTATTTTAGGATATTGGTCTCGTTGGTTTTTTTTCAAAAGAAATTGAGAAATTGATTTCCATATGATTTCCTTCAAGTCTTCAACGTTAATATTCAAGTGTATTATCAACTTCTGCCGCACTCTGCACTAATCCAATCGCGTACATTGAGGCGCAGGAGACTGGGGTTATGGAATACGGGGATAACTTCCTCGGATCGCGCAGCGACAGAAATACTTACATAGTAGCAATTATTATTAGTATTATAATGGAGAAATGCTCACTCCGTGAGCCATACATGGCCTGAGAATTAGGTTGTAATCTTGATCCGAGGAATAGGGGTTAGCTTTAATATCTTAGATCAAAAGTTCCTTACTGACATCAAGGTACCCACTTCCTCTTTCCCTTGAAGGGCTCACATGCTAAGATTTACTACACAGGATCTCACAATAGGATCGTCAGTGCGTTCTGATGGTTTGTCTTCCTATAATTAAGCTGTAACTCTCACAAACTGATTCACAGAATATCATGCTTAGAATAAGAAATGTTTTTCTACAGCTCAGTAGGTCCGTAACTGCCAATCAAATGACTTTCACCAATACACGGGACTGGAATGATTAGAGGTAACACAGAATCCATTGAAAATAAAAAGGAAAACAGAAAAGACTATCACAGCAATCCAAGATGAACATACACGTGTTTCCAGTGAGTCTATACAACAGAAGACTGTTCTCTGCTAGAAGAGGAACGAGGAAGTGATAAAAAATGAAAGAAGTATAAAATTCAAGAGACTACTGAATTTTACACATTAATGGAAGCAATGTTGACCAGACTATTTGATTACATCTTCATCGAATCGACGGGCACATGAAAACAACCAAATATAATACTCGGGAAAACAGTAAACGAAATTAGAATGCTCAAGAAAGGAGACAGACAGGCAGCACTGAATTATAAATCGATATACTCGACCAGAATGCCGTGCAAAGTCTTCTTCTTCTTATTGATTTGCCGGTACTTCCGGCCCGGGTCTTCTCCATAGCCGTGCAAAGTAATGGATAAAACTATCTGGAACTGGTGGAAGCCCTAGAGAGAACATAATTAGTCTCAGAAAAGCGAAACATTTTTAAAGACTAACAGAAATTAATGACATATTCACAGGGATTAAAAAATATGAGAGAGATTGGCAGACTGCATATTACTGGATTCCAAGAAGGCTTTTGACGCTGTAACTACAGAGAATAATAATTAACAATCTAGAAAGACAACTTAGTTATAAGGAAAGTAGCAGCGCTGTATAGTCCTTGTGGCTTAGCGCTTCTTTTTGATTATAATAATAATATAAGGAAAGTAAATTAATGGATACAAAAATACATATAAGCAATAGAATACAGAGTTACGGCGAGAAATGAAGTATTTAAAGAGGCAAACTAAACCAGTGACGTCCCTCAAGGGTCTTTTCTGGGACCTAAATTCTTACTGAAATATATAAATTATTTCCGTGGAGGCCTGAATTATTTGCACTGCATACAGTGTATAGGTCCCAGTGGGACCATTGGGTCATCATATGACTAAGACCCGTTTCAGGAAACACTCGTCCTGACTCCTGACGAACCTTACCTAACCTGACCCTTTAAGAAGGGGGAACCTTGATGCCGAAAAAGGGGCTGTTGATGCAAGTGATTGAAGCTACCCTCCCTTGAATCAAACCTAATTACTTCCATTGAGGATTTAACACTTTCTCGTGAATATTATTAATAATAGGAGAGGAACAACGCCCTTAAGGTCTCGATTTCGCTAATGTTTTTCAGTGAAATCAACCAAGCAAATATTAAAACATTAATAACCTCAATATTAAGATAAAAAGGCGCAAGTAGGTTATCCTCTGTTTTTATATGGGGTGTAAAACCTAGCTTGGCCAAGCTAGGGAACCAGTGACATGCTGTCTCAGGATGCATTAACCAACGCGATATTAGAACCTATCCTGCTTTCAACTTTCCCAGAGCTGCGTGTAAGTGAACGTGTTAAATACTTGTATCGGATGAATGCCCCGCCGTTGATATCAAAGTCACACGTAAAATATTTTAAGTCTCTCCACAAACACACTTTGGCAGAAGTGTGTCTGTTAAGCTCGGCTTCAGAGGTTCTTCTGAGGCTAGTGTCAACAGGGTAAGTCTCACCGGACAGCACCAAGGCAAACATGAGTCAGTATTGTGACAGGTGCAAGGGAGCTTTGGTCTTGCGTTCTGAAGTGTCTGTTCTACCTCGACTTACCTTTTACTCTTATTACGTCTTGTTGAAATCGGGTTAATATCCAGCAAATTTAAGTTTGTAATAGAGAAGGATTTTTTTTTCTCTTGATGTGGGTTAGTGTTAGAATTTAAAGATGAGGTGGGAATATGATGAGGTTTTGGTGGTCAAGACTGCATCAGATATGGTCATTAACAGCTCACCAAACAAGTTTACCAATAAAATACCAGACCTCGTTCTCCAGACCACTTGAGTCAGCCGTGAAGACCACACTGGCCTGTTATTTAGACCATTCACACAGAATACCCCTCAAGGAAGGTTCCTTGATGCTAGTGAGGGGCTCTTGATCTAGGGAATTGGTTCTGTGTTCCAGTTCCCTGAGTTAAGCCTCAATACCTTCTACGTCCCCCCCAAAGGCGCTGTATAATCCTACGGGTTTAGCGCTTCCCCTTGATTATAATAATCACACAGAATACTCAACATACCGAGTGCTTAATATCAAGAAATATGCTTGAAATACAAATCTCGCGAGAATTTGCTGCTTTTCTCCTGCCTCTAGACACGTTCTTAGAGTTCCTAATCGGCCAGGCTATGGTGATTATGCATATCTGCGTGCTGCTAGAACTAACAACCTGATTGATCGGGCCATCAAACAGAAAACCTGGTCTGGGGTCGAGATGATCCCAGAAACCGAAAACAGTTAGAAGCTTCAGCACGAAATCAAGGTGACCTTCAGTGGCCGCGCTTCAGACTACCAAATTGACCTTAATTACTGGTTACTGGGAACTCATCGCGTCTTTATGACATTTAATTGCAAAAACGTTTCATCCACCATGAATTTTATTAATTCAAGGGGAATGATAAAGTCCCTAGTGGGCGAAACATCTCGTGTCTTACTGACATATTGCCGGTATTATCTACCACTGTATTACCATCTTACTGTTTAATGTAAATATATTGAAACAAGTTATTATATCTGCACTTGGTCAGTGAGGAAGATCCAGAAAATAATTCAGTTTAGCACAAAAACAGATCACGATAAAAAAAAATGTAGCCGAGACTCGGATGAATAAAAAAAAAAACTGGAGTTTCCACACTTTAATGAATAGGCAAATAAATATGACAACTAAATTACTAATATATATTCGCAGGAAATTCCTGTTAGCATTTACTGCTTCAATAAATCACCTCGAGTACTGTGTACACAATTTATCAAGAGCGGCTAATTTTTCGAGACGTGGAGATGAATATTGTGAGTTAATGTAGGCAGGAAAGATCCACAAGGTGATCGTGTTGAGAATTGAAATTTTACTCTTTCTGGCTTGTAAAGCGGCATCCCTCTCTGCAGTGATGTGTGCGATTATTGTTGGGTGGTTTATGGGGGTTTAATGCCTATTGACTACAAGAGGTTCATTAAGGCTGCATGTAACCTCTCCCACCACTAGTCAAGGATATTTTAATCTCTGCAATTGTGATTAAAGGAAACTCTCAACATGTATATATTCTGAGTGATATTCACTTCTCGGTGTATGTGCACTGGGAGATACACACATCTTGATATATATATGTAGATCCGATTGTTATTGCTACAGTTAGAGAACTTGTTGGGGGATACTGAGGTGAATTTGAGCACCCACCTCCTTCTTGGCAATGTCTCACGAAGTCTTGAAGAGACGTTTTCGCGTCCTTGACATGACAAAACGACTAGTGGTTTCACATACGTACCACACTCAGTATCCCACCTTTTCTCCTTGACATGCCAAAGTGACCAGCCCTTCCCTTTTCTGTTGTCCATCTCACGTCATTTTTTTTTTTTGTTTTGTCGGGAAATTGCTTCCTGAGACGGATGTTAGTCAAGCTTTGAGTCGTCAGTGGCTCCTCGATTGTGTAAAAGTGGTGACATGGGTAATAGCTCTATGGCTGTGGCTAGGAGACTCCTGTCCTATGGCTTAGACGCGGTTGATTGCTCATCCTATTTCAAGGTACCGTTGGCCTGATGGCCAGGGCGCGGCAGGTTAAAACAAACTGTTGGGTCTACTGTCTTGGTATACAAAAAAAAAAAGAACGGTGTAGCCACTGGCTACTGGTAGCTATCCGTCGGTGTCTTCATTTCAGTGTACAATGATGGTGAAGCTCTTTTCAAACAGCCAGCAAAAACCAAGGTACCAGTGGGGTCACCATAGACACTGCGTCTCGACCACAGCGCCATGGAGAACTTGAGGTATAAACACCTCTGATCTGTAGACGGCCATCGAAGACAGTGTGTGTGTGTGTGTGTGTGTGTGTGTGTGTGTGTGTGTGTGTGTGTGTGTGTGTGTGTGTGTGTGTGTGTGTGTGTGTGTGTGTGTAAGGAAGAAAAGAAAAAAATATTTATTTGAGGAATGCAGGGAAGACAAACTTGGGTACTTATTTACTACTAGAAAAACAGGATCAGCAGATATTAAGGACACTTGACCATAATTCTTCTCTTGCCCGGGGATCGAACAAGGGTCCATTCTGTTGTGAATCCACTGATTCAACGAATCAATACCTAAAATGGAGTTGAATAGCGCCTCTCCTCCAGAGCAATCCTTGTTAGCTCCAGGTGATCTTGACCCCCATTAACTGAACAAACAATCTCTGACCTCGGATCACAGAGCGGCTAGAGTCACTGGAGTTTATTTACGTTGTAAAGGGAGATCTCGGAAGTGAATCACATTACCATAGCAGGCCAGGTCGGCCGCTGAAAGGCCATCTTTCACTGAATGCTCAAAGGGATTACTTGTTGAATTACGTGCGTCCTGATACATGGCGCTAGAGAACACACACTAACGCGTGCAATTTACTACCAATATTACATTCATGGGTAAACGCTAAATTCGTATAGTGGTCATACAGCGCAGGGGAAGGTGAGGTAATCACTTTTGATCTCAGGAAGCAAGAGGTAACTCCAATTCCTTAGAAGAAAGATGAAGTTACAATTAATGTAACTTAAAGAACACCTGTCAACTACGTTAACTGTTTAATTAATGCAGTAACAAGTTTTATCTCTCACGCTACACACACACACATAAATTACTCAGTGTTAGTAATATATTAGAGGGAGCGTATCTGTATCATGTTTACTTTAGGGATACTTAACAGTCTACAGTATCCCATTTTCTATTTAGAGTTTGGAAGAAATTTCCCTTAGAGTTTAGCAGTCTCTCTCTCTCTCTCTCTCTCTGTCTCTCTCTCTTTACACAGGGTTTGACAAGGTTAAGGATCCCTAGTTTTATTAACAAGCTATTTACAGGTTAAGGATTCCTAAATTTATTGACAAGCTAAGAGCTGTTACCTACATCTCATTTGAAAGCATTTTTATTGTTATGAGACATACAAGTAGGGAACAGGATGAAGTTGGAGCCATCTGTGGGCCAGCATTTTCTTTGATCAACTGACGAAAATGTTGGCCCACAGATGGCTCCAACTTCATCCTGTTCCCTACTTGTATGTCTCATAACAATAAAAATGCTTTCAAATGAGCTGATGTAGGTAACAGCTCTTAGCTTGTCAATAAAGTTAGGAATCCTTAACCTGTAAATAGCTTGTTAATAAAACTAGGGATCCTTAACCTTGTCAAACCCTGTGTAAAAAAAAAAAAAAAAAAAAAATAATTTTCTTTGTTTTGCTTCACTTTTTCTTTATATTTATGATTCCGAGTTCTTCTGTTTTCCATTTTCGTCTGTAGTTTTCATTGTACTATTTCCTTTCCCTTGCTTTCGCGGGCTTTCTATCGTCGTTGCTTTATGTCATTTCTTCTATTTATTCACTGTGTCAGTCTTTTTCTCTCTTTTATTTGACTCTTTTTTACCTCTCGCCTAATCTCTATTTTCCCTGTTCTTGACTTTTTCTTCGTGTCTCTCCATCTCCATATTTTGTTCTACCTGTCGATATATTTTTTTTACATAACTTAACCTCTCATTCTCTCTCTCTCTCTCTCTCTCTCTCTCTTCTCTCTCTCAATATTTATTTCTTCCTGTCTTCGTGTCTGTCATTCTGTTTTCTCTCAGCATTTGCAAGTATTTTGCAAGGAAATTCTAGACATCTTTTATTAACTGATGCTGTGGAGTCAACTTTCACTCCCAGGATGTCATCTTCAGTGTCATCTTCAGTGTCATATTCAGTGCCATCTTCAGTGCCATCTTCAGTGTCGCTGTAATAGTTTCAATCTTCGGTAGTCTCCAACTTCAGTTTCGTTCTAACTCTAGTAACCGCATCCCATCCAGTAGCCTCGTTCTAACTCCAGTAGCTTCGTTCTAGCTCCAGTAACCTCGTTCTAGCTCCAGTAGGCTCGTTCTAGCTCCAGTAGGCTCGTTCTAGCTCCAGTAGGCTCGTTCTAGCTCCAGTAGGCTCGTTCTAGCTCCAGTAGGCTCGTTCTAGCTCCAGTAGGCTCGTTCTAGCTCCAGTAGCCTCGTTCTAGCTCCAGTAGCATCGTTCTAGCTCCAGTAGCATCGTTCTAGATCCACTAGCCTAGTTCTAGCTTCAGTAGTCTGGTTTTAGATTTTGTAGTCTGGTTTTAGCTTCAGTAGTCTCTAGGTTCGATAATCTCTACCTTCAGTAGTCTTGATCTAGCTTCATGGTTTCCAGTAGCCTCGTTGTAGCTCCAGTAGCCTCGTCAAGCTCTCTGGATATAAACATAACCTGCCCTTGCTTTCCCTAAGATACTGTTAAAAGTTGATGTTTGATGTCTGAGGGCAAGTGAACATCTCTTAAAAACTGAGACCATCCACTCAGAGACATGAACGAAATAATAAATAGAGGCCCTATTGTGTTGGAAAGAGCGTCAGAGGCCTATGAATGTAGCCCCTTTATTTCTCGTTCCAGACATGTCTCTAAGTATGGATCTTCATGTCCACTAAGTTATATTACACTGCTACCGGTACATTTCCTCTCTTGTATTGGTAAATAAGCGAGTGCAAGTCATTGATTTGTGAATCCATATGCGTGGCCCAGGAGCTAGACGTCGCAGTCTGTGTGTAGAAGGCTGGAAATTTCGCTTTCGTCATAGGTGCTGTTAGTTGATTCTCTCCGTTGATTTACTGGAAGTTCCAGTAAGGTGACGACAGAGTTTAGTCCTGATGAGCTTATGTATCCCAGCGGTTTGCATGTATTACTGTCTCCAGCTGACTGTGTCTCCAGCTGGCTGTCTTCCCAGCTGTCTTCAGACAGATCCATCACGAAAGGGTCGGGGCAGAGTTACGAGTGAGAAAGATCACAAAGATTTTCGTCTCCATTCCTGCGCCCGTCTCTTCTGTCTCGATCTCTGTCCATTTCTCTGTTTGCCTTACCGTCTCTCTGTCAGTGTTGTACCCACCCTCCTGTTCAACTCTCGGAGTTTCGTTCCCTCTTTGCTTTACGCTGTCTTTTTCTTAGCTTGCTTTGTCACTCTTTTCTCTCTCTCTCTCTCTCTCTCTCCTATTTATTTTTAACACAAAGTTTCAACCAATAGTTTACAAAGTAATCTGTTATGCTAACTCTGCTCATGTCAGATGCTGGCTCTGATATATATATATATATATATATATATATATATATATATATATATATATATATATATATATATATAAATGTATATATTATTATTTTTTTATTATCACACTGGCCGATTCCCACCAAGGCAGGGTGGCCCGAAAAAGAAAAACTTTCACCATCATTCACTCCATCACTGTCTTACCAGAAGGGTGCTTTACGCTACAGTTTTTAAACTGCAACATTAACACCCCTCCTTCAGAGTGCAGGCACTGTACTTCCCATCTCCAGGACTCAAGTCCGGCATGCCGGTTTCCCTGAATCCCTTCATAAATGTTACTTTGCTCACACTCCAACAGCACGTCAAGTATTAAAAACCATTTGTCTCCATTCACTCCTATCAAACACGCTCATGCATACTTGCTGGAAGTCCAAGCCCCTCGCACACAAAACCTCCTTTACCCCCTCTCTCCAACCTTTCCTAGGCCGACCCCTACCCCGCCTTCCTTCCACTACAGACTGATACACTCTTGAAGTTATTCTGTTTCGCTCCATTCTCCATGTATATATATATGTATATATGTGTGTGTGTCGTGCCGAATAGGTAAAACTTGCAATTTTAGCTCAAATAGCAACGCTCTTATTGCCGAATAAGGCAAGCGAAAATTTGTGTATGCAATAATTTCGCAAAAATTATTTCGAACCTAACAGAAAAAAATATATATTTCATTGTTTATTATTAAATTTATTGTAAATTTATATAAAATATATTTAGGTGGATTAAGCTAAATTAAACTGTGCTTGTTACAATAAGGTTAAGCAAGTTTTCTGAGGTGCTTTTGGTGCAAAATTATTGATTTTTACATTACATAAAAAAAATATATCTTTAAACGTATAAGAGAAAATTTTAGAAAGGACTTAATTTTTAATGAGTTCTTGCTAATTGACCAATTTTACCTATTCGGAACGGCATATTTGGAGTATACTTGGAGAGGGTTTCGGGTGACAACGCCCCCGCGGCCCAGTCTGTATATAATATATATAGTTCAGTAGTGAAATAACCCTGAAGTTAGTTACTGCTAACTGAGAAAGTCCAATCCTGCGTTCTCTTTTTTACACAGTTTGACAAGGTTAGGTTAAGGATCCCTAACTTTATTGACAAGCTAAGAGCTGTTACCTACATCAGTTCATTTGAAAGCATTTTCATTATGAGATATAACTCTCTCTCTCTCTCTCTCTCTCTCACTCTCACTCTCTCTCACTCTCTCTCACTCTCTCTCACTCTCTCTCACTCTCACTCTCTCTCACTCTCACTCTCTCTCACTCTCTCTCACTCTCTCTCACTCTCACTCTCTCTCACTCTCTCTCACTCTCTCTCTCTCTCTCTCTCTCTCTCTCTCTCTCTCTCTCTCTCTCTCTCTCTCTCTCTCTCTCTCTCTCTCTCTCTCCTCTCTCATCACCGGCCATTAGAGTATTCGCTTTTCTTTTGTTCAAAATATTTCGTTCAGGTTTCAACAACGTTCACTTCGCTTCATTAACCCTTTTTTTTTACCTCTTCATTACATTGAAGCTTTTTGGATTATGACTTTTTTTTTTAACATTTATTATACGCTCAAAATATTTTTTCCCCCGTTTTCCATTAAGGAAATTTTCACCCCATCAGCTGAAGAAAAATGAAAATTGTGTTTCAAATCTAAATAGATAATTCAAGTCACTTTATTGAAAATATTGAATTTTGAGGATTAATAATTAGCGATTATACATCTCAAGTGATGCTGCAAATCGTATGTATCATAATACATCATATATGTATCATAAATTATACATCGATATATCATATATGGTTAATTAAGTTAAGGTCGATCAAAGGTCACTGGTGAAAATTACCGATATGTCTCGTCATGACTGGGATTTAATATATAATTTGTAATGTAACTCGTAGATATATGTAAAGGGTTGGCATCTGTGGGTTAATGTAATTAAGGGGATTTGTTACCTGAGGGTTAATGTAACTAAGATTTTTTTTTTTTTCGTTTCTGTTGTGTGATTGATATGATTATACGTTTGTGAAGGATAACGTAATTGATTAGCAGTTTGTACTGATTGATTGGTGGAGGTTTTACTTAGGTGACTCGTGATGCGAGAGTTTCACGGGTGTATGATTGATGTATATATGATCACACACACACACACACATACACACACACACACACACACACACACACACACAAATACACACACACAAATACACACACACAAATACACACACACACACACACACACTATATTACTGCTGCTGCAACTGGTACTGCTACTACTACTACTACTACTACTGCTACTTCTACTGCTACTTCTACTGCTACTTGTACTTTTAAGGAACTTTCTGAAGTGCAGTTAAGAAGCACAAGTGGTTGCAGTAGCAACAGTATTATTGTAGTGAAGGTATATATATATATATATATATCTTCACCCATTCCTATCAAATATTACTACCACTATTACTACTAATTGCATCATTACTACTAAAAATACTATTATTACTACTAATACTACTCAAATCAGCATAATTTTTATCTTACTACTATGTACATACTCTATTCATTTCTTGGAACATAGACAATGCATAGAGAATAGAACAAAAAGTCACAATACTGTGGCTGGAACAAAGTTCCAAAACCTCGTACTAAGGATCCTTATAGCTTGACAGTGTTTCAGGATGGAGTGAAACGTAGTCATAAGGTTCCTTTCGTATGTGAGCGTTATTGCTGAACACATTCACAGGGAATGTGAAGTGAACATTTCTCTGTGCCTACGACACGGCAGCTACTGACACCAGTGTTTTCACGTGCGTTAATTGCATGCATGACAACACTGGATCGGATTGCCGGCAGAAGGGGTGAGTGTAATAATCAAAGGCTCAGGTCAGGTCATTCGACGAGTACGGTCTTAGTATCTCTTTTTCTCTCTCTATCTCTCTAGGAAAACTTGTTTTACAAGGTAGGAACTTCTAGCTTAACCCTGCAAGACCCCGAGAGGGGGGGGGAGAGAGAGGGAAGGAGGGAGGGAGGGAGAGAGGTAGGGAGAGAGAGAGACAGAGAGAGAGCAGTAGCATCGGCAAGGTAGTCAACATACATCTGGGGCAGTAATTAGCAGGGCGACGGTGGGTATCACAGAAGCATGGTATGCTGATAGTAAATTTTAAGTACATCTTTCTTGCACCTGTTTTGCCTGGATTACCTCTCAGCTAGAGAGAGAGAGAGAGAGAGAGAGAGAGAGAGAGGAGAGAGAGAGAGAGAGAGAGAGAGAGTCGAATAACAATGTATAACATTCAACCCAGCAATATTCCTCTGGCGATAAAAATATAATTTCTCGCTAATTGTGCCAAACTATCTCACGTCTAATTACCTTGTCGTTATTTGTGACTGATCGCTGTTACCGCAGAACATTACTGACTGAAAGTCTTAATGAATCCTAAATATGATGGGCTGGGCTAGGAGAGGTTTGAAGATTATATATTATTTATTTTCACATCTAACCAACAAATCCTTCTCTTTCGCTGTGTTGTGGGTTTTATTTAAGATTGTTATTGTAACTCGGATTCTTAATCTCTGAGACTAGTCAAGTTGCAAATCTTGAGATCTTTGCATGTTTTTTTTTCAGTTGAGGTACGGGTTAAACAATGATTCTGCATACTCGAATATAGACCCCATGGAAATGTTCTTGAATGTTATCGTGATGTATAGTACAGTCACTTCGTTGTGTGTGTGTGTGTGTGTGTTTGTGTGTGTGTGTGTGTTTGTGTGTGTGTGTGTGTGTGTGTGTGTGTGTGTGTGTTGCCTGATGAGGCGAGAAGCGGACAGAATGTTTTCATTCTCTTAATTACAGGATCTTGGCCACCTGGTATGGTGTTCAACACCATAAATAGCAACCTACGGTCCTACTGTATGATATTCCTGTAGGAAAGTCCTTCAATGAACACTTTTCGGTCACCTCGTAGGATACCGTAAGGAGAATAATCCTTACGTTATCATTCTTCATTTAGTAGGAGGCTCAGGAAAACCTCATAATCCTTCTGAAAAACGAGGATGTGAGAGGGAGGGAGTAGTATAAGGATGAGGAACTAAGAGTGGTCAGGCAGAGGGACTGACCGCCTTCCTTCAAGCATGAGGGACCTCTCCACTTTTACTATCTCTAGTATTATTAATCACTTGTGTATTTGACTGATAAAGCCTGCTGCGCAGGCGAAACGTTGCAGCAATGAAGATACCTTAGAAGTCCCATATGTTTTATTTATCTCAAAAACTGTTGAAGGTGTATGGAAAATAATCTGTTCTCTCTCTTTCTCTCTCTCTCTCACTCACGTTAAAATTTCCATAAAATTGCCGGGTTTTGCATAGTTCAGTAACCTCAAGTACTCGACGTTTTAATGAATAAATCTTCATCTACACGCGGCCATCACTACCAGGTTATACACGATGAAGAACGTTCACGGGGGAAAATTACCCCAAGTAAAACACAACTAGACGAAAACGTCGAGAGGGGATGGGGGTGCGGGGAAGTGAAAAAACGTAAATAAAGAGAATACTTGAGAAATTTCCACGGCTCAGTGAGTGGTCTTTAGGAATTACCTTACGAGGAAAAGTTTCAAGCCATTTTTTTGCGTGTGTGTTTTTTTTCGTCACTTGGGCTGCTCTAACACACTGTTTACCCTCAATACACTTAAATATCTTGAGTCTCGATAATAGAATTTTACATATCTTTTCGTTGCGCGAGAACTGTACGTGAATTGCCCGGCACAGTGTTAGACTTTGGCTCACTTAACACCGGTGTAAGTGCGAGTCAAATAGCGTGGAGGATGTGAGTGAGTGTGTGCCCCTGCCAACCGGGCTCGATATAGTGGACAACCACAACCCTATCCACTGACTAGTCGACTTGATAAGCTTCCTCCTCCTCAAGGTTAAAGACCATTTTTTCTCGGTTTATTGCCAGTTTTCTCTTGTTTTTAATTGAAAGAGAATCCGGGGTTTGTTTTGGCTTTTGATGTAACGATGAAATAGTGTGTGTGTGTGTGTGTGTCTGTTTTTGGTTGTGCTTTGTCTCTAAAAACATAATGAGATCGAAATGTTTTGGACTGGAACATGGATGGAACGTCCGGTTTCTAGAAAATTAGGTGAATTGATGTATTACCAACACGTATGAAGACGAAGATTGCAGAAGAAACTGGTACTGTGTCAACGTTTCGCTCTGTATGGTGCTCTGCACATTGTTAAACGTTGTCCTGATAATAGTTTGTTCTGAAATGTCTTTTTCTTCATCCTCTAATGTTCCTGAAATATTTGATGTTGTTCTAACTTCAGAATGGTCCATCCACCAAATGTCTCATAATTTAAGGTATGCACTGAATGCCTCCTAATTGAGTGTATCATGTTTGTAAACTCTGGTGCCTTAGCGATAACATAACTGGAATGTCCTATGTCTCATTTTTACCATTCTCTCTCTCTCTCTCTCTCTCTCTCTCTCTCTCTCTCTCTCTCTATCGTACTGGGAGTCGGTAATTTCAATGCCCGTAAGGTAGGAATCTCACCTGCCCTTGAACACCCAAACCCAGGAACATGATTATACACACCCGAGGGTAACCAATAAAGATTTCCATAGCCGGACACATCTCTAATAAACATCCAGCTGAATTGCTCAAAGGTAGCTGCTATAGATCTTACCTTGTTCATCATCAATGGAGATTGCGATTTCTTATGGTAGCCCTCAAGCCTGTCTCCTTCCTCACCTTAATTCCAGCTTTCTATCAAGTGTGTGTGTGTGTGTGTGTGAGAGAGAGAGAGAGAGAGACAGACAGACAGACAGACAGACAGACAGACAGATAGAGATAACAGGTAGGCGGAGCAGCACTCATACAGACTATATATATCGTTCGATTACAACCCACCAGTGATACGCTAGGGCTCTCAGTATACATGCTGTAGGCGAGGCTGCTGCTGCCGGGGAAGTCTTGACTGTTCTGACGGTGTTAGGGAAGAGCGAGGGCGTGTCTGATGCCTGTAGGAGGGATGACAGACACAACACGGCAGGGAGTGATTGGCATTTTTTATCGCAAGGTTAGATACTACTAAACCGTGTGGCTATCTTATGAGATTTACATGGAGGAGAGAAAAACTGTCTGCATTTTACAGTAATGGTTCCTCACACAGGATTGGAGCACATAAGTTAGACACACAGGATGGGAGTGCATGAGTTTCACATAGGATGGGTTACACACACACACACACACACACACACACACACACACACACACACACACACACACACAGTATGAGAAGCATAGATAGGGTGAAGCAACACCACCCCCTCCTTCCCTTTCATCATCCTTCGACACCCTTCAGGCAGTTTGTGATTCTGGCAAGACGTTAATTAACGTCTACTATACCAACCATTGATATTACTCTCCATCTCCCCTCCACCCACACCCACCTCTCTTGACACCATCGAACCCACGACCTACGAATTGTGTGGAGTGTGTACTTTATTACTCAACAACAGATATTATGAAACTCGTACCGAATTCGCCTGATCGTTACAAATAGCGCCAAAAGACAAGTGTTACAGCACGTACACCGTGAAAACTCCTGGAAAACGAGCTATAGAAGTTCCCATCAGTTCATTACGGTCATTGTAAACTGGAAGTTTACCCTTCATGAAATGTAATATGTGCGCGTGCGTGTGTATGTGTGTGTGTGTGTGTGTGTGTGTGTGTGTGTGTGTGTGTGTGTGTGTGAGAAAGAGAGAGAGAGAGAGATAAGGTGTGCCAAATGTTTCACCCCAGGAGCCTACACTTCCTAACAAAGTGTAGCAAATGCTTATTGCATTTAAAATTTTCCCGAGTTTATTGTTTATTTGAAATAAAAATAATACGCAAATGAAAATGTAAACGTGTAAAGACAAGCTGAAAAACTTCCTTCAGCTATAGACGAAGTTTAAAAGTAATTGTTGTATCCGAGTGAACATTAGTTGTTTTTTTACGACATGCATAACAACGAGATATTTTTTATAATTCTCAGCTTTCTTTAATTATGAATTTAGGCAAGTTCTGTTTATATTTTTTTTACTCCTTGGCAACGAGTGCGTTAGATCAGCTATTCCGTGATAACTAGTAGTTAAGATCAGTAGTCGCTTTGGTAACGAGTGGTGTAAGCGAACTCCTTTTTGGTTGGTAAAGTGATTTCAGGTAAGCCGCTCCTTAGTAATGAGAAGAATTGGTCATCTCCTTGGTTTACCAGGAGTTTACCTGGAGAGGGTAACGAGAATTTTTGGACGAATGGTTTAGGTTATTACCTTCTTGGTAACGAGTATTTCAGGTAAGCTCCTCTTTGGAAACTAGAAAAATTGGTCAATCCTTCCTTGGTAAAGAGAAGATTAGGCCAATGACACCTTCACAACAAGTACTTCAAGCTAGTCGTTCCTTTACAATGAATCCTTAAGGTCACCTCCTTGATAACGAGTCATTGGTCAAGTCTCCCCCCCCCCCGGTAACGAGAAGGATAGGTCAATCACCTGCTCTCCCATCCCCTCCAGTCCTCCCCGCCTCCGTACCCTGGAAGATTGCTAAGCACTCACTGTTTACTTGTCATGATGAAGGAACGCTGGATGAAGTGTTTACACGTGATGCAGAATTTCTTCGCTTATCGATTTTATTAATAAATTCTGGAAGCAGAGACGGGATAGTGGGAGGATACGTGAGGGGAATAACATAGTGGGGAGGATATGAGGGGGAGGATACGTGAGGGGAATAACATAGTGGGGAGGATATGAGGGGGAGGATACGTGAGGGGAATAACATAGTGGGGAGGATATGAGGGGAAAATATATTGGGGAGGTCATAAAGCAATAAGATGGTGAGGATATGATGTAAAGGAATGTGAGAATGAGGAAGATGTAAGGGAATAGGATAATGGGGATAATATAAGGGAAGAAGATAATGGGGAGGATATAAAGCAAATTAGTTACGAGGCTATAATAAAATTCGTTCTAACTTTATCTGAATACGTTAATTATCTTAATTATTAACCTAAATTTCTAAACGCTTCTAGTAGGCTTTAAAACCACTTATATTTTGTTAGGTTAACTTACGTTAGATTACGTTACGTTGGGTTAATTTAGGTTAGCTTGTAGAAGCCTATAAAAATATTTAGCTGCAAACAAGCAAATGAAAATGTCAGCCGCGATACGTTTGGCAACGAAGTGGACGAGAGTAACCAGGATATGTTCGATTCTGAGCAATATAATTTTGTTTGCACAGTTGAATTTAGCTGTCATCCTATCTGAGAATTTAGCTGTCATCCTATCTGAGAATTTAGCTGTCATCCTATCTGAGAATTTAGCTGTCATCCTATCTGAGAATTTAGCTGTCATCCTATCTGAGAATTTAGCTGTCATCCTATCTGAGAATTTAGCTGTCATTCTATCTGAGGATTTAGCTGTCATTCTATCTGAGAATTTAGCTGTCATCCTATCTGAGAATTTAGCTGTCATCCTATCTGAGAATTTAGCTGTCATCCTATCTGAGAATTTAGCTGTCATCCTATCTGAGAATTTAGCTGTCATCCTATCTGAGAATTTAGCTGTCATCCTATCTGAGAATTTAGCTGTCCTATCTCAGAATTTACCTATCGTCCTAACTCAGCTCATTCGTAAGCGCAGCCTTACCAGCGACATATCACTACCCCCAGGGATGCCACCCAGAGCAGTCGACTAACACCCAGGTACCTACTTACTGCTAAGTGAGCAGAGGAAAATAAGTGAAAGGAAACGTATCCAACATTTCCTGCTGTGCCGAGGATCTAACCAAGTGCCAAAAGTTAGCTAGGGTCGCTACCAACTGAGCCACGGGACGGTTATTAACTTGTAGCATTCACACTTATTCTAAGAAATAATGGTATCCATATATTTTTGATTGCCTCCTAATTATGAATTTATAATATACAAGTGTGATCCAGCTTGAGGTCCAGGAGCTGTAAATTAACACAACAGGTAACTGTATCTCAGCACACTCAACAAGACCAGGATCGCAGTTTAACACCCTTAAGAAGACCAGAAGCTGGAGTTCAACATCTTCAAGAGGACAAATAACTAGTACATCTGAGGAGACAGCTTAAACGTTAATTAAAAACTTTATTTCTCTCCGTATGAGCTTTATAAAGCTACAGAAAGAGCTCGGGAATCCTTCCTTTTATAGCTCAACGGAATCTGGAGAGTTTATCTGGAGAGAGTTCCGGGGGTCAACGCCCCCGCGGCCCGGTCTGTGACCAGGCCTCCTTAGGTCAGTGTCCCAGGATGCGACCCACACCAGTCGACTAACACCCAGGTACCCATTTTACTGATGGGGAACATAGACAACAGGTGGAAAGAAACACGTCCAATGTTTCTACTCTGGCTGGGAATCGAACCCAGGCCCTCACCGTGTGAAGCGAGAGCGTTAACCACCAGGCCACCAGAGGACCTTTAATAAAACTGTACCAAAAACTAAGCTAACCACTATATACTCCTTCCGGTGTACATAAATTACAGTGAGCTATTATATACAAATAGGCAAAAAAAGTCTAATTGAAAGGAAAACGCCTTTTTTCATTTCCTTTTTATTGCATAAAGCCATTAAATAACCACCGGTATCTGCCTTCACATATGACGCGCATCACAACACTCAAACTTCAACTTGTCTTTCCAGTCTGCTGTCTGTTTGACCTTCAAGGTTTAGTGCCCACTACCCACGAATAGTTTTTCCAAATATGTTATTCAGGGCTGGAAAATAATCATACACACTATTATAAAGGGTGTTTCAAAAAGATAGACCCAATTTCAAAGCAGCATGATTTCAAATCGGGTCATCGTTTTGAAACACCTGAACAGCGTTAAAAAATTGTGAAATGTTACGTTTCTTTACCCTAGAGTTTCTTTCGCTTTGAAAAAGGTGTTTTTTTTTTTAATTGTTCCAGCCATCGTCTGGTAGCTGGATCAATTCACAACTGATTCACAATTTGAAGAGACGTTTCAGTCAATCCTGTACCATCATCAGGTTGCGAATGCGAGGAAATGTTGTGCGTGTTATATAAGGTCTTGCTTTCATGCACTGTAAAAATTCAGAAAATATCTTTCCTGCTGAATTTCAGGATAAATTATCGTCTCGAAAAATATTAGTGACATGAACATAGACGTCAGTTTTGTCTATTTTATTACTAATCTTTTCTTCTTTACTCAAAACACAGGATATTACGTTTGAAATATCCTAAAAAAATATATTGAATGATAAGGTACTTCCGAAATTTGTGTTATAAGACGGACTCAATGAAATGATTTTCAACGTTTTATTCTCATCAAAGACGAAGATTTTTCAAAATTGAAAAAAAAAAAATGGTAATCTTCCGAATTTTGAGTTGAATAACATACATTACCTCACTTGTGATGAATGGTTTTGAAAACCGACAAGTTGAAGATTGAGACACTTATGCAACATGTGTTCAGTCCATCATTCTACAAGATTGATGGACTGAACACTTCGACTCCAGGCTGAGGGACAGATTACTTCAAATTCCTCCTCTCCTTACACCTTTCTGCTTTGTATTGGACTGATGAAGCCACTGTGTGGCGAAACGTTTCATAAATAATGATTCCCATATGTTGCATAAGTGTCTCAATCATCACCTCACTTGCTTGATACCAGGGCATCACGCGTGATATATATATATATATATATATATATATATATATATATATATATATATATATATATATATATATATAATATATATTATATATATATATATATAATATATATATTATATATATATATATATATATATATATATATATATATATATATATGTCGTGCCGAATAAGCAGAACTTGCGATCTTGGCTTAAATAGCAACGCTCATCTTGCAATATAGGACAATTGAAAATTTGTGTATGCAATAATTTCGCCAAAATCATTCTGAACCTAACGAAAAATATATATTTCACCGTGTTTGTTTAGTATTAAATTATTGTAAACAAATCTAAAATATATTAAGTTGGGTTAGGCTAAAATAAATTGCGCTTGTTATAATAAGGTTAGGTAAGTTTTCAAAGTTCCTTTTGGTGCAAAATTATAAATTTTTACATCAACATTAATGAAAAAAATATATCTTTAAACGTATAAGAGAAAATTTTAGAAAGGACTTAATTTTAAACGAGTTCTTGCTAATTGACCAGTTTTACGTATTCGGCACGACATATATATATAATGTCGTGCCGAATAGGCAGAACTTGCGATCTTGGCTTAAATAGCAACGCTCATCTTGCCATATAGGACAAGCGAAAATTTGTGTATGCAATAATTTCGCCAAAATCATTCTGAACCTAACGAAAAAAATATATTTCATTGTGTTTGTTTAGTATTAAATTATTGTAAACAAATTTAAAATATATATAGTGGGTTAGGCTAAAATAAATTGCTCTTGTTATAACAAGGTTAGGTAAGTTTTCTAAGTTTCTTTTGGTGCAAAATTAAAATTTTTTACATTAACATTAATGAAAAAAATATATCTCTAAACGTACAAGAGAAAATTTTGGAAAGGACTTAATTTTAAATGAGTTCTTGCTAATTGGCCAGTTTTACATATTCGGCACGACATTATATATATATATATATATATATATATATATATATATATATATATATATATATATATATATATACATACATGTTTGTGTGTGCCTGTGTGTGTAATATTTACTGTCGTTTTCTATGGATGATGCAGGTTGGTCGGGCCAAGGTCACGCCGGAAGTGGTAATGATGACTCAGAGGTCTGTGGTTACCGCCTGGGTGACCACCCTAACTACTTGTTTATTAGTGTTGTTAGGTAGTAATGTTGTTAGATAGTAATTTTGTTAGGTAGTAGGAGTGGTGGTCTTACTGTTATACTGTACGCTAGGTAGTCACGTAGTTAATGTTAAGAGAGCACTCTGGTTATTTCCTGCAATCATTCTCTGTTTTCTCGAGTCCTCTGAGTATCTTGTATGTCGTGATTATGTCTCATTCTGATTATTTCCTCGATAGCGTTGTAAAACTCAGTTTTTCTTTGTTTTCTTCAGTGAGTGGTCTTGGCTCCACGGCTGTCCAGTAGTCTCTGGACTTTGGCGAGTGTCCCGGTCCTTTCAGGAGTATCCCGGTACTTTCACGAATATCCCGGTACTTTCACGAATATCCCGGTACTTTCACGAATATCCCGGTACTTTCACGAATATCCCGGTACTTTCTGTCATACGTATACACAGGCTTCTGAAAGATTTTTTATCGAGGTACTTATCATGCTAAAGTTTGATACACAAAGTTGTTAGGGCTGGTAGGCTGTCGTGCCGCTAGCAACTTGCAGGTACCAACATTATTAACATCAGCAAGAAAGCCACCGCCAGCAACATCAACATAAAGTCAACAAACAACAACAAAAGAATACCACCGCCACCACCACCAATAGTCAAGGGAATCAACGAGGAAACCTGACTTCAGGTGGAGCTGAAGCAGCAGGAGAACCCTCGTAACCTGTCAGTCATGTAACAGGTAACACTGTGTGTAAATGATCTGTACAGCTGGTTCCTGTAACGTCAACGATCGTGTTATTATGTATATGGAATTTTCCTGTAGTGTTATGCACAGTGTTGGGATGTTTCCTAATTTTTTTCAATTTTAATTCAAAATTATGATTTATTATTTATTATTAACATAAATATACTATGCTATTATTATTTTTATTTTCTCCGTTTTTATATTTAGCCACGTGATCAAAGTCTTGATCATTTTGACACGGAAGAAAATTCAGATAATAGAGAGATGGTAAGACAACTTCGGTGGACAATAGCGCTTAACATGGAAGAAAACAGATGCCACATAAACGAGAGTGAAAGACCAAGTTAGCAGCTGGAAATCAAGAATCGATAACAAGAATATAAGGTAGCAGGGATTCGATCTACCTGCCATCATACTAGGCGCGTCCACCTTACAACCAACAGATTTTTTACGTCTGTCCAAAGTCCTCTCGGTACGTCACCAGAAGCGTAATGTTATTGTGCTGAACGTTGTTGTTCTTGTATGATACATCAACTCGTCACGGAGAAAAATATTTTATAATGGTTTCTAAATAATTACAGATGGGGAGTTACCCGGACCATTGTTATTATAACAGAAGAATTCTAATGTTTACCGCTTCCTTCCTGTGATGTTTGGCTGAGAACAGGGAAAAGATGGAGCAATGACTTAACACTGACAATACTGAAAAACGTTGCAGGTCATGGTGGAGATATATATATATATATATATATATATATATATATGTCGTGCCCAATAGGTAAAACTGGTCAATTAGCAAGAACTCATTTAAAATTAAGTCTTTTCTAAAATTTTCTCTCATACGTTTAAAGACATATTTTTTCATTTATGTTAATATAACATTAACAATTTTGTACCAAAAGAACCTTAGAAAGCTTACCTAACCTTATAAGAAGCGCAGTTTAATGTAGCCTAATCCATCTAAATATATTTTAGACAAGTTTTCAATAATTTAATAATAAAAACAATGAAATATATATTTTTCGTTAGATTCAGAGTGATTTTTGCAAAATTATTGCATACACAAATATTCGCTTGCCTTATTCGGCAAGAAGAGAGTTCCAAAAATCGCAAGTTTTACGTATTCGGCACGACATACATAATCTTGGGATATACTCCTGTTAACCCTTTCGGAGCATAGTTGCTAGGCATTTTACGTCCGCGTATGTTCTTGCGCTACCGTCCACAGGATGGATGTGAGTTGCACAATAAACTAGCCACTTGGGAGGCAAAACCTAAATAAAAATCAGGACAAGATTTTATTAAGACTTCGTGATGATTTAATGAAGCTATAAGAGTTGTTGCTCGAGTACAAGATTGTTATGCATGGGGTGTTTTATTTTCAAAAAGGGTAGGGTTGTGGGATACAGCTGTTTGTCCTGAGGTGATCTTAAGCCTTTAGAGACTTCCTCTTCAGAAGCATTTCTAGTGTTGTATTGACGTCAAGACCATGTCTGTTGTAGCCTTGAAGACCAGCTATAGATCTAGCATTCTTTTAACATGTATCAACTCACGAAAATACTCAGATTTCTGTTCTGTGATTTTTCTCACTGTGAATTTTAAACACACACAAGATTCCAATGCTCTTTTTATTCATGTAAGAGATTTTAACCATCCAATTGATTTTCAAAAAGTTGAGAAAGTAGTATCAAGCAAGTCCATGGTCGACAGGAATATAATTGAATCTTGTTTCATAAAAAGCAGTTTTGACAGTAATATGAATATTTCCTTTGGTTTATATAAATTAGATCCATTTATAATTAATAGAATTTGGGAAGAATTTAATAATACACTGGACAAATAATTTTTAAATTTTCTTGGGTAGAATAGTTTGTGGGGTGAGTTGTGCAATGGACCTATCCAAGTTGGGTCGGCGCGCGTCAGGTGTTTAACCGTTGTGGGATCTGATAGTGAGGTGCTGGCCAGACCCCTTATATAGCTTCCTTGGATGCTTTACTTTCATAGTTCCTTGATAATGTGAGTAGTCACGAAAGCGCTTGGAATTTCTCTATTCTTTCAGAGTGGTTGTTTTGCATATGCATATATATATATTATATATATATTATATATATATATATATATATATATATATATATATATATATATATATATATATATATATATATATATTATATATATTATATATTATATATATATATATATTATATATATATATATATATATTATATTATATATACATATATATATATATATATATATATATATATATATATATATATATATATATATATATATATATATAATTTATTATTTTTATTATCACACTGGCCGATTCCCACCAAGGCAGGGTGGCCCTAAAAAGAAAAACTTTCACCATCATTCACTCCATCACTGTCTTGCCAGAAGGGTGCTTTACACTACAGTTTTTAAACTGCAACATTAACACCCCTCCTTCAGAGTGCAGGCACTGTACTTCCCATCTCCAGGACTCAAGTCCGGCCTGCCGGTTTCCCTGAACCCCTTCATAAATGTTACTTTGCTCACACTCCAACAGCACGTCAAGTATTAAAAACCATTCGTCTCCATTCACTCCTATCAAACACGCTCACGTACGCCTGCTGGAAGTCCAAGCCCCTCGCACACAAAACCTCCTTTACCCCCTCCCTCCAACCTTTCCTAGGCCGACCCCTACCCCGCCTTCCTTCCACTACAGACTGATACACTCTTGAAGTCATTCTGTTTCGCTCCATTCTCTCCACATGTCCGAACCACCTCAACAACCCTTCCTCAGCCCTCTGGACAACAGTTTTGGTAATCCCGCACCTCCTCCTAACTTCCAAACTACGAATTCTCTGCATTATATTCACACCACACATTGCCCTCAGACATGACATCTCCACTGCCTCCAGCCTTCTTCTCACTGCAACATTCATCACCCATGCTTCACACCCATATAAGAGCGTTGGTACAACTATACTCTCATACATTCCCCTCTTTGCCTCCAAGGACAAAGTTCTTTGTCTCCACAGACTCCTAAGTGCACCACTCACCCTTTTCCCCTCATCAATTCTATGATTCACCTCATCCTTCATAGACCCATCCGCTGACACGTCCACTCCCAAATATCTGAATACATTCACCTCCTCCATACTCTCTCCCTCCAATCTGATATCCAATCTTTCATCACCTAATCTTTTTGAACATTAAAATGGTATAAAATACCGACAGATTGTTAGGTAAGACACATATGCAACAGTTAGGTATCTTTATTTCGAAACGTTTCGCCTACACAGTAGGCTTCTTCAGTCGAGTACAGTAAAGTTGGTAGAAGCAGAAGAGACTTGAAGACGATGTAATCAGTCCATCACCCTTAAAGTTTTGAGGTGGTCAGTCCCTCAGTCTGGAGAAGAGCATTGTTCCAAAGTTTGAAACAATATGGAGTTGAAGTGACAGGATGGAGCCTTATATAGCGCCAGGAGGTGAGACGTAAGTCACTAGTAGAACGCAGATGTTGGGAGGTCAGGTCCCTCTCAAATCCAGCCGTTCTCACTAGTAGAGGTAGTCGAAGTTGATTTCAGGTCTGTACCAAGATACTCGACTGAAGAAGCCTACTGTGTAGGCGAAACGTTTCGAAATAAAGATACCTAACTGTTGCATATGTGTCTTACCTAACAACCTAATCTTTTTGTTATCCTCATAACCTTACTCTTTCCTGTATTCACTTTTAATTTTCTTCTTTTGCACACCCTACCAAATTCATCCACCAATCTCTGCAACTTCTCTTCAGAATCTCCCAAGAGCACAGTGTCATCAGCAAAGAGCAATTGTGACAACTCCCACTTTGTGTGATTCTTTATCTTTTAACTCCACGCCTCTTGTCAAGACCCTCGCATTTACTTCTCTTACAACCCCATCTATAAATATATTAAACAACCACGGTGACATCACACATCCTTGTCTAAGGCCTACTTTTACTGGGAAATAATTTCCCTCTTTCCTACATACTCTAACTTGAGCCTCACTATCCTCGTAAAAACTCTTCACTGCTTTCAGTAACCTACCGCCTACACCATACACCTGCAACATCTGCCACATTGCCCCCCTATCCACCCTGACATATGCCTTTTCCAAATGCATAAATGCCACAAAGACCTCTTTATCCTTATCTAAATACTGTTCACTTATATGTTTCACTGTAAACACCTGGTCCACACACCCCCTACCTTTCCTAAAGCCTCTTTGTTCATCTGCTATCCTATTCTCCGTCTTACTCTTAATTCTTTCAATAATAACTCAGCCATACACTTTACCAGGTATACTCAACAGACTTATCCCCCTATAATTTTTGCACTCTCTTTTGTCCCCTTTGCCTTTATACAAAGGAATTATGCATGCTCTCTGCCAATCCCTAGGTACCTTACCCTCTTCCATACATTTATTAAATAATTGCACCAACCACTCCAAAACTATATCCCCACCTGCTTTTAACATTTCTATCTTTATCCCATCAATCCCGGCTGCCTTACCCCCTTTCATTTTACCTACTGCCTCACGAACTTCCCCCACACTCACAACTGGCTCTTCCTCACTCCTACAAGATGTTATTCCTCCTTGCCCTATACACGAAATCACAGCTTCCCTACCTTCATCAACATTTAACAATTCCTCAAAATATTCCCTCCATCTTCCCAATACCTCTAACTCTCCATTTAATAACTCTCCTCTCCTATTTTTAACTGACAAATCCATTTGTTCTCTAGGCTTCCTTAACTTGTTAATCTCACTCAAAAACTTTTTCTTATTTTCAACAAAATTTGTTGATAACATCTCACCCACTCTCTCATTTGCTCTCTTTTTACATTGCTTCACCACTCTCTTAACCTCTCTTTTTCTCCATATACTCTTCCCTCCTTGCATCACTTCTACTTTGTAAAAAGCTTCTCATATGCTAACTTTTTCTCCCTTACTACTCTCTTTACATCATTCCACCAATCGCTCCTCTTCCCTCCCGCACCCACTTTCCTGTAACCACAAACTTCTGCTGAACACTCTAACACTACATTTTTAAACCTACCCCATACCTCTTTGACCCCATTGCCTGTGCTCTCATTAGCCCATCTATCCTCCAATAGCTGTTTATATCTTTTTCTAACTGCCTCCTCTTTTAGTTTATAAACCTTCACCTCTCTCTTCCCTGATGCTTCTATTCTCCTTGTATCCCATCTACCTATATATATATATATATATATATATATATATATTATATATAATATATATATATATATATATATATATATATATATATATATATCTATATATCGTGCCGAATAGGTAAAACTTTCGATCTTTTACTTATATAGCAATGCTCTTCTTGCCGAATACGGCAAGCAAACATTTATTTATGTATGCAATAATTTTGCAAAAATGATTCTGAACCTAACGAAAAAAATACATTTCTTTATGTTTGGTTATTATTAAATTATTGTAAACTGACCTGAGAAGGATTCGAACCCGTACTCTTCATACCCAACCAGGCAGTCGATGCCAAGGTTAGACGGTGGTTGCAAGAGCAGGCAGTTACTGCCAAAGCCAGGCAGGTGATGCCAAAGCCAGGCAGGTGATGCCAAAGCCAGGCTTAGACATAATATTATATACGAGTAAGCACCGTGTTGTTTGTTCCTCAGACGTTGAGGAAGCAGCGGGTTACATTATAATTTTTATTACATTCGTGGGGTAGCTGCACACCCATAGAAGTCGTACAACGCCTGGGAGGTAATGGAAGGCATTGAAACTCTGTTCAGGATGTTGGAACACAGTACCACTGCGTGTTCCATTGATTCACAACAGGTTCTTCAGTCAGGTGTAAGGATGCTCATTGATAGACTTACATCCGGGGAAACCGGTTCCAAACAGCGTACTGTCAGTAATACCGAAGGAAAGGCATAGTTTGCAGAGCAAGCTTTTGCTGGTACAACGTTTCGCCCTACACAAATCAAGTAAGAAAGCTTCAGTCTGCAACCTGGCTTTTGTTCACCGACGGAAGGGGCTCTGCCCGCGGGAGCTTTGAAACCCTTCTGCAAGACGTGATCCTCTTTCACCCCGCTGCGTCGATCCTAATTCGTTTTGGCAGGGAAAGTGTTTGCGACTCTTCAACTATAAGGGGGAGGAAGTTAGAATTTTTTTATTTCCTTCCCGCTCTCAATGTACTGATTTTTTTTTATTTTTGTTTAGTACTCAATGCTTATTTTATGAGTAAATGATTTTCCCCTGGTTGTAATTTTTGTTAATGGGTTTATTTTTCTTCCTTTTGTATTAAACTTAGTTAACGCCGTTAGATAGGATTGTAACCGATGAAGGTGCTGTGTTGACATATTTTGTTAATTTTATTAATATATTTCATATATTAAATATATTTCATATATTTCTTATTCACCCACCAACTCGCCCACACTAGATGCTCAGCCATACGCCCACCCTCACCCACACACCATCGCCCACCCACACCCACACACCATCGCCCACCCACACCCACACACCATCGCCCACCCACACCCACACACCATCGCCCACCCACACACCGCCTCTAGCTCTCTCGGCGCCACTCTGCTACACTAGATCGATATTTTCTCATGCTATTACGCTGTCATTTCCGGAAGGTATTGTTACCAGGTTTCACCTGGCTGTTGTTGTATGCACTTTGTTATTCCTTTTGCAACCCTACCCTCAACCCAACAGATCAACCTTCCACACAACCCACTACACAACCCAACTACCACACAACCCTCCAGCCACAGTTCTCATTTGTCCTTTTTCAGATATACACCGTTTTAGCTTCCATATATCTTTCGTAAATATATATATTTGATCATTTTTCATTGCATTTCCCTCTTATGGTGATTATTCCTAATTTTCTCAGCTTTCGTCACCTTTGTTAATCGTGTCTTCATATTAAAGCCTTCCTGTTGAGGTATATTTATCAGTTTTTCCATGAGACAATTCACTTGTATCTACGCAGCTTAGTAAATATTATTGATGTGGTGATAAGAGGGACAGATATTGAATAACCAAGAAACTACCTTCTCTCTTACGAAAATAAATATAAATAAATATTAGCTTATATAAATCAAAGAATATATTTTAAAAAAACGCAGAATGTATGGGGGAAAGAATATAAATAGTTTATTTTACTCCTAATAGACAAAAATGATCGAACTCACTTAACTCGTTAGAAACTAAGATAGTAAAATGGAATGCATTATAAGGATCTTGTGTCGAGTCTACAATCGTGTTCTTACGATTTCGTGAGTCTAAGGAGCTAGATGATACCCTGGAGTGAATTCTGGAGTCTGTGTTTACACGGCAGCGAAAGTTCCTGAAGGTGGAGGGGGAATCCGACGTCGTCGAATTACGAGGCAATTTTTGTGAACGTCAGAAGTTACGCCGTAGATGGTTTTGGATGTTACGCGAGCCACTTCAGGATGCTGGGAATGGGTTCAGTGACTTTGTCATAGGGTACCTGCGCATGCCACTTGTTCCGAGAAACTGGTTCTCTTTACCATACACAAACATTAAACATTTGTGTCCGATAGATGAATGATTGTCGAGAAATAAGTGCAATAAAAATCGGAAAGAGGAAGGGAAAAATATTCAGGCTACCACTAAAATGCCCCCCTTAAGGGATACCTAATAAAGATACCCAGATGTTTCACATGTCTAATTTGGTATTGCATATAATTAATGTAATTGCCAGTAATGGATGTGGCTGTTTACGTGATCGGGAGAGACGTGATGGGTGAAGCCAAGGCAGACCCAGTGCCTGGTCATGAAGTGAAATGTAAAGAAGAGTAAACAGAAAAGATGTAATTCCACGTCACCAAGTCCTATTACAGTTGTAAATCTAATTCACAAGTAGCGCTGACGTGAATGTAACACTGAGTAACCTGGGCAGTACGAAGATCCAGCCATCACTCCTTGAATAGTTATAAGAATGTGAATAAATAATCTAGAAAACCGACCTTTCTCTGCATGGGACTGAAGCCCCTACCTGGTGAAACGTTTCCAGAATAAAGATACCCAGATGATGCACAGATGTGTCTTTTATCAGTTATGTATAACAATAAATGAGCTGAGGATCTTTCTCCTCACACAGTCCCTTATCTAAGTTACTGTCATCTGTTGCTCTTTGCTTTCGTTATTTTATTGAGTGTTCTTTAAGCTGCAGGTTGACCTCACGAAGAAAATACATTTACCATCACTCAATTCCAAGAAGTGTTTCCGTTAGTGCATGAACATCACAATCAAATAAACGAGAGAGCCGGAATATGTCCAATCATCCCTCAGAGTACAATGGGCTTCCCACCTCCAGTACTCAAGTTCGACTAACTGGTTTCTTTGAACCCCTTCAAAGATGTTTACCTAATCGACACTCCAGCAGCACGTCAGATTAACAAAAAGTCGCTTCCACTCTAACTTAACATACACATACCTGCTGGATGTTCAAGCCTCTGCCTCTCATAACCTTCTTCAATGCTCTCCAGCATTATATTAAAGGTTTTACAGCCCACTTTTACTGGAAACTATTCACATATTTCCTCCTACGTCTCCTAACTTCAGCTCTTCAAGAGTCTTCAGTCACTTACACATTTCCACCTCACATTCCACCCATGATCTCACCTACACCACCCACTTCACACACCTCCCACAGCAAACGTCAACACCTACTTTAAACACTAGCTCGCACTAGCCTCCCACTACCCTCCACACACTTTCCACAACACACACTCGGTACACTGTCACACCTTCATTGTCAGGCTCGTAGTCTAAGCAAATTTTCATAGACGTGGATGAGCGATGATGTAACACCTGAAATACATTATCACTCAGTTAACAGCACCTTGGACCTAACTTACAAGTATAAATAATCCATTAAGTACTGATGGATTCTGATAATCTGGTTATAATATAACATATCATGTAAGAATTATATATATATATATATATATATATATATATATATATATATATATATATATATGTATATATATATATATATATATATATATATATATATATATATATATATATATAATGTATATATATATATATGTGTGTGTATATATATATATTATATATGTATATATATATATATTATATATATATATATATATATATATATATATATATATATATATATATATATGTCGTGCCGAATATGTAAAACTGGTCAATTAGCAAGAACTCATTTAAAATTAAGTCCTTTCTAAAATTTTCTCTTATACGTTTAAAGATATATTTTTTTCATTAATGTTGATGTAAAAATTTATAATTTTGCACCAAAAGGAACTTAGAAAACTTACCTAACCTTATTATAACAAGCGCAATTTATTTTAGCCTAACCCAACTAAATATATTTTAGATTTGTTTACAATAATTTAATACTAAACAAACACAGTGAAATATATTTTTTTCGTTAGGTTCAGAATGATTTTGGCGAAATTATTGCATACACAAATTTTCACTTGTCCTATATGGCAAGATGAGCGTTGCTATTTAAGCCAAGATCGCAAGTTCTGCCTATTCGGCACGACATATATAGGTAAAAGTATCCAATTAGCAAGAACTCATTTAAAATTAAGTCCATTCTAAAATTTTCTCTTATACGTTTAAAGAGATTTTTTTATTTGTTAATGTAAAAATTAATTTTGTACCAAAAGAACCTTAGAAAACTTACCTAACCTTATTATAACAAGCGCAATTTAATTTAGCCTAATCCAACTAAATATATTTTACATAAGTTTACAATAATTTAACAAACACAATGAAATGTATTTTTTTCGTTAGATTCAAAATGATTTTTGCGATATTATTATATACACAAATTTTCGCTTGCCTTATTCAGCAAGAAGAGCGTTGTTATTTAAGCCAAAATCACAAGTTTTACCTATTCGCCACGACATACACATATATATGAACTTTTTATATACATACATTAATATTTTATTCACAAATATTTATTTAAATATAAAAAATCCTAAATTATTTGCATATCTTTAATATAAATATATTTTTTGCCTCAAAATTCTAAAGAATAAGCATCTTTAACCCCCCCCCCCCGAGGCCAGAACCATCATTATTGTTATAGTCAAAAATTAAGTGTTACCCATGAGTACAGTTACTTAAATTCTCTCTCTCTCTCTCTCTCTCTCTCTCTCTCTCTCTCTCTCTCTCTCTCTCTCTCTTCTCTCTCTCTCTCTCTCTCTCTCTCTCTCTCTCTCGACCACCTGGTGGGTACCGTCGCGTCTCATTGCTTCGCTCAGCGGGGGTCGCCGCCTTATCACGACACAAGACGAAACTTAATGATAATATTCAACACCTCTGGATATTTATACGCTACGCGCTGTTGCTCCCAGAGGTCACTGCCGTACACACGCATTCACGTACATGAGTGTGCGTATTGACGCAAGCACGCACACAGTGTGTGCATAGACGGGAACTGAACGCAGAGTATTTGCGTCCATGTGTACAACGGTTACTATTCACGAATGTGCGTACATGTTTTTTCTATGTACGCAAGGTTATGTACGACCATGCGTACTCAACTATTTACGCATGTGTTTTTCGGTACTATTTCACAAACTCCAATTCCTGAGCGTTCGTGAATGCATTGTAGCGTATTTGCGTACATTGACTCGTATGTCTGATGGCACGTGTGCGCATTGAGACTCGCGTGTGTAACTGCTGTACACACAGAGGTGTACATCATACCTGTACAGATATTAAGAAAAACGTCCTAACTTCCTCTGGTAATAAACGTTTTTTTTTCTATTCGTTTTTTTCTTGGTTTTGAGTGTCTGCGTCTGTGTGCGCGCGCGTCTGCGTGCGTGCACGGACGCACACGCTCTAATTTTTATTCGTATTTTAAACATATTTCTATACCTTTATATTTCGACTCGGGGCCAGGAGCTGGGACTCGACCCTTGACCCCACAAATACACTCTGTATCCCTTAGATATATGGATCATCTCAATTTTCTTATCAATAACAGTAATTATTAAACATTTGAATGTTTATTATGCATAAAAACTGAATAACTGCATTCGTAATGTAATAACCAAACAAAATAACTATAGTAACGTAATTAATGTAATATTTAAGAATGATTTAAATATATAATTATATTTTTAATGTAATATTATTTTTTATTAATAGTTATTATTATTGTAAGCGTTATTAGTTACTGTTATTAATAGCTATTATAATTATTAATTATCAGTAACTATTGTTATAATTATGATTATTATCATTATTATTTTCCTCTTTTCCTACAAATTTTACGACTTTCCTAAATTTCCTAAACAACTCTTGAGTATCTATACAAACCAATTAGTTTGCTGCGGTAAAAATCCTTCCTGTATCTCATTATTTTCCGTTCACTGTGTGTGTGTGTGTGTGTGTGTGTGTGTGCGCGCGCGCAAGACCGAGTGATATCGTTCATCACTGGTAAGAAACTGCCGTTCAAGATCACGTGGGGTTCAACAGCTGAAGTTTTTGTAATGAAAGACCAAATAGATTAACGTCTCGTTTTAACTCGTGTGTTGTTGTTTTTGTTATACTTAATCTTGGTTTTTTTTTTGGCTATAGGAAAACGTGCAAGATCATCAGCTACTTTAAGTTAGTCATTTTTGTTAGTGTTTTCGTTTCAATGATTTTTTTTTTGGGGGGGGGGATATGTTCATTTCTAAATTACGACTCATAATTTGGGAATAGATGGCGGATAGATATGGACCATTATCTATCCGCCATCTAGGTTCAGTTTTTTCTTTTAACAGTGAGATTTTTCTTAAATTGTTCAAGCCAAGCTTTTGTGAACGGTATTTTTTCCTCTCTTAATGTGGCTCGTAACTTACTTCATTTGTGGTGAATCAAAGAGAAAACACAAAGGTGTAAATCCTTAGTGAACTACACAAGGAGAAACATACACTCATACTCTAAATGTGTTGTGTGTACTGTATTAATCTAATCCTTAGAGAGAAAAAATATAGGAGTAAAACAGAGAGAGAGAGAAAGAGAGAGAGGACATGCAGAGCCAGTAGATCCTGTAGTACCAAAACTAAAGAGCCATAGTCTGCTCAACAGAAAAAATGATGCAGCTTCTTCCTGAGTTTTCAGCACAGGTCACGATAGGAAAAGAATGGGGGTAAAAAGACTAGGAGAAATGCGAATTTAGGAGAACGACACCAGTTGACAGGACTAGGTAAATGGCGTGAGGAAATAATTCAGAGGAGTAATATTAGAAGTGAAAGGGAAGGAGAAAAAATGTAGGAGGAGGAGGAGGAGGAAAGAGATGGTTGAAAGGAAAAGGGGGGGTAAGGGAGGCGTAGAGGGTCAATGTACGCAGAATGAGACAAGAGAGGGAGGAACGTGAAAATAAGAGACGAACCAAAATGGAAGTGAAACTGAGAGGGAAGACCAAGGAAAGAAATAGACGAGGTCATTTAAGTCTTCAAACATCTGAGAATTAAGAGGCAATGTTTCATTCTACATTATATGTCAGCAAGTTCCTGTTTACTTCGCCTTACCACTGGTCCATCACTGTCTGCCTCATATATTAGGTAAAGCTGAGGGGAGGCGAAACACTGGAATTAATAACTGAAATTCATTAAAAAATATAAACGATAAACTTTTACATACATACTCAGGGTTTAGACATATTCACATTATCACTCATTATACTAATTCGTATCTATGTACTTTAATATACACTAGCAGATACACAAATCTTTTGACTATTAATGTCGTCATAATTATACTTCGTAATCTCTGGTAAATAATGGAATTACAATGAATGATCTCTACTGTAAATAGATGCTATTTACATTCTGTTCAGCGTTTAACAGGTGTCTGGCGGTGACCATAACTATAACAGATATACTGTTTGTAGTTAACATTGCCAGCAGGAGGGAATGCTGCATGTCTCGGCATTTAGAGGAAAGGTGTGTTGGGCGTGTACATGTAAACAATGAACTGTGGTGGGAGGCAGAGGATTGTGAGCCGCACCAAGATCACACAGGCTGGTTTGCTGGTTAATGGGTTTTAAAAGCCTGTTGACTAGGGTCATTACTACTAAATGTTAACTTTTCACCACCGATCAAGAATACTTTGATCCCTTAAAAAAGGATTGGAGTAAACTCTCAGCAAATATATAGACTGAGAGATATACACATTACTGTATATATTTGATGGCTAGACACCTTCACTAGCAGCTGTCTGCCTACACCACAAATTCATGACGATATATTGTTAGACAATCGAATTTTCTGTTTTTCCTGAAATTTTACTTTTCATACCACAAGTCTTAGTATTTCTTCACTCCTTATTCTCTACAAAATATTCATACTGCTCGATGATGCCTTAACGCCTCACACCTCTGCCATATTGTTTTCACCAGTAAGAAATCCGCCATGAACAGTGTCATAACCAGGAACGCCGCTTCAGCCGTGAACCTTTGCTTGGCTGAAACGGCGGCTGTGGCAGCCGCAGCTTTATTTCATTGTATTTCCATCATTTTAATCGAGAATGAGAGGTAATATGACAACAATTATAATTTTGTGCATATGCTGGTTCGTGGTGAAGCATAGCGATATTAATTAATGTAATGGAATGGATGACAAAAGGGGTCTATCTGACGCCTAGGACAATAAAACATACATATGCTAGTGCTTGATAAAACATACATACATATGCTAGTGCTTGATAAAACATACATATGCTAGTGCTTGATAAAACATACATATGCTAGTGCTTGATAAAACATACATATGCTAGTGCTTGATAAAACACACACATGCTAGTGCTTGATAAAACATACATATGCTAGTGCTTGATAAAACACACACATGCTAGTGCTTGATAAAACATATGCTAGTGCTTGATAAAACATACATATGCTAGTGCTTGATAAAACATATGCTAGTGCTTGATAAAACATACATATGCTAGTGCTTGATAAAACATATGCTAGTGCTTGATAAAACATACATATACTAGTGCTTGATAAAACATATGCTAGTGCTTGATAAAACATACATATACTAGTGCTTGATAAAACATATGCTAGTGCTTGATAAAACATACATATGCTAGTGCTTGATAAAACACACACATGCTAGTGCTTGATAAAACATACATATGCTAGTGCTTGATAAAACATATGCTAGTGCTTGATAAAACATACATATGCTAGTGCTTGATAAAACATATGCTAGTGCTTGATAAAACATACATATACTAGTGCTTGATAAAACATATGCTAGTGCTTGATAAAACATACATATGCTAGTGCTTGATAAAACATACATATGCTAGTGCTTGATAAAACATATGCTAGTGCTTGATAAAACATACATATGCTAGTGCTTGATAAAACATACATATACTAGTGCTTGATAAAACATACATATACTAGTGCTTGATAAAACATACATATACTAGTGCTTGATAAAACATACATATGCTAGTGCTTGATAAAACATACATATACTAGTGCTTGATAAAACATACATATACTAGTGCTTGATAAAACATACACATGCTAGTGCTTGATAAAACATACATATACTAGTGCTTGATAAAACATATGCTAGTGCTTGATAAAACATACATATACTAGTGCTTGATAAAACATATGCTAGTGCTTGATAAAACATACATATGCTAGTGCTTGATAAAACATACATATGCTAGTGCTTGATAAAACATACACATGCTAGTGCTTGATAAAACATACATATACTAGTGCTTGATAAAACATATGCTAGTGCTTGATAAAACATACATATGCTAGTGCTTGATAAAACATACATATACTAGTGCTTGATAAAACATACATATACTAGTGCTTGATAAAACATACATATACTAGTGCTTGATAAAACATACATATGCTAGTGCTTGATAAAACATACATATACTAGTGCTTGATAAAACATACACATGCTAGTGCTTGATAAAACATACATATACTAGTGCTTGATAAAACATATGCTAGTGCTTGATAAAACATATGCTAGTGCTTGATAAAACATATGCTAGTGCTTGATAAAACATATACTAGTGCTTGATAAAACATATGCTAGTGCTTGATAAAACATACATATACTAGTGCTTGATAAAACATATGCTAGTGCTTGATAAAACATACATATACTAGTGCTTGATAAAACATACATATACTAGTGCTTGATAAAACATACATATACTAGTGCTTGATAAAACATACATATGCTAGTGCTTGATAAAACATACATATACTAGTGCTTGATAAAACATATGCTAGTGCTTGATAAAACATATGCTAGTGCTTGATAAAACATATGCTAGTGCTTGATAAAACATATACTAGTGCTTGATAAAACATATGCTAGTGCTTGATAAAACATATGCTAGTGCTTGATAAAACATATACTAGTGCTTGATAAAACATATGCTAGTGCTTGATAAAACATATGCTAGTGCTTGATAAAACATATACTAGTGCTTGATAAAACATATGCTAGTGCTTGATAAAACATATGCTAGTGCTTGATAAAACATATGCTAGTGCTTGATAAAACATATGCTAGTGCTTGATAAAACATACATATACTAGTGCTTGATAAAACATATGCTAGTGCTTGATAAAACATACATATACTAGTGCTTGATAAAACATATGCTAGTGCTTGATAAAACATATGCTAGTGCTTGATAAAACATATGCTAGTGCTTGATAAAACATATACTAGTGCTTGATAAAACATATGCTAGTGCTTGATAAAACATACATATACTAGTGCTTGATAAAACATATGCTAGTGCTTGATAAAACATATGCTAGTGCTTGATAAAACATACATATACTAGTGCTTGATAAAACATACATATACTAGTGCTTGATAAAACATACATATACTAGTGCTTGATAAAACATACATATACTAGTGCTTGATAAAACATACATATACTAGTGCTTGATAAAACATACATATGCTAGTGCTTGATAAAACATACATATACTAGTGCTTGATAAAACATACACATGCTAGTGCTTGATAAAACATACATATACTAGTGCTTGATAAAACATATGCTAGTGCTTGATAAAACATATGCTAGTGCTTGATAAAACATATGCTAGTGCTTGATAAAACATATGCTAGTGCTTGATAAAACATATACTAGTGCTTGATAAAACATATGCTAGTGCTTGATAAAACATATGCTAGTGCTTGATAAAACATATGCTAGTGCTTGATAAAACATATACTAGTGCTTGATAAAACATATGCTAGTGCTTGATAAAACATATGCTAGTGCTTGATAAAACATATACTAGTGCTTGATAAAACATATGCTAGTGCTTGATAAAACATATGCTAGTGCTTGATAAAACATATGCTAGTGCTTGATAAAACATATGCTAGTGCTTGATAAAACATACATATACTAGTGCTTGATAAAACATATGCTAGTGCTTGATAAAACATATGCTAGTGCTTGATAAAACATATGCTAGTGCTTGATAAAACATATGCTAGTGCTTGATAAAACATATACTAGTGCTTGATAAAACATATGCTAGTGCTTGATAAAACATATGCTAGTGCTTGATAAAACATATGCTAGTGCTTGATAAAACATATGCTAGTGCTTGATAAAACATATACTAGTGCTTGATAAAACATATGCTAGTGCTTGATAAAACATATGCTAGTGCTTGATAAAACATATGCTAGTGCTTGATAAAACATATGCTAGTGCTTGATAAAACATATGCTAGTGCTTGATAAAACGTATACTAGTGCTTGATAAAACATACATATGCTAGTGCTTGATAAAACATACATATGCTAGTGCTTGATAAAACATACATATACTAGTGGTTGATAAAACATACACATGCTAGTGCTTGATAAAACATACATACATATGCTAGGGCTTGATAAAACATGCATATGCTAGTGCTTGATAAAACATACATACATATGCTAGTGCTTGATAAAACATACATATGCTAGTGCTTGATAAAACATACATATACTAGTGGTTGATAAAACATACACATGCTAGTGCTTGATAAAACATACATATGCTAGTGCTTGATAAAACATACATATACTAGTGGTTGATAAAACATACACATGCTAGTGCTTGATAAAACATACATACATATGCTAGGGCTTGATAAAACATGCATATGCTAGTGCTTGATAAAACATACATACATATGCTAGTGCTTGATAAAACATACATATGCTAGTGCTTGATAAAACATACATATACTAGTGCTTGATAAAACATACACATGCTAGTGCTTGATAAAACATACATACATATGCTAGTGCTTGATAAAACATACATATGCTAGTGCTTGATAAAACATACATATACTAGTGCTTGATAAAACATACACATGCTAGTGCTTGATAAAACATACATACATATGCTAGTGCTTGATAAAACATATGCTAGTGCTTGATAAAACACACATACATATGCTAGTGCTTGATAAAACACATATACGTATGCTAGTGCTTGATAATTCTCACACACACACACACACACACACACAGACGCTAGCGAGCGACAGAATGCGTGTTAGTGGGATAAAAACTGAAGAAACCCTCTCGATAGGATGATATGCCTCTCATAAATGTTCTCAATCATACATAGATATCTTTATCGACATCTTGACGGTATCCCTATATCATTTACGATCTTGAAAGCTGAACAACATCTGCCCCCAACCACCTGAACATCTACCTATCACCACCTGTCTGCCACCTCACCACCCTTTCGTCACATGTACGGCAAATTCATGAGGTAACTTAATACTTATTGAGTTAATACGTACTGAGTTGCGTGAAGGTTTAGCGAGTCTTAAATGACTTGTGGAAAACAAAAAAATGATTAAGGGACGAATATTACTTTTCTTTGAACTTTTTTAATCAGTTTCCTCAGGATCTAAAAAATTTTACATAAATCCCAGGAATCCGTGTCCAAAGTTAAGAAGTTCCACTGTGTGTGTGTGCGTGTGCGTGTGCGTGTGCGTGTGCGTGTGCGTGTGCGTGTGCGTGTGTGTGTGTGTGTGTGTGTGTGTGTGCGTGTGTGTGTTGTTTGTGTGTTTGTGTGATTATTTATGTATGACTGTATATATGATAAAGTGAACTGGAATTAACATGAGAAACAAGACAGGCTTGAGGGGCACCATAAAAAAAGCAACGTAATCTCCGTTAGTGAAGATCAAGATAAGATCTATAGCAGCTGCCTTTGATTAATTCCGCTGTGTGTTTACCAGAGATGTGTCCCACTATGGAAAGCTCAGGAGTGTATAATCGTGTTCCTGGGTTTGGGTGTTCAAGGGCAGGTGGGATTCCTACCTTACGGGCATTGAAATCACAGAGTCTCAGTTAGACGGAAAAGGATTATTATTATTATTATAATCAAGGGGGAAGCGCTAAACCCAGAGGATTATACAGCGCCTGGGGGGCATGTGGAAGGCATTCAGGCTTAATTCGGGGAACTGGAGCACGGATCCAATTCCCTAAATCAAGAGCCCCTTACCAACATCAAGGAACCTTCCTTGAGGGGACGGAGAAGGAGAGAATGGTCAAATTGAGACGTAGGACGTTCCAATAATGTTACCGCTAAGGTACCAGAGTTTTCAGACATGATACATTCAGATAGGAAGCATTCAATGCATGCCTTAAATTATGAGACATTTTATGGATGGAACGTTCTGAATTTCGAACACCAAATATTTCAGGATAAAGAAGAAAGATTTTAGAACAAGCTCTTATCAGGACAACGTTTTGCTCTATGCAAAGCACCATACAGAGCGAAACGTTGACACAGTACCAGTTTCTTCTGCAATCTTCGTCTTCCTACGTGTTGGTAATATAACATTTCACCCAATTTCCCAGGAATTGGACGTTCTATTCGTGTTCCAATCCAAAATATTTTGATCTCATTACGTTTTTAGAGACAAAAAGCAACCAAAACACACACACACACACACACACACACACACACACACACACACACACACGTACATTCTCTCTTCTCAATCTATCTCTGTCTCCGCTTTTTTTATATATATATATATATATTTTTTTTCCACGTTTCTGTGTTCGTTTTACCTGTATTTACTACCTTTGTTCCTCTTTATTTACATTCTTTTATGAGCATTATCGCTTTGCTCTTTTTTTCCGAGGTATTCCGCGCTTCTCTCTCCCTCAAACGGGAAACAACACCTCGTTCTCGAAAATGAGACGAAGTATGATTAACGAATCTTGAGTAAGGATTAGGAGAGACGAATCACGACTATGATTTGAGAAACAACTTTTCCTTTGAATGCAAAGGTATTTTATTGTTTCGTTTGCGTCACTCGGCCTTTACTCTGAACAAAAGAAAAGGACATGTGCAAGAGCACGATATGTATTCCAACAGGATCAGCGAAACGACAACAAAAGCAAGAACACACCGCAATAAAAAAATAAACACACACACACTTGGCGGCACACGAGCCTGCGTGAAGAAGTCATCCTCGAACTCCCCGGAAAATTGTGGGAAGAAATCAGGAGGCAGAACGAAGGCGGATATCCTGCACTTCTTAGTATCTCGTAGCCAGTTTCGTAATTCTTAAGCCAACCTCTTCAGAAGCGACTGGTACTCCCACAGTAGAGAAGCGTGCTTGCAGTGCCAGTGGTACCGTCTTGTCAATTTATGCTCGACGTTACAGAATTTTATTTTCCTGAGGGACGGTCATCGCTTGGGAAGGAGGGATGGTTGGATGTCCGAGATACAGGTGGATTCGATCGGCTTCCCGCGGCACCTGCTACACCGCATCGTCAGCAGCTACCTCGCGCGCCGCCACATCCGTTGCGGAGTCGCCGCACGCGCGCGTACAGGCGCACACACGCACTCTACGCCCCCTCTCCCTCACACACTAATTCACACGCACGTCTCCCACCACTACACACAATGTACATACACGCACATCTTATAATGGAATATGATAGGGAAACATAAATATCTTTTGTTCCACTATGTCACTGTTATATAGAGCTGGGTAGCAGCATACTGCTAATGCACCCAGTTTTATTTAATAAAAATAAGACACTCGTACATTTCTCTATGCTTGTTCTATCACGAGGCGAATATCCTGCAATCCGTGGTTCACCAGACACCATTACTCATTATAATAAACAATAGCCAGGAGGAAGGCCTCTGGTGGGACATTACCCCACAAGACATTGTATCTGCATCATCTGCGTCATGCAGGGCCAGAGGAAGGGGGAGAGAGAAGACGTGCAGTGCAGTGGCACGCGCGTGGGAGGCTCGGCACGCGTCTAGCACGCGGCGGCACCTTGCGCTGCGTCTTACCCAGCATCTTAACACTCACTTCTTCATGTTTTCCTTCACAGAGTACTAAAAGCCTTCCGCTTCTTTCCTAGAATACCAACACTTCTCCATATTCTGTCTAAAATACCAACACTCTTCCAGCTCCTTCCTAGAGTACCAACACTTCCCCACATCATTTATAGAGTACTCAAAGTCTTCTGCTTTCTTCTATAATACCAGCACTGCTCCAACTTCTTCCTAGAATTCCAGCACTACAACTTTTTTCTAGAGTACCAACACTCCACCTACATTCCTTCTCCTCGTTCTTAGTGGAGTACCAACACCCACTCTTTCACCACTCATACCCTGGGTAGTCCACGGTCCTTGCACGATGGTGAGGGAACACAAATGAGCTTATTTGGAAGCTTCAGTGACGGCGTCTCATCCACACACTTGACTTAATTATGAGAAAGCGACATATAAATATTAACTTGCAGTGGTGAGGCAAAGAGATAGTGGGAATTACGAAGTATTACGACAGCGTAATACATTGTAATTTGAGCAACAACTTAATGAATATAATTGGTGCGCAATTAACTGCGACGGAAGAAAATACTCGAAGATGCCTTGAGTCTGCGCCCGTCAAAATCTCCAAGAACTTCAACCAGAGCAACGGTATCTACAGTTTACCTGAACTCCTTGCCAAAGAAAATTACAACGTTCAGTAATCAACGTAAAGTCACGCGCACCTCAATTGTTATTCGCCTTACTGCTTCTCATTGTTATTTATGTTCTTGTTTTTGTAGTAAAGCCAATATGTGGATGAAGAATTATAAAAAAAGTTACATATCGCAACATTCGCCAACAAGCGATCAACAATTCTCAACAACCACTAGGGGGAGAGAATTATGCTGCTATAATCCTTTCGCGCTGCAACTGCAAAGGCTTAGTTAGGAGTAATGCAGTGAAAAGAATGAAATAAAGGACACATCTGCTTGTGCGCACCTGAATTCCATTCTTTTCACTGTATTGCTCCTGAAGACGCGTTTGTACTTACACCACGAAAGGCCTGAAGCAACAACATTCCCCTAGTGGTTGTTGCGCAAAGGTTAAATAAAACAGCATTTGTCTCCTTGCCATCATGTTCATATCTCCTTACCAAAATTTACTGATGATAATGAGTACCTGACCTTCCACATCCTGATACATACCAAGGCTGCACATTCACACATGCATGACCCTCCATATGTTGTTACCAAGTGTGCATGCACAGATCCTGTATCATATGCACAAGTACATAAACATGCAAAACCTCCAGCACAACTAGCAGTCGCCCCGTACTCTAATGGTGCACTCGTTAAGGGTAAGCAATGAACTACCATACCTTCAATCTAAGTCATGATGATATACAGGAATGTGTCATACACTAGACGCAGTCTACACTTTCCACATACCAAGAAAGCACGCATAAACCACCCCCTTCATACCATTACATACCAAAGTGGTGCGTGCCCACATGACCTCCCACATACTGGCGTGTAAGGTGGTCTTCGAAGCGTGTCCAAGATACCACCAGCTCGTGCCTCATGCAGAGTCAGGTGAGTATTGTAATTACCTTGACCGCCGACGTGTGCGTTGGCTGGTAGCTCAGCGACCGCCCTCCAGACCTCATTACCTGGTCACTGACAACAGCCGCTGGCCATTGCTGATATTCATTGTTAATTTTATAGTCCTTGAAATTAGGTAAACCCATAGAGGTCATACGGTACTGGGGAATCACATTTCTTCGTTAGGGAAAAGGGACACAAGTGAAACTAATGTAACATTTTATTGTGGCAACGTTTCGCTCACCAGGAGCTTTGTCAAGCCGTTGCCACAATAAAATGTCACATTAGTTGCACTTGCGCCCTTTTACCAACATTAATACACATTTCTTTAATTTATAATAAAGAGTATTATTCTTATTATTATTATTATTATTATTATTATTATTATTATTATTATTATTATTATTATTATTAGCAGTAGTAATAGTAGTGTTTCTTTTAACTTTTTTTTACCACATCTCTTTTTTCTTCCCAGGCGCAAAAGAGAAGATATTCATTATTATTTAGTCAATTTTAGAAAAAAAAAACTACATTATTCACTTATCTCTGCCATTACGGACGCTGATAGTTTTGCCTAATATATATATATATATATATATATATATATATATATATATATATATATATATATATATATATATATATATATATATATATATATATAATTCCATATTTAAACCTCAGTTAACTAATAGTCATTATTACCTCTAAAAGTATTGTTTTGGTTCTATTTCATTGCGACTTCGGGCCATTTGAGATGATTATTGGTTCGGTTGTTGTATTTTGGAGGGAAAGATTGTGGGATTTGGCTTGTCTTCTTATGTTCTTATGTCACTGGGAGGTAGAAGGACACTGTGTTGGAGCCATGATGTGTCTTCCTTCCTGCCTTCCTTCCTTCCTTCCTTCCTTCCATCCTTCCTTCTATCCGTCCTTTCTTCCCTGTTTCCTTCTTTGTTGTCTCACTTCTTTTTCTAATTGTGGTTTTTTTTTTCCTTGTGGTCTTCCTCATGGCTTTCTTTCCCTGTGGTCTACTTTCATAGTGACTTCCTCCTTTCCTCGTGGTTTTTCTTTTTACTTTCCTTGCGACCTTATTTCTTTTCTTTCGACTTTCATTCACTCTCCTTTATTCCTTTATTTTCTATTTTCTTTAGTTATATTCTTCCCTTTATATTTTTTTCTTGTCGTATTTCGAAATTTCAGAGATAATTATGCACTTCTTTCCCTTCTTCTTATATCTTTTTTTCCTTCCTGTTCTTTCTTGTATCTTTCCATTTCTTGCTTATTCCCTTTCTTTTAGCTTAATAAATTTTATTACCCCCCTTTCATATTCTTGTTCTTCCTCTCCTCCTCCCTTCTTCATATCCATTACCTTCTAATGATTATTATTATTAAAATTATTAAAATTATCAATTAAAATTATAATTACAATATTAATATATATATATAAGTAGTGGTGGAGGCTCGATCCTCCGCTACCCGACAGCGCTACAGTGAAGTTGCTTAATCATCAGACGCACAGAACCACCCACGGGTCACACTAAACGTGTACAACATACAGTGAACGAGTATAATGCACGCTAAATGAATGTAATATACACTGTATACAACATACACCAAGGCACCCCACGCACAAGACTATACTCAGAGGAGTGCAAGTGTGTGTGTGTGCTGAGTGGGAAGTAATTGCTGCCGACATGTGTTTTGCGATCGAGTCTTGGCTGTCAAAGAGGCCGCGTCTGGCCGGCCCTGAGGTGTGTCTCTCCAGGGACGTGTTCCCTGATGCTGGTGAAGGAATTCTGAGCCCTGGAATCGGAGGTGCCCTTCCCGTTTACGGGACGAATCTAATTTGCCTCCCAGTCGTCAGGGAAGGGGGGGTCGCTTGACCCTAATGAATATCGTAAACTAATAAGATAATTATAATAATAAAAGTGCTACTACTGCTACTAATAATACTACCAACAATTATAATAATGATAAATAGTTAAAGCTGAAGAAAGGAGGAAAAAGAGGAACAAGAAAACATGTATAAGGAAAACAACAAGGAGACGAAGAGAAGAAAATAAGAGGAAAAGAGAAAGAAATTGTAAAATCGTAAAAAATAAACACACCAAAAAAATTAATGACTCTCTGTGCTATTGAGGTAGAGTCTTGTACAAGCAATATAGTTATCAAGCGGTCAATAATCTTCCACCATTATATGAGCCTTCATTAGTTTCATTAAGCAAAAAAAAAAAAACAAAAAAAAAAAAACAAAGAAGAAATAAGATATGCAAATCACTGTTCATATATGCTAAAGTAATCTGCATATCAGTCTCCAATCCATTAGTTATTTTTTTTTTTTTTGCTGGTTCTCTCCCCCTTCTCCATCTCTGGGCGATGGTTCGTAAAATAGCTTTTGTCGTGTTAAAACCTCAGAAATGACGAGCTCTGATCTAGAGATGATGATATAGTGGCAAATAGTTTAGAAAAAACACGTAAGTCAACACTAGGATATATTTACTAGGGAACGTTTCGGTCCTGGGATATTGATCACTTCTCGGTCCCAGGACCAAAACGTTTTCTAATATGTCCTAGTGTTTGCTTACGTGTTTTTCTAAACCAACTTGTTAGTATTTATTACCAAGATTTATACCACAGTGGTAGATAAATTAAGACACATGTGCGATAACCTGGTATCTTTATTTTGGAAACGTTTCGCCAGCCAGTGCCTTCTTCAGTTCAATACAGAGAACAACAATGAAAGATGAGGGGTTTGAGGCTGGCTAAGGGACTGATTACCCCAAACTCCTCCTCATCTTCACCTTTTCTTTTCTGTGTATTGGAATGAAGAATTCAATGGCTGGGGAAACGTTTCCACAATAAAGACACCCAAGTGTTGTACTTGTCGGTTCCTTGAATCATTTATCTACACTCAGTGATATACCGACACCATGTAAATAGATGCCAAAATTGCGAGTTGTAGCATTTTGTGAAGACTTTTCGCCCATTAGGGACTTAATAAAGTCCCTGTTGGACGAAACGTTTTCGCAATACAATGCCATAACCCGCATTGTGCGTGTTTTTGTCATAGGGCCGAGGAAGAGATGAAATGTAGTTCTGATTTCTTGGATAAGGAACCCAGCACCGAGTGAATGAAGCTGACTCACGAAATCGTAATGACACGATTGCAAACAAACCATACCACGGGCGGGGTCAGAACCCGCGGTCAGGGAGTCATAAAACTGCAGACCGACGCATCGGTTTGGAGTTTTAAGACTGATCGCGGGTTTCATCCCCGCCTGTGTTATGGTCTGAGTGAAACTGTGTTGAAGTACGTTATGTACCTCTGTGTTTTGCTGTATTTAATAGTTTATTGAGACTTTTTCAAATATTTTTTTTTAGGAAATTTCGTTTTCTTTTCCATTCTTCTCCCGTTCCTTTTCCTCCTCCTTCTCCTCCTTCATTATCTTCTCCTTTTCCTCCTCCTCTCAAAAAGATGGGAGTAATGCAAATTCTTTTACACCAGAGCTCCTCTTGATACTTAAGGAGTAAATACAACACAATCAACGTGTATTTGAAGCTGTCATCCAAAGCCATTTGTTTTTTGCCGTTGGACGGATATCTTGCTGAAGTGTGGGCGATAGTGTTGCTGTTGGCAGCTGTCATCTTGTAGCACTACTGATGTTGCTGCTGAAAAAAAAAATCAGAAAACTGTGGGTGCCAATGTTACGTATCGTTCATGGGCGTTGCTGTCAATATCGTTAACGAGGACTGACATTGACGTGAAGACTATTCGCCAAGTGTTGGGTCTTGTGTCCGTCACTCAGGGTTAGTTGATGCCAGTGTTGGACATGGAAATTATCGTTTGAGCTCCTGCTGCTGCTTCTCCTCCTCTTGCTGCTGCTTCTCCTCCTCTTGCTGCTGCTGATTCTCCTGCTGTTGCTGAATCTGTCAGTAACTATCGCTGGACTACATAAGCCACTGTCGGCCGGTGAAGGATACTCGTGTATGTCGACCTCTGTTTGCCGTACAAGCTTGCGTATTGTTGGCTTAGGATGTCAGTATCTGTCGAGAAGTGCTGTTGCTGCTGCTCTTTCTTCTTCAGCTACAGTTTCTCACCCTTCGCTTTCTTCTTTTTTCCTTCCTCTTCATGCTCGTCAACTTATGAAGTTAAAAACACTATTCCAAGCTTATTACAATGGAGAAAAAATCGGTCTCTGAAAGAGAGAACTCCACAAGTATCCTGTAAGGGGTCCCTCAGGACCCGTTCTAAGACCCATTATACACCTACCATGTCTTTAAAACCCCTAGGGGGGACAAAGATTCATATTTATCAATGTTTACAGATAATGCACAATTACTTAGGGTGGCAAAAACACAAGTCTGCAGTAAAGTTCAGTATTTTCTGGTCACGCTGCATGAAAGTTAAATAAGAGGTTGATAAAATTCAATTTCAGTTAATAAGGAGAAAGAAGACCTGTCAGTACGCGTCACGATGAAGACCCAACAATTCACACCATTAGCGAAAGGGAACTTGGAGTTAACATTACTCCTAACCTATTGCTTCTCCCATGACTCTAATGTGTCAGGTTTTCTAATGTAAGAGTTGCACTTATAAACATGAAACACCGCCATGAAGCCAACTCTTATAAAAACGAAGGAACTATGAAGAAACACTACAACAGTTGAACCTCACAATGCTAGAAGTGCGAAGATATGGTAGAGACATGATTATAACATACAAGATAGTAAGTGAGAGGAACCAAACGATGCTCACCACGGGATGAATTATTGTTATGTAATAAAAACTGAAAACGCTTTTGCAACATCATAATAGCAAAGTGGAACAGACTGGGAAAGACATAGTGGAAAAGGGCTGGGCGAAATGCATTATAGAAACTAAAATGATATTTGGCCTAAAAAACAAATATGCTAGTATTAAATTCACCAGATATATGATGGAAGTAGTTAATATCAACCAATGGAAGATTAAGATGTAGGTCCAGGAACTTTATCTCAGCAACCGTAAATCCTAACCCTTGTTTCGTTTCCAAGGATTTGGAGCTTAAATCAAACCCCAGGTTTCTCTTTGAATTTAATACCATTATTATTATTATTAGTAGTAGTAGTAGTAATAGTAACATCCACAACGGCCTTGGCTTAGTTCCTTCCGTAAATCTCACTACGATTGCCAGCCACTTCCACACACCCCCACAACTTCCCTATCTCACCACCACCACAATGTGAAGAACTAGGTAACTCTTGTTCCCACACGAAACGACCATATAGAAAAACAGTCACAAAACTGTGGCAGAAAAAAATTCTCATTATCGTGGTTGGAGCAATTTACATTTAATCCCCAGTGCCGTGGCTGGAATAATTCACATTTAACCCCCCAATACCGTGCCTAGAATAATTCACATTTAACCCCCAATACCGTGGCTGGAATAATTCACATTTAATCCCCAATACCGTGGCTGGAATAATTCACATTTAATCCCCAATACCGTGGCTGGAATAATTCACATTTAATCCCCAATACCGTGGCTGGAATAATTCACATTTAATCCCCAATACCGTGGCTGGAATAATTCACATTTAACCCCCAATACCGTGGCTGGAATAATTCACATTTAATCCCCAATACCGTGGCTGGAATAATTCACACTTAACCCCCAATACCGTGGCTGGAATAATTCACATTTAATCCCCAATACCGTGGCTGGAATAATTCACATTTAACCCCAATACCGTGGCTGGAATAATTCACATTTAACCCCCAATACCGTGGCTGGAATAATTCACATTTAACCCCCAATACCGTGGCTGGAATAATTCACATTTAACCCCCAATACCGTGGCTGGAATAATTCACATTTAATCCCCAATACCGTGGCTGGAATAATTCACATTTAACCCCCAATACCGTGGCTGGAATAATTCACATTTAACCCCCCAATACCGTGCCTAGAATAATTCACATTTAACCCCCAATACCGTGGCTGGAATAATTCACATTTAACCCCCAATACCGTGGCTGGAATAATTCACATTTAATCCCCAATACCGTGGCTGGAATAATTCACATTTAATCCCCAATACCGTGGCTGGAATAATTCACATTTAATCCCCAATACCGTGGCTGGAATAATTCACATTTAATCCCCAATACCGTGGCTGGAATAATTCACATTTACCCCCCAATACCGTGGCTGGAATAATTCACATTTAACCCCCAATACCGTGGCTGGAATAATTCACATTTAATCCCCAATACCGTGGCTGGAATAATTCACATTTACCCTCCAATACCGTGGCTGGAATAATTCACATTTAATCCCCAATACCGTGGCTGGAATAATTCACATTTAATCCCCAATACCGTGGCTGGAATAATTCACATTTACCCCCCAATACCGTGGCTGGAATAATTCACATTTAACCCCCAATACCGTGGCTGGAATAATTCACATTTAATCCCCAATACCATGGCTGGAATAATTCACATTTAACCCCCAATACCGTGGCTGGAATAATTCACATTTAACCCCCAATACCGTGGCTGGAATAATTCACATTTAACCCCCAATACCGTGGCTGGAATAATTCACATTTAACCCCTCAATACCGTGGTTGGAATAATTCACATTTAAACCCCAATACCGTGGCTGGAATAATTCACATTTAACCCCCAATACCGTGGCTGGAATAATTCACATTTACCCCCCAATACCGTGGCTGGAATAATTCACATTTAACCCCTCAATACCGTGGTTGGAATAATTCACATTTAAACCCCAATACCGTGGCTGGAATAATTCACATTTAACCCCCAATACCGTGGCTGGAATAATTCACATTTACCCCCCAATACCGTGGCTGGAATAATTCACATTTAACCCCTCAATACCGTGGCTGGAATAATTCACATTTACCCCCCAATACCGTGGCTGGAATAATTCACATTTAATCCCCAATACCGTGGCTGGAATAATTCACATTTAATCCCCAATACCGTGGCTGGAATAATTCACATTTAACCCCTCAATACCGTGGCTGGAATAATTCACATTTACCCCCCAATACCGTGGCTGGAATAATTCACATTTAATTAACCCCCAATACCGTGGTGGAATAAATCACAGCTAACCCAAAGTACCATGGCATCACTACTAACCCACAATACTCTAGCTTGAACAATTCACAACTATCTCAGACTATAAACAAAATTTCGGCCCTGGACGACCATCATATAGCGAGGGGTACAGAGAATCTGCACACACAGCGGGTGTTCCCACAATGTAACTGTTGTAAAGTGTTCTCTAGCCACACGCTGCTGGTGTACCCCCAATATAAACATCATGAATACTAACATCATGAATACTAACATCAAAATCAGTTTTCCCATACGTCTGAGTTTAATGTTCCCACCAGTTTGGACCCCGCCCAGTAATTTATGGCCATTACTAGTTGTATCAGGGTTGGGGCTGTATACGGCACGTCCGGGAGGAAGGTGGGAGAGAGAGAGGGAGAGAAGGAAGGATGGAGGATAGAATCAAGATGGGAAGGACAAACTGCGGCAAGTGGATAGTTGAAAGGAGACAGGTAACGGGAATGATAGATATGAAAAGAGGGACTGAAAGAGAGAGAGAGGGGGGGGGAGAAAGATATTTAGAGAAGAAGGATAAAGAAAAAAGCGTAGGAGAATAAAAGATAACTAATGGAATAGAAAATTGGGGAGAGAGAGAGAGAGAGAGAGAGAGAGAGAGAGAGAAAACTAATGTAGGTAGCAGCTATTAGCTTGTAAATAAAGTTAGGAACCCTTAACCTAACTTGCAACACACTGTATGTGAGAGAGAGGCAGGAACACTCATAGGAGAAGAGTAGAGCAGGAAGATGAACACCTGAGGTGGCCAGACAGGAAGCAGGAAGATCAACACCTGTGAGTGGAAGCTGTATGAGAACCTGATCCCTTATCTTCTGATTGGGTTAGGGCCTTGAGGTGTTGGATCGTCTCTGGTTACATATGTTTACCTATGCTTTCCTCTTCCTCGTCCTCCTCTTCCTCGTCCTCCTCTTCCTCGTCCTCCTCTTCCTCGTCCTCCTCTTCCTCCTCCTTAGTTCCACTTTTCCTCTTCCTCCATCTTCACCATAACCAACATAGCATTCTGCACGCTATTTAACCCTCGCGGGTTTAGCGCTTGACTTGAATACAATAATAATTAATCTACTTCGCGTCGCCTTTTTTTTCTTGCAAGTCCCTTCTCGTATTCCTTTTCTTTCTACTTACACGCCTGTCCTTTTTTCTCTCTTCCTCCTACCGCGTCTCCTACTATACGAAATCCTTGTGGGAGACAGGCCTGTGGTCCGAGACCTTGTCCTGGAGGATGGAGATACTCTGGTCTGTTTGGATGTTGGAGGAGGAGGTCTGTGGCCCACAAAGATTTGCTGACCTCGTCGCGTTGTGTGTCAACCCCAGGTGTTTCTCCTCGCGTAACCAACTATACAGGCATCAGACAGGCATGGCCAATAATAATATATGTAAACGTTAAAATTAATTTATTTTAAGCGCTAAATCCATATGGGGTCATTCAGCACAAGACGCGGTGGAGGCTTGATCCTCCGTCTGCTGAACATGAGACAGATGCGCTTCCTATTTGTACTCGCCTAGATCACAGCGATGTCCTCGCGGGTCTCTGCATGGCGTTCTTTGCGGTCGAGAGACTCAGGGGCATCAAGCCAGTTGGTGTAATCTGTATGAGGAATGTTGATGACATCCTCATCATTCCTTCCAGCTCAGAGACGAAGTCAACACTGTTTGCACCTTACAAGAGGAAAACAATACACTTCTCGATATCCTCCCTTCAATTTAGTCTACCACAAACCCACCATCTTGATCACTACTCCATTAGAACCAAGAGGCGGCCTATTGTATCTCTTTATAAAAACTCACAGAATCTGTTCCTCCGAATTCCTGCAAGACGAGTGCTTCAAAATCACTGAAATCATCCGTTTCTTACACTTCCCTACCACCTTAGTATGGAATTCTAGAAAGGAAGCACAGAAAATAGTTAATATTTCGACAGTCGATACCAGCAGTAATATTCCTTACTCCTCGCTACCTGAGAGCGCTTCTAAGTTACTTAAAAAGAAAAAGACTGCAACACTGCCACTGTTATCTTCACAAGTATTGTATGTGACATTAGTTTATCTAAGAATATTATTGTTATCATGGAGCACTAGTACGTTAGTTTACCTGGGAATATTATTAAAACTATTACCTGGAAGCCTTAAGCTTTTTGGGATCATACAGAGAAGTCATAGCCGGGTCCAGAGTCCAGACACACACTGCTCTCTTGTCGGCGTTCAAAGGTTGAAATCAACAGCGTTACACTTTGACTAAGAAAGGTTAACTCCACTTCCCGAGGAGAATGCATGAATCTATATCACGATTTGTAGCCATTGTAATATAGTACAT